>OY992882.1:27985326-28327826 GCA_963921405.1 Cepaea hortensis | reverse complement strand
CACAGGACTACCGACGTTTCGATTCTCAGAATCTTTGTCAAGGACACCACAGATCAACGAAATACAGCAAACACAGAAACAAGGGGAAAAAACACACACACGAACTGTCCCTATGCCATGTGGGGCAGAAAATGTGATTTGGCCAGCTGCGAAGGCGCTCGATGGCTGTAAAATTAAAAGTGGCTTGCCAGATAAGATTAAAGTAGCCAAAAATATGTGAACAGTCTGCTAAGAAAATCTAAGGGTGTGGACACAGTTAGGTATAGATATGGGTGGGGGAGGGGAGGACAGCATATCGATAGATAGTGTAAACAATAGGGGAAGATGCCACAGTTATACAGTAGCGTCCACAACCGTATTGATACCTGCCGGATGGATGCATCCCAGATTGTTGATTAGCTGGCATTCAATTTTGAGTCTGAAAGGGCTATTGGAATAGCAGGGTTTTAATGCGGTGACACATACATCGTCGACTCCATTATGGTTGGAGGAATTGAAATGGTTGGGTACAGGTTTGTCAGCGCCCTGATTGATGTCCCTGGGGTGTTCTCTAAAACGGTCAGCAAGACGTCTGCCCGTTTGGCCAATGTATTTCATGTCACATCGCTTGCAGATGATGACATAAATCAGATTCCGGGATGTACAAGTGAAAGAATCTTTCAAGGTGAAGGTGCCTCGGGGAAATGCAATCTCTGGTGTCTGAACAACGTATGGGCATGTCAGACAGTTCTTACGATGGCATTCGAATGTGCCCACAGATGTAGTAACCGTGGGGAGGCGACTATGCACAAGGTGGTCTCTGAGGCTCTGGTTACGGCGGAAAATTATCCTAGGGCCATTGGAGAATACCCCACGAGTGGTTGGATCCGATTCAAAGATAGACCAGTGTCTCAGGAAAATATGCTTGATGGCATAGGCATGTGGATGGAAAGTGAGGATAAGCTTAGGTTCATTGTTCGGAGGTCGCGTATGTTTGGCGAGGGACATTTCCCGCGAGACCTGGGTTATGCGACAGAAAGCTGTGGACAAGATGCCCTCTGGGTAGGACCGTCTGCGGAAAAAGTCCAGCATTTCATGGGCTGTCTCGAGGAAGTCATTATCGTCCTGACAGATACGACGAAGGCGGAGTAGCTGGGAATATGGGATGGAATCTTTGCAGCTTTTGGGGAGGGTTGAGCTGTACAGGAGGAAACCGTGAGCATCAGTAGGTTTGTAGTACACGGAGGTCGTGAGGCCTGTAGGGTTTAATTTAATAGTGGTGTCAAGGAAATTGACAGAGGTGGTGGAAATTTCTGTGGTGAAATTGATCGATGGATGGAAGTTATTGACGTAATTAATTAAACGGTTCAGTTCCGCCTCTGACATGTCAGTGAGACCTATGCCGTCGTCGATGTAGCGTCGGTAAAAAGAAGGGAGAAGACCATCATAGCTGAGTTCAATCTGGTGTTCCAGGTGTCCCATAAATACACATGCGTAGCTGGGACCCATTTTAGTGCCCATGGCGACACCGCTGATTTGTTCAAAGTAGTGGCCATTGAACTCAAAGGAAGTATTGGTGAGGACCAATTCAGCGAGTCCACAAGTGTGCGTGTAGGGATGGCTTGATCTGTGCGTTGATCCAGAAAGAACTGTAGCGCACTGAGGCCATCCGCGTGAGGAATGGAGGTGTAGAGGGAACATACATCCATTAGGAATAGTCTGTATGTGTTCCCAGGAGTCAGTTGGAGAGAGTTGAATGAAAGTAACGCATGCGTTGTATCCTTGATGTATGACGGGAGATTCGCAACTAGAGGTTGGAAAATCCTGTCAAGAAACGCTGAGATCAGTTCAGTCGGGCATGAGCAGGCGGAAACTATCGGACGTCCAGGATTTTTGAGTTTGTGTATTTTGGGCAGCATGTAGAGGGTGGGTTTGCCCAAGTCAGAGTCATGGATGTGAAGTGAATGGCACTGGGTGGTAAGGCATCTTCACATATGAGCTGTTTGATTGTGTTTTGGATCTTCTGGTTATAGGAGAGAATGGGGTCTTCTGTGCAGGGTGAATAATTATCAGGTTTATTGAGTTGGGACATGACTTCCTCGACATACAGATCTTTGCGCCAAACAACCACTGCACCCCCTTTATCCGCCGGTTTGATAACTATGTCCTGTCTGCGCTGTAGTTGGGATAGGGCACTAAATTCGGGAGGGGATAGGTTGGAGCGTTTCAAGCGAGGGAAAGAAAGTTGCTTAATCTCATGGAGTGTGTCAGCTATGTAGAGGTGAAGCGCGTTGGAAACTCCGGAAGGTGCGGTCCAAGTGGAACGGGATTTAGTTGAAGATGGAAAAATGTCTGGAGGTTGTGGGGTGGGACTGTGGACAGGCTTGTCTCTGTTGTGGTACTTGAGGCGGAGTCGTCTGTGGAAGTTGGAGACGTCTTCCAAAATAGTGCGACTGTCCCAAATCATTGTTCCATCATTTTAATGGTACTATACACAAAATAAGGAACGCAAATAATAAATATTTTTCCGGCTTGTTTTACAGGCCAAATAAAATTTGAAAAGCATCTTATATATAAAAGGCAGTGTGTGGATGTGTATGTCTGTATGTCCTTTATGCGTTCGCAAACGGCCCATCCGATTGAGATGAAATTTTCTACACGTCTTCCTCTCATTCCCGTGCTGCCAACTGTCATTGTTTTTTAGTGTACAAACAGTTATTTACTTAATATTACTTAATATTTCAATTTACATTATAATGTATATATAGCGAGGGGACATAACTTCTAATCGCATTGCTATATATGTAAAATTGTTGCATATTTCTCAAGTAGGTGGACCCTACTGGTGGACCGTAATAAAAATACAATGTTGAATGTCCTGTCTGTGTTGTAATCTCCTCTGTTATACTGTCTGTGTTGTAGTCTCCTCTGTTATACTGTCTATGTTGTAATAATAACATTAATGTTATATGCCCTGTCTGTGTTGTAATCTCTTCTGTTATACTATCTTTGTTATAGTAATAACAAAGTGTCGTATGTCCTTTCTCTGTTGTAATCTCTTCTGTTATACTATCTCTGTTGTAATAATAACATATTGCTGTATGTTCTTTCAGTGTTGTAGTCTCTTCTGCTAAACTGTCTCAGTTGTAGTAATAACAAATGTTACATATTCTCTGCAGGGCGCTCCGATCAACCCCAGGTTGATGTTCTAGGCAATTTTACGTTCAGAATTTTGCCTTTGCTTTCTGAACAAGAAGTCCAGTTAAAGTCCAACTGACCAGTGTGGAGAGTGAACCCACTACCTCACCATCAGCGTAGTAATACGTGACAGAAAATGCGCACGTATCTGATCACATGTCTGTCTGAACTTTGAACTCATATGGTGGTACACGAATAAGTTGACGGAAGAATTCACGACACCACATAGTATCACAAAGGACCAGGCGGAGAAGAAAACGTTCCTGTATATACCTTTGGGACTAAAACTAGGATATAGAATCGTGACAGCAAGAAATATGATTAATGGCAAATAGCAAACCACGTAAATTGTTGCTACCAGAGTCACCATTTTGATGGCTTTGTCTTCGCGTTCTGTTGCTTTCGACGTGGAGCCCTGAACAGTTGTCAACTGGGTTCTCCATCGTGTCTTTTGTCTTAAACCGGTTGCCAAGCCTGTGGTGAAGATAACAACAGCAAAAAAGCAGCACAATTGAATGGCTGCATGAAGAGTGTAAGAAACGTTAGTTGCTAGTTCGGTGAGCGGGGTAACTAAGGCCCCCAGCAGAGTCATGTTCCCAGGGAAAGACACCCATCCTAGTAATGACGTTGAGTACAAAGGTACCATAGTTACAAACATCGTCATGTAGATAGCAATGACCATAATGATGATTACTTTCGAGGTTAAGATCCTTTTCACTTTCAAGGGCCAGACCACACATAGACATCGCTCAAAGGTAATAAACGCTGTCACCCAACCGGTTATCCTGCCGAAGCAGCCATAAGGCCATGTTGCAAAAGCGGCCTGAATGTCCACAAATACCAGCGGCAGCCCAGCGTTTGTGAACAACGGATTCCAGAAGATACTTATAAACAAGGAACCCACCAGGGATAACATATCAGAAAGAGCAAGTGCTGTGTAATTGATGTTCACAGTCTCAGTAAATCCTTGCTTGCAGAAGACTATTATATTTATTACATTCGAAGCTATGCCTAGTACAGAAATGGCTCCAACTAATGCAACAATGTTGGTTGTAACAATTATTGTTGTAATTTCGCTGCTAAGGTCTTCATATATGAATAAAAGATAATTTGTGACGTTTGTAGACATAATGACGTTGTGTAGTCGTTGGTGGTTTATATATGATTAGATAAAATCACCTTTGGCAACTTGTGGAGCTTATCTTCATGTCTAACCAGAAACCAGCTGCGACAGTCTATCATTAAACATTAAAAATAAGTAGTAAATGCAGATAGCTCCAACAAATCAGGAGCAAACGTATGAGCAACAGAATCAATTTACAAATACAAATTTTGTAGAACAAGTTTATATATTGTTTCATCTTCACAATGGAGGTCATCATTTCCCAGCTGTCTGAAGAGGAAGTAAAACAAAATACTGTTTTAAAATTTACAAAAAAACTAAAATAAAATAATTGGTGTCACTACACACAAAATAGTACTTAAATAAGGAATGAATGGTGAATTGGGAAAGCGGAGAGGTGATTTGATTTGAGAAGAATTAAGAATGTCGTGAAAAGAAAACAGCCAATGAGATACTGAATGGTGCATTTGTTATAATATCACTTATCATTACTATAACGACAAATGAAATGAATGGGTGTCTAACAAGAGGTCAGGTGGAATAGAGAAATTAGATGTATCTTGGAAATTACTAGGCAAAAGAGGCAGAAGAAGACACAGAAAGATGTATGTCGAAGGCTTAAACAGCTGGACAACCCGTACAAACATAAACAACACCATGTTTATAAAAATATATTAGATGGCAGAAACGGTTTAAGAATCATGATCGTCGATGTCTTCTCCAGACCAGGTAATAAAGAAGAAGACGAAGAGGGGGAGAAAGAAAAGAAGGATGGGTAGATGAAAGATGCGGTGGAGGAGCATGGTTAGCAGCACCAGAACTGTAAGAAGAAGAAGAAGAAGAAGAAGAAGAAGAAGAAGAAGAAGAAGAAGAAGAAGAAGAAGAAGAAGAAGAAGAAGAAGAAGAAGAAGAAGAAGAAGAAGAAGAAGAAGAAGAAGAAGAAGAAGAAGAAGAAGAAGAACAACAACAACAACAACAACAACAACAACAACAACAACAACAACAACAACAACAACAACAACAACAACAACAACAACAACAACAACAACAACAACAACAACAACAACAACAACAACAACAACAACAACAACAACAACAACAACAACAACAACAAGGCGAAGGAGGTGGTGGGGAGGAGACGGAGGAAGAAGAGAAGATGTAGAAGAATATGACGAAACAGAGAAGAAGAAAGTATACGGAGGAGGAGGGGGGAGAAGGAGGAGGAGAATTAAAATAGTGTGTCTCATCTGCAAACGGCTTTATAGTAGGATTATAAGTATAGTAAGATTATGAAGAGAATTCGATACCATACCAGTCGTTCAGATAATCAGATGATCTGGATAACACAAAGAAACACCTCAAAGTAATCGGATTGTAGACGATGTTTCGTTCTTTGTGTAAACAATTAAAAGATTCCAGAATCAGCAGTTTGTGTGTGTCTGTTTCACTACGAAATCAACACACGACACTCCAGTCAATGGTGCATATTGAAATTGGCGCACTGAAATCCGAAAATAATTAGACTGGAAAAAACAGCATCATCATCATTCAGTGCCTTGCCGGCTGAAGTGGGCGATCATGCTTCTCCACAAAGTTCGATCTCCGATGGCATGGGTTGTATTGAACTTCACTGGCTGTTGAAGATGGGGACGGAGCAAGTATAGGAATGTCCCGAATGCTATGAGATTTGTTCTTGACTAAACTCAACTCATACCATTTCTGTATGTCAGCCTCTTTTACTACAGATCTTTCCAGTTGTCACGACTTTCTCAAATGCTTTTCTACTCGTTATATGAACATAAATTGTTAGTTGCTTAGTTAGTTAGTTAGTTAGTTAGTTAGTTAGTTAGTTAGTTAGCTAGTTAGTTTGTTAGTTTGTTAGTTTGTTAGTTAGTTAGTTAGTTAGTTAGTTAGTTAGTTAGTTAGATAGTTAGTTAGTTAGGTAGTTAGTTAGTTTGTTAGTTAGTTAGCTAGTTAGATAGTTAGTTAGTTAGTTAGTTAGTTAGTTAGTTAGTTAGTTAGTTAGTTAGTTAGTTAGTTAGTTAGTTAGTTAGTTAGTTAGTCGCGGTTTAAACTTCACTGCTTCGGGTCGTCCCCATTATGCTCCGTTCATATGCCCGTGAATATCACATGAAATGCTCCTCACTGCCCAGTGTGAAAAGTGAAATAGACAGGAGTCTCGACAGCCAACAGCCCGTACAGGTGCACTATGAATAATGCCGACGTCAGAATGCCAACACAAAAGTCCTCCACTGAAAATACAGTTCATCGTCGATGGAAGCGGCAGTCACTAGAAAACTGCAGCCACACATAACTGCATTAAAAGTCGAGAGGATCGACTTCATTGCCTCGGAATTTATTCCATATGATCTGGCAGCGCGGCCCGCTGAAAGCTTCGCACAAAGCACGAACACCGTAGCTCCGGCGACCACCCCCAGGAGTCTCCGAGAAAAATGCACTCGTGAACCGAAAAGGCAATCCAATCAATTGCAAGCGACAGGCCGGACGCCATAATTCTGAACAAGTAGTTCACGCTACAACAACCGCGGACGGATGTAAACACATTCCAAACGAAATTCACAGCTCACAGTGTCGCGCCACACACTCAACCTAATAGCCCAGGTTTATGGATCCAATATGAGTCCAATATGAGGAAAATGCGACTGCAAACCGTAGCCAGAAGCATAAACACTCCAGAGGCTTAACGGTGCGCATACTTATCCGCCGTGTTGGGGACCGAAAGCAGAAATATATATTAACAAAGACCACCGATGCTCTCTTTTAAATAGTTGTGTAAATTATTACACTTTCTGTGGCCTCTTCCATGCAATCGTTTTTATTTTGTCTGCTCTTCCAAGGCATTTGCAACATAGTATAGAAACTTGGACTGCCATAGTAACTAACGACGATTGAAAAAAAGAAAGAGGCTAATTAATCTAGAACATTATATACAACAGTAAGAAAGAGACAAACAGCTTTCTTTGGACACGGTGCTCAAGGGTTCAAATTCACATTGAGGTGAATTTTTAAAATTGATCTAGGTTCCGTGGTCGACGCAGCCTAAAATAGCTACCAGGAAATGTCTCAGGAAATAAAGACGACCAGCGTGATATTGCTCCTCGAGTGCCGATTTGTCAATACAATTACGGCACCAACAGCATGTACCCAACATGTTTCGCCATCTCAAACGATCACATGTATCTTCGATCGGGTTTGTGTTATTGTCCATAGCATGCCGTGTGTCCAAGCCATAGTCTTTTCCACTCATGCTCTACGGACATTAAAGATAAATACACATTTAAGGAGAAAAAGCCTAGAGGTTTCGTTGTCAGTCCCTGACTCTTTCAGAAAGAATTATATTCACATTCTAGGTTTAATTTTCTTTCTTTTTTTTTAAATTTAATATTTATCACCATTATTTTATATACAAAATATTGCTTCGTGTCCTGGACAATTAGTAAACAGGTGAAAGAATCCATGGAAGCAGCGGAGATGTGGTTTTATAGAAGATTGCTGAACATTAATTGTGCAGCCAAGATGAGAACTCTGGACATTTTGAGGGAAGCTAAGTCGCAAAGACAACATATTACAAACATAATAAAGAAGCAGGCATCATTTTTGGCGACGTTATGAGAAGACAAAAACTGGAACATGTAGTGACAACCGGAAAGATTTGTTGAAAGACAGCGTGAGAACAATCTTAACAGCCTTGTATCAAGAAACTGAAGGAAGTCAACACACGAACTGATCCATGCCGTTGGAGATTGCATTTTCTGGAGAGGCATGATCGCCTACGCCAGTCAGCAAGGTATTAGAGTATGATGATGATTGTGATGATGATGATTTTGATGATGAAGAAGATTATACAAATCAGAATAGTGTGGTAACCTCCTTAAGAAGTCATCAGGGCCTGGAGGTTTAGGCGATCGCGCTTAAACTTCCTGTGCTCTAACGATAGGAATGAATGAATCACTGAAAAACGAGAAGTAGATTAAGAGCTTTACCAAAGCACGACTACAAAAAAAAACAATGGACGTTGCGGCCAAAGCCTTCGTCAGCACAGAACAAACAAACAAAAATAGATTAACAAATACACGATCGACATTACATGAAATTACAAATTTCAACTTATCTGTGTCCTAGCTTGAAATGGTTATCCATGGGTGGAATAAAACGGATGTGTTGGTTAACGGGATCAACTAACTAAAGGTCAGTACAGCCAGAAACTCGGTGATTAGCTAAGTCAACCGGTGAGGGAACCCGCGCTTGGGGAGAAAGGGGTGCGCCCAGGAGAGCGAATTGAAAAATATGGATGTGTAACTCTGGGGCGATGTAACTGATGCAGTTCGCAATTCCGCACGCCAAGTTCGAAACGCTGCTGTGGGCAATATGGATGCAGACCAACAAGCGTTTGCTATCAAAAAGTAGCACAAGTGACGGTTGTTCAGAACGCAATGTGAAGCGACCCCACGCAAACCAACAAGTAAGTCCCAGAATGCAGAGATAGTGCTGGTGTTGACTACCACGTCCTGCAAAGGACATGCAAATGGCTTGGAAGTGGACTATACGACTGCGGAGATGGGGGGGGGGGGGCAAGGGGCGTAGGGGACTTAAATAAAACTGTGTTGGACATTGAGGCCGTGAGGGTAGAGTGAACCCAACTGGAAGTTAAGACGGTTTTCCAATGTCTTGCGATCGTGTTCGTGAGATGTGCACGATTTTATCGCCGTAACACGTATGTCGCCAACCCCACAGTGGTCGGAACTAACGATAGGATATCTCTAACGATAGGATACCTCTAACGATAGGATACTTCTAACGATAGGATACATCTAACGATAGGATACCTCTAACGATAGGATAGTTGGTTCATTTTATACACCGTTAAGTTGGACATAAACGTTGACTTATCGTTCAGATGCAATGGCAAACTACTGAGCGTAAAATTGCCTTTAAAATTAACATCGGCTTGAACGCAAAATCATGCAAAACATGTACAACATTAGATGAACGCCCCATTGATCCCCGGGTTGTGAATTAGACGCCTAACCTTTTCGCACACTGACCAAAACTTCGCGTGCATGTTGCGCATGTTCAAAATCCCTGAGCAGCTGGAAATCGTAAGGAATTGGCCTTTTAAACCGCGACCAGGTAACAATTTCACAGTTTGAAAACAAAGCCACAAATATATTTATAGCATGTCATATATTTATAGTTCTAGCATACCGGACTCCCTGGCCGAGGAGTTAAACGAATTTCTCCGTAATCCCGTTTATCCACGTACGGTCTCGCAGCGTGCGAGAATTGGTAGCGATTCTCGCCGCGTTGGTGACATACGGTATAAGTGAGCCGGCCGCTCAGAAAGCAATGCAAACTACTGAGCTTAATCTTGCCAAGAAATCAACAACAGACGTAAAATGCTGGTGTTGACAGCGATGTCCTGTAACGGGATATGCGAATTTTTTAAAGTTCTAGCACACAAACCTGTTTTAAACAAGGGGTTAAAAGACAAGACGATCGACTTCATTGCACCGGGTATCATCCCATTTGGCTCGGGCTCTTTCCGCAGGGTGAAAGCGTAGCACAAAGCTTAAACTCCTTAGCTCCAGCTACGACCCCCAGGGGTCTCCGAGAAAATTGTACTCGTGAACAGAAGGACGTAGACCGGAAACGAATCCACAACCCTCAAAGCGAGAGGCAAACAACGTCACAATTTCGCCACGGAGACTCCCATACAGACATGTGTATCCTCACCTACTATCCTTTCCAAGCAAATGTCATCTGCCCATTTATGAAGATGGTGCAAGTACTTTAAAAATATAATATCAGAAGAACAAAAAATTATATTCCGTGACAACGCCATTGTCTGTACCAAACTTGTGCGAACGAAATTCGCAATTCCACATACCGCGTTCAAAATCGACTCGGAAGCAGGCCGTTTTGTGTTGATTTTTAACAATGGTATGAGCGTTCGTCGTCAGAAAGCAATAACGTTCTACTGAAATTAAGCTTGTCTAATAATTTACCAACAGTTAAACTATACTGGGGTTGATTGCGTCGTCCTGTGAAGGATATGCAACTAAATGTAACTGCGACTACAATATGTGAACGCGTGTTGACAGGCCGGTGAACTGTCTACCTCGCTACAACTTTTACTTATTCTTCATCCTCTTCTTCTTTTTTCCTGACGCTTTTGCGTGAAGCATCACAGAGAGGGGGCAGATGTCGTTTTCTGTGCTTCGCTTGTATTGTTGCTTGTACTAACGTCATTTTTTAAAAATATTTCTTCAACGTCTCTCTTACTCCATCTGGTCATCTCTTCCTGTGTCAACCTCTCGCCTTGTATACCGATGTTCTCACGTAGAACGCTCTAGCTGCTGATTGATCTTGTTCCCCTCTAGCTATATGTGCTGGAACTACGGAGTTCGTGCTCTGTGCTGGGCTTTTGGCGGGTCACCCTGAGGAAAGAGACTAAGCATATGGGCTAAAACCCGGGTCAATGAAGTCTTTCTGGTGACTGCCAATTTCATTGACGATGAACTGTATTTTTCTTGCAGACTTGTGTGCTGGCATTCTGGCTGTGGCATTATATACAGTGTACCTGTGTGGGCTGTTGGCTTGCCGAGACTCCTGTCTGTTCCACTTTTCACGTTGAGCAATGAGAAGCATTTTGTGTGAATTCACTGCTACAGGAACGGAGCATAGTGGGAACTACCCGTTGCCGTGAACTTGAAACCGCGACTAACTAACTAGCTATATGTGTGATCCATTTAATTCCTTCGTGATCTATAAAGTCAGTAATGTGTTATGCCTACATCAGTTGTTAGTTTCTCTGTTGTCTCTCTACCTCTTCTCGTATTTCTAGCTGCATTTCTCATGCATCTCTTCTCACTTGTTGTGCTTGTACGCCTATGTGTTTCTAGGACTGACAGTGTTTGGCACTGGTAACACAGCGATGGGGCAAACTATATTCTGTCCCTATTTCCCGCAGTCTGACTAAATCTTCAAACCTTACGCCAGTGCCTTAACAACTTATTTTCAGTCTTGCTAAATACATACTGTCAAGAAGACAGAAAACTTACATTGTCATTAGTTTGACAACTACGATCACGAATGTCATACTCAGTAATACAATTGTCCACCTCGTAGACAACCAAACGACCGCCCGTCAAACGTTATTGATTACAAAACTAACAGTGAGATCGCGCGATAATTTCAAAGCACCAAAAAGTTAGAACGTGCAGTTGGTTAACTTAAGGTCGTTAATGGAGCCGAACTCAGCAACTTCAAACACATTTAATTCATCATTTCATTTGATTGGAAGAAACTCACCTTAAGCTGTTTGATTGACAGGGTCGCAAAATTCAAGTTTGTGATATCTTGGTTCAGGGAAAATTACCCGTACGTGGTTATAATCATGGGGATTATAATTGTCAGTGTAAAATCAATAGAATTGATTCAGGGACCGAGATCTAAGAAGATTCATGAATGTTCACGGCAGTTGACTGAGCGCATGATAATAATGACGAATATTATTTAATAGTTGATTGATTTATAATGTGGGTTAGACACCCAGTTTTGAAAAGATACCATGTACGAGGGGGAATCTCAAGACGGGCCTTTTATCAACCTGACACAATTGGTAGCCATATGTGACGTGTCATGGTACTGATGCACGAACATGCAGACGTAGTCAGGGCCGGTTGGGATCAGGTGTATAGTGATGCTGAACAGTTATATCATCATGGTCTAGAGATAATGGTGGTGCAGGGAGTTATCAGAGGATCTGGCCGACACTCAGTACTCCGAGGAAAGGTCTGCTGGACACATAATCAGACTGTAACTGGTACCATTAATATTGGGGTTCTTCTCTGGTTCACCAGTGATGTGTTGTCAGTCTTGACTCAACTCAAAGTACCATGCTGTCCCTGCAGTCACAATAAACACGATAGTCTTGTTTTAGTCGTTTTAGTCGTTGGATCAACATCACGGCACACGGTTTACCCCATAAGTGCTCCGTTTTCCTCCTAACTCAAACCTGAGCCTGGAGAAACTCAGCTCAATGCACGAACTCCGTTGCATCGGCGAGGATCCTGACATACGTGGGTAGATTTTTAACTCGAAATCTTGCCCGGGCAGCGCCGTTGGGCTACTCTTTTTCGATTTCCAACTGCCAAGGGAGTTTTTACGTGCGCAACAATACACACGGGCGTCCGATCTCACTACCCAGAGACCAGGGGAAATTTTGTTACTGGAAGTCCAGGTGGATTTTTTAAATAAATCCCGGTCCTCACCGGGCCTGAACCCGGGACCTCTAGCACTCGAGCGGACACCATACCTCGAGACCACTCAGCCCCCCCCCCCCCCCCTAGACCCTAAACACGATAGTGCGACTTCATAATGTATTGCATTGATATCAACACTATATTGTTCAACGCGTCTGGGTTATAACTAAGAAAACTATTGTCTATTATTATTTCGTATAATGCCCCTCTGACGTGTCTCTACCTTGTCGTGGTAGAGGGGCTTGCGTGTCCCAATGACCCCATGATCTATGCCGACGAAAGCACAACTACATGTCGGACAGGTCTTGGGATAGGGACCAGACCATGAGAGACACAATCTGCTGCCTTGCGGGTTGACTGAGGATAGAAGTCAAAAGTCCGAATCAGGTGCACGATGCCACTAATTCTTGGTCCAGACACATACACTATGGTTCTCAGCTGAGGGGTATTGCTGAACGCCTTTACGTCAAAATTTCCCAGATGTGAGGGCGGCGATACCCACCCACTGCAAAAGGAGGATGAGATTCCGGGCCTACTACAAGCCCGATTCAGATACCTGTTCTACGGCTCTCAGCCGAGGGATATGAGGGATCCCCGGATGAGAGGGCCTGGCCGCTACTCGCTCTGTGCCGCATAGAGGTAAGGTGCTGAGACGGCAGCACATGTAGCCTACTCCGTGAGCGTTATTAAAGGTGGAAAAAGAGTCCCGATCGCACGCGATGGTTACGATGCAAGTCTGTCCACTACGTGGAAGTCCGGATCGTAAGCTCAACGAGTGATTGTCGTCTCATTAATTCGAAATGGAATGCTTGGCTAGCGAATCCATTACGTGGAAGGCCAAAGCGAAAGCTTGCTGAGTGGATGTCATTTGCAGACTGTCCATTCCTGGTTTGTGCTTGAGCGACAAGTGGCGAACGAAACACCCAATACATGGGAGTGAGGAACTAAAGCAGCCATGAGCAGGACCTGGCCATTCCTGGGTGAGCCCAGTCTCAGAGCGATATGTGCCGGCTCTTCTATTATGGAAGCCTCCTTGGATGGCAGGGAATGCCCATCGTCTGCCCCTGCCTTCCCTTGAGGGTTGACCGGATGTCTGTGACCGTTCTAACTTGACCAACCGAGATGTGGACGACACCACAACAGTAAGAGTCTATTGTCCCTCGAAACCCCGGGAAGGCAAACCCGTTAAAACGCCCACAGAAGTCGGATGTGCCGGCCTTAAAGGTTGCAAATAAACTTGGCACAACGCAAAAACGTCCGAAAACGCCGGAATGTAAATGAAAAACTTAGGATGAACTTGGAAGCAACAAAGATTTGGTTCCTGAACAAATGTTGCGAATTCCTTGGACTGCCAGAGTAACTAACAACAACAACCTGAAAGAGTCTAATGAAAATAGAACATTATATTCAGCAACAAGAAAGAGACACATAGTATTTTTTTTTCGCCGTGTGGTGAGAAGAGAGACATTGGAGAACGTAATGGCAACTGGAAAGATCAAAGGAAAGAGGAGCTGGGACAGACCAACAGAAATGATGCTGGATGGCCTGAGACTGTGGCATGGAGATATATCATCAGCAGAGACGATCTAGAATACCAAAGACCGAGAACTGTGGAAAGGCGAGAATGTCTACGTTAGCTGGTAAGGTACTTAATGATGATGATACTCTTGGTATTTCACAGTGTGCAAAATATACAATCATGTCTTTAAGGCAAGTGTGGTATTCATATTTTGCTATTTATCTTCACTCCTACCATTATATTTCCCTGTTTTCGTCTGCAGATTCTTTCATTCGATCACCCAAAAGACAAATAAACTCGAACAATCCGACAAGAGACCGAAACAGAACAGTTTCTGAAATGTAGCTATGTTTAATTATTTCACTGTTACTGCATAGGAGCTGATCGTTCTTTAGAAATGTAATGAAACAGTCGCAAAGTGGAATCCCTCACTGTGACATGTTCGATAATTGACAGAGGACCCATTTAGTAGTGTTCTCTGGAAATATATCTTGAATAATAAATAGACAAGATAAAGGATATGATTTTGCACGTTTTTGTCTAGAGGTCTCTCAAATGAGGTAGATAATCATTCCCGCCTAGCCCTTTTGGAGAACCATTTTCCCTTGGCTCTGAACCCCCACTGTGAGACTACCAAGTATCTACACAGAAATTTATAAAAGAAGAAAAAGGTTCCCTCAAGGCCAAAAGGAGATCTGAACTATTCGCCCCTGTACAACTGAGGATCTACTTCACTCATCATAGTGTTGTCAGTGTGCTGTTCGTCCGTCACATTAGATCTTCCTTTATTTATTTTGTGTCAAAAGTGACCTATATCAGTTGTCCAATTATATCTTAGGACTTTAGGTTTCAGTATTAGCAGACAAACTCAACAATAACTGTACATAACATCTGTTGAACAAGACCTCTACATAACAGGTTCTTGACAAAAGTGGGACATACATTCACATGGAAATGTTTACACCAACCATTGCACAAGACATACATCATAAGAGATACTTGACAACATCTATACAGGACTTTTCACAATATCTGTAACCAACCACAGTAACTTAAGACATTCACCAGAGACAATACTTGACAGCAACTGTACAAGACATTCACTGGAGACATGTACTTAAAACACTGGTTCATTAATACACTTTATTGAGCTGCTGGTGGGTCGAGTGAAGACCAATGGTTCATCTTTTGCCCTGTCTGCACTTCAAAAGGTACATGCATAATGTACAAATATGCTGAACATGCATGCAGATAAACATGATACAACAACTCCTAATTACTCCACCAACCGATCAATAAACTCTCTTCCTCCTCTCCAATCTCTAACTACACCACTGATTTACAGTATCTATCATCAATTCCTGTCTCTTGGGAATTTGATAAAATCCTATTTATGGGGAACTCAAGGAAGGAACTACTGTTCTGGATCAGTTTGCATCCTGTTACCATCAGCAATTGATGTTGGGAAAGCTCCAGGTAGCAGACTTCCTATAATAAGTTCCATGGGAGATTATTCCTCTTGAGAACAGTATTGGGGATGATATGGTACTGTACTGAATCTTACTGTTGACCAGACTGCCTGTGAAAGCTGACCCTGGGGTACTTCAAGTGGTTGAGGATAGCACTCTCCTGACATTGGGAGATGTATACTCGGTACATGTAGAACATGACTTGTCGAAGAGACCCAGAATTATTAACAAAGTCCAATATATTGCAGCACTTCACTTGGCTAGTCTAACCTCACCTACTCTTCACGTCACATTCTATAATAACTGCGTGAGCACCAGGCTGGTTATTCTCCAAGTTAAGTCTCAGATGAACAATCATTGCAAGTTACTTCACCAGGTTTATATGAATGTAGTTATTAACAAGAGACTTGATTTTAATTTCTCAGATGACATTGATTCACTTAATGATCACTTTACTGATCCCTATAATAATCACTATAATCACATTAATGGATTATTCAGAACTGTTTGTCTCCAAATTTTCATTCAGTGGTTAGAGAGCTGAGATAAAAGCCTCCAAGAAATTCCTACATTTTGGATTCTAGGAGAATAAGTGTTCCATTGGGGCACAGGTTTACTTTCCTTGAGCCTGACCGAGACAAACTGTAGACAGGGGTCTTCTTTATTAAATAGCATGGTTCACTGTGCACCAAGACAGGTTCACCAATGTTAACCATCCTGCTTTCTGTTTGAAAACAGTTACTTTCAGTTGCTTTGGGCCATGGTATGTCATGAAAATAAAGGCTGGCAACTCAGCCTGTGTTCTTCTGTGATTATCCCAGGATTACACTGATAGGGAGTTGGTTCTGGATTCTGGGACTTTTGGTTAGTAGTCCCAGATGATATGAAGGCCTCTCCACCATCCTCTGTTCTCTGTTGATATACAAAATGGTACAACATCTCTTTACATTTGTTAAAAGAAAATGTTATCATACACCAACATACACAGATGGAAATGGGGAGGTGAAGGGAGCAGACCAGACATCCATTCCAATGGTTATGATGTTGGTGCATGAATGTCCTATTCCATACACACTCACACAGCAATGCCAGACCTCACCCCTTTCAGACCAGACTTGACTCACAAGTACATCATCATTATGTGTTCTTCTCCCACTGAGTAATGTCCGTATCTACTACAGTAGGTAAAGAAACCAAATTGCATAAGCAATTGTTCTCATATGCACCAAAGCACATATGGGGAAAACATGTTTTGTCCTTGTAAATTTGCATGAGCCCTACATTATATTCAGCCGACTAAGACACAGGTTCACACACCTATTGTCCTTTTAGGAACTAGTTTATATGAACCAACCAACAGTAGAGGTACCAGTGTAATACTTCAGAGAGACATTGTAGTAATTCCCTTGAGCGTAATCTAGCCACCAGGCATCACAGGAACTTTGCAATTCTGGCGTGCCATACACGTCCCGCTCACATATGTATATTGAAGCATATTTCTTTCTACTAGATGTGAGAGGCTTTTCATCAAATCACCAGCTCACTCACTCCAACATTCTCAGCATTTACAAAAGAACTTGTACATGTTTACATCACACATTCCAATTCAGACTGCCAAATGTTAACTCGCAAGAGCAGTGTACAGTTGGGTTAAGAATGAGTCATGCTAGGCATTAAGAATGCACAAATGGTTTGCGAATTTGCATTGAGTGTAATTTACAATCATCAAGCATACGCAACCAGTCACAACAGGGGAATGATATGCACTTGGAGTATTACATCGTGAAAGACCTGACAGGTTGAAGATGCAGTGTTCAGAATACTGACACACAGAAGTTCTGTTTTCACCTTCACATTTTCTTCATAAAATACTCTTATATTCTTCTCTTTCGTTCACTAGGCATAACCACAACATTTAAGTATGTTTTAATGTGGTACCTGTTGTCCAGAGAACAATATTTTACAGAATCTTTAAGGGCATTTTTGCGTCCCCACATCACAGATAGCGACTGCTCCTGGTGGAATCCCGGCTCAAACTAATAGAGTTTCAAATTTGGCCTAGTGAATAGCGTGGGCTGTCACAATTAGCCAATGAAAAAGCGAGCGTATACCGCTGCCCTACCCCACCGCGTTCCAGAACCTTCGATTCTATTTATGGCCCTGCTATCTGGATGGTCTCCGTTTAAAACTAAAAGTATTATTATGAATTTGTTGGACTGGGAATGTGGATGCCTGATGCATTATGTCACAGCCCCTTTCTTAAATCTTTCATAGGTATGACAGATGATCTCAGAAATCCACAGTTCCCAGATCCCTCAAGTGGTTTGTCAATTACTCCCTGTCTCCATTTACCCCAACTAGAGTAGTACATTTGGAACTAAGTGATTTTTCTCCTAAAAAAAATCTGACCCAACATTCATCTATCAATTAATGAATTTGGTTGGCAACGCAAAGACCATGAAGTTAGCCATGCATTAAGTTCCATTAAGTCACTGGGAGCATGAAGAGTTCTGACTCCACTCATCTGTGAACTGCCCTTCTATTTACTTCTGACAGTGCTCCACCGCTGACATCCTTGCTATATCTCCTGTTTGTGATAAATGATCTCTCTGAGTCACACCATTTCGTAATGTATGAATGGACCATAGAGATTCATTATGTGAAGTAATGACTTTTCAATTAAACCAACTTCCAGATGAGGTTTAGAGAGAATGGTTGCATTCCATGTATCTCTCAACCTTTCATCTTCATCAGAATTTCATCCTTCCCTTCGCCATAGGAGAATGATAATCCTGTGAGAGTATTGACTGAACAACTTTCTCCAACAGTATTCTTGGCATTTGGAACTGAGTTAAAATTTTTGACCAGCACCGGAGCAGAGACAATCACTTCCGGTTGAGCTGTGCAAGCAGCCACTGTAGAACTTGTTACGGCTAAAATCTACTATTACAGATCTTGGGTTAGCATAGGACAAAGGTCTTATCTTCTCAATAAGCCTCTTGGGTTCGCAGATGGTAGCAATTTCCCATTATATTTCCTTGACTCATTTCTGTAGTCATTACCATAGATTCAGAGGTGCACTTATTGGTTGAGATTCTCTCATTCCGTTAGGCCTCTATTCTGATGTGTTGTGAGAAGTGACAGCATTTTCTCTCCTTAGTTGCTATATAGTTGAAATATCGCGCAATCCCACTTCAGACTTGTCGTGGATTGACAGCGCAGCGTCCATCATGTGTAAGCTGTTTCTAACGTAGCAACTGAGTTTGTAGATGCAGCCAGACTGTACATCTACTACTACTAATCTAGAATTCCAGGTGGAATTTCCAACTAGTTGTCCTTCAGCCATGCTCTAGCTAAGTGCTTCGAATGACTGGAAAGTATTCGTTCTTTCTCACCCACACGAGCAAAACGTTTACATATGGCGAATGAGGCGTTCCCTCTCAGCACAGAGAGGTTCGTCATTATCACAGCCACATTTGAGGGGTTTGATTATGTGGGTATAGCTTCTTATGTCCCAGTATTGACTGGAATTTTTGGAAGCAATTTACTGACTTTGAGGATAGGACTGGCCAGGTCTTGTGAATATACCTCGCATCTCAGTAATAATATAAGATTCCACTGCGCAATGCATGGTTCTTACTTGTATAAAGAGTCAACTGCTGAAGTTGCAGTGATCTTTACCTTGAAAGAAGTCAACTGTTTGAGAACAGTGATCTTTCGTTAGTCCACTCAATCGCAGACAATGTGTATAGAGCCTCAACTGCTGGAGTTGCAGCGATCTCTACCATATAGGAGTCAACTGTTTGAGATCAGTGATCCTTATTTGTCCACTCTATCGCAGACATTGCTCTCGTCTAGAACTGAGCTACATTCCCACCATTCTTCAGGCAGAAAAGTCTTCTCAATTGAGGATGAAAAAGGGGAATGACATCAGTTGCACTCAACTTTGTCCGCCCGTTAATTCCAACCATTTTTCAGGCAGAAACGCTTTCTCAATTGAGGATGAATTGACGGCCGACGTCGGAGACGGATCCTGTTTTATCTCTTCATGAAATTTTTCAGGTTGTCCATGATATGCTCCTAGTCGTATAATACGCCAATGACATAAGGTTAGTTACCATCGTTTCCCAGACACGTACTTCGTGTACACTTTCCACTGCCATATGAATGGCCAGGGGTCCAGTTATTTTGATGGCCTTCCTGGAAATTCAATGAGTTAACTCCTGGTGACGTGGATCCTAGTACACCAGAGAGATTACACCATCGAACAATAGACTAATGTCTTATAGACACCAGACTGTCGTCGGTTTTGTATGACCGCCCATGACATCATGTAGAATCTTCCTTTCATCTCGTCCATCACGTACATTCGGTACGCTTAAGAATACCACTACTTCAAGAATAGCAAGTTATGAGTTGATAAGGATGTTTCTCCTGGAGATTCAATCGTGCTCACCCTCTCAGCAACTTGATCAGGGCTACTGACAAGGTCACACAACTGAAGAATAAACCCAGATGTCTAATCGACACTGGACTATAGTCTGTTTTGAATAACTGACTTTAACCGAGAGTGTGTTAACGTGGTGTTTTTATGGGTCCCCTAAGAATTTAACCATCAGTGCTCACCATCTTCACCCTCAGTATTGCAAGCATGTTATGGGGAGATGGGAATATAAGAAGTTATTATCTTATGTGATGTGGTGACATTAAAAAATGTTGTAGTTACAACGATATTTCCCTCTCTCATCCATGCCAGCAATTAAATTTCAAGATGGAGTAGGCCTCATATTCATTTACTGGATCAAGTGTCTTAATTCCAGGGACAAAAATGAATTTTTCCCTGTAATAGCTGTCTCAGTTATATTAAAATAATTTGTGTTCTCTGGTGTTTCAGGTACCTTAATTTTTAGATACATATATTGAACAACCAGCATGCACAAAATTATACAACATATTGACAAGCCAATAATCATTTCATTCTGAGAAAAACAAATATCATGGATACAAGCAATTATGTTGACCCATAAGATATTTATACATCATCTTCAGTCAGCTACATTGAAACCTTACCTGACATATTAAAACAGTGATACATGCAATATTATCACTATTAATGAAATCAACCCTTCTAGAGATTTATTGTGGGCTTAAATGTCTGGACCATAGCGTCCACATATAAGAGACAGGGTCCGTTAAACAACACCATAAAAACTCCAAGAATTGGGTCTGATTTGCGAGAGGTCACCCCTGATTTTAATACCAACATAGAGATCCCAAAAGTGAGTCTTATGCAGGGTATACCCAAAGTTTGTATCCTGACATCAGGGCACGAGGTATGTGAGCCCCTAGCAGGTTATACCAGGGTTTAAATCCGAGACGAGTGTTCTTTTTCCCAGGGTTTATATCCCAGAAAGAGCAACCCAGTTATGTGACATGTTCGATAATTGACAGAGGACCCATTTAGTAGTGTTCTCTGGAAATATATCTTGAATAATAAATAGACAAGATAAAGGATATGAATTTGCACGTTTTTGTCTAGAGGTCTCTCAAATGAGGTAGATAATCATTCCCGCCTAGCCCTTTTGGAGAACCATTTTTCCCTTGGCTCTGAACCCCCACTGTGAGACTACCAAGTATCTACACAGAAATTTATAAAAGAAGAAAAAGGTTCCCTCAAGGCCAAAAGGAGATCTGAACTATTCGCCCCTGTACAACTGAGGATCTACTTCACTCATCATAGTGTTGTCAGTGTGCTGTTCGTCCGTCACATTAGATCTTCCCTTATTTATTTTGTGTCAAAGGTGACCTATATCAGTTGTCCAATTATATCTTAGGACTTTAGGTTTCAATATTAGCAGACAAACTCAACAATAACTGTACATAACATCTGTTGAACAAGACCTCTACATGACAGGTTCTTGACAAAAGTGGGACATACATTCACATGGAAATGTTTACACCAACCATTGCACAAGACATACATCATAAGAGATACTTGACAACATCTATACAGGACTTTTCACAATATCTGTAACCAACCACAGTAACTTAAGACATTCACCAGAGACAATACTTGACAGCAACTGTACAAGACATTCACTGGAGACATGTACTTAAAACACCGGTTCATTAATACACTTTATTGAGCTGCTGGTGAGTCGAGTGAAGACCAATGGTTCATCTTTTGCCATGTCTGCACTTCAAAAGGTACATGCATAATGTACAAATATGCTTAACATGCATGCAGATAAACATGATACAACAACTCCTAATTACTCCACCAACCGATCAATAAACTCTCCTCCTCCTCTCCAATCTCTAACTACACCACTGATTTACAGTATCTATCATCAATTCCTGTCTCTTGGGAATTTGATAAAATCCTATTTATGGGGAACTCAAGGAAGGAACTACTGTTCTGGATCAGTTTGCATCCTGTTACCATCAGCAATTGATGTTGGGAAAGCTCCAGGTAGCAGACTTCCTATAATAAGTTCCATGGCAGATTATTCCTCTTGAGAACAGAATTTGGGATGATATGGTACTGTACTGAATCTTACTGTTGACCAGACTGTCTATGAAAGTTGACCCTGGGGTACTTCAAGTGGTTGAGGATAGCACTCTCCTGACATTGGGAGATGTATACTCGGTACATGTAGAACATGACTTGTCGAAGAGACCCAGAATTATTAACAAAGTCCAATATATTGCAGCATTTCACTTGGCTAGTCTAACCTCACCTACTCTTCACGTCGCATTCTATAATAACTGTGTGAGCACCAGGCTGATTATTCTCCAAGTTAAGTCTCAGATGAACAATCATTGCAAGTTACATCACCAGGTTTATATGAATGTAGTTATTAACAAGAGACTTGATTTTAATTTCTCAGATGACATTGATTCACTTAATGATCACTTTACTGATCCCTAAAATAATCACTATAATCACATTAATGGATTATTCAGAACTGTTTGTCTCCCCATTTTCATTCAGCGGTTAGAGAGCTGAGATAAAAGCCTCCAAGAAATTCCTACATTTTGGATTCTAGGAGAATAAGTGTTCCATTGGGGCACATGTTTACTTTCCATGAGCCTGACCGAGACAAACTGTAGACAGGGGTCTTCTTTATTAAAGAGCATGGTTCACTGTGCACCACGACAGGTTCACCAATGTTGACCATCCTGCTTTCTGTTTGAAAACAGTTACTTTCAGTTGTTTGGGCCATGGTATGTCATGAAAATAAAAGCTGGTAACTGAGCCTGTGTTCTTCTGTGATTATCCCTGGATTACACTGATAGGGAGTTGGTTCTGGATTCTGAGACTTCTGGTTAGTTGTCCCAGATGATATGAAGGCCTCTCCACCATCCTCTGTTCTCTGTTGATATACAAAATGGTACAACATCTCTTTACATTTGTTAAAAGAAAATGTTATCATACACCAACATACACAGATGGAAATGGGGAGGTGAAGGGAGGGTGTTGACCAAACACACCTCTCCTGGTTTGATGATGAAGTGTATTCCACCTGATGGACTGTGGGTGATATGTTTTCTTTATTCACCCTTATCTGTGGTAATCACAAGACTATAGGCTGAGACAGGGGTAGCCTACACAATTACAAGCATTTTAAGGCAAGCAGCATGAGCAAGCATTGTGACATAGCAACATTAGACAGGCATTGTGAGTCAGCACATGAACAGGCATGTTGAGGGAAATGGAAAATAGGCATTTACAACTGCAATATGCAATATGTATTAAACTAATGGCATTTACCCAATTAGCAGACCAGACATCCATTCCAATGGTTGTGATGGTGGTGCATGAATGTCCTATTCCATACACACTCACACAGCAATGCCAGACCTCACCCCTTTCAGACCAGACTTGGCTCACAAGTACATCATCATTATGTGTTCTTGCCCCACTGAGTAATGTCCATATCTACTACAGTAGATAAAGAAGCCAAATTGCATAAGCAATTGTTCTCATATGCACCAAAGCACATATGGGGAAAACATGTTTTGTCCTTGTAAATTTTCACGAGCCCTACATTATATTCAGCCGACTAAGACACAGGTTCACACACCTATTGTCCTTTTAGGAACTAGTTTATATGAACCAACCAACAGTAGAGGTACCAGTGTAATACTTCAGAGAGACATTGTATTAATTCTTTTGAGCGTAATCTAGCCACCAGGCATCACAGGAACTTTGCAATTCTGGCGTGCCATACACGTCCCGCTTACATATGGATATTAAAGCATCTTTCTTTCTACTAGATGTAAGAGGTTATTCATCAAATCACCAACTCACTCACTCCAACATTCTCAGCATTTACAAAAGAACTTGTACATGTTTACATCACACATTCCAATTCAGACTGCCAAATGTTAACTCGCAAGAGCAGTGTACAGTCTTGTTAAGAATAAGTCATGCTAGGCATTAAGAATGCACAAATGGTTTGCGAATTTGCATTGAGTGTAATTTACAATCATCAAGCATACGCAACCAGTCACAACAGGGGAATGATATGCACTTGGAGTATTACAGCGTGAAAGATCTGTCAGGTTGAAGATGCAGTGTTCAGAATACTGGCACACAGAAGTTCTGTTTTCACCTTCACATTTTCTTCATAAAATACTCTTATATTCTTCTCTTTAGTTCACTAGGCATAACCACATTTAAGTATGTTTTAATGTAGTACCTGTTGTCCAGAGAACAATATTTTACAGAATCTTTAAGGGTATTTTTGCGTTCTCACATCACAGATAGCGACTGCTCCTGGTGGAATCCCGGCTCAAACTAATAGAGTTTCAAATTTGGCCTAGTGAATAGCGTGGGCTGTCACAATTAGCCAATGAAAAAGCGAGCGTATACCGCTTCCCTACCCCACCACGTTCCAGAACCTTCGATTCTATTTATGGCCCTGCTATCTGGATGGTCTCCGTTCAAAACTAAAAATATTATTATGAATGTGTTGGACTGGGAATGTGGATGCCTGATCCATTATGTCACACTCACATTGCAACATACTTGGAAATGAAGAGACTGACAGACCAGGAAAGGGAGGTGGACAACTAACTCTGTCTGATATAGAATAATATATGATGAGGATAAAAGGCTATTATATAATCAAGTTGGAATCAGAACACCCAGTCCACCAGGAACACGATACATACTTCCAACTCAAACTACGAGTACAGGTTATAATATTCAGGAGAAAAAGTAGAAGAATGAGAGGAAAGAGGAGAAGGAGTAGCAACAACTATGATAGAAGAAGGACTTTATTCGCACCCAGCCAGTTATATATCATCGTTGGCTGTTAAAATGACAGTTAACGAGTACGAGTCCAATAATAAACAAATCGTGCCCTTACGTTGGGTCTTCGTATTCTAAACAATATTTCTCCATAACGAATTTGAATAATGAAACACAAACAATAGATTGCACAATTTATTGCCTGCCATATTTCATTGCATCTCGTCACGTGCATAATGCAGAAGTCACTCAACATAAAGTAAAACAATGAATCCTTCGACTGTTTTTATATCAGCTTGAATGAAATTATTATATATATAAACGACCAAAAGGCTAAAATAAGTGCACGAATTCAAATATCTTGAGAGCATCTTCACATCAGATGGCGAATTAGATAGAGAGATGGAGACAAGAACTAAATAAGCCAATAATGTTTCATATCAAATTACACCCATCCTGAAACATCCCGCTATTCCCATGGAAATTAAGAAGAACATTATAGATTCAGTTTATATACCAAAATTGTGCTATCAATGTCTAGTATGGTTACTAACTAAAGAACAAGAAAGAAAACTAAGTACTTGTGAAATGAGATGCCTGAGAAAAGCAGCGAACAAGTCAAGAATGGACCATATTAGAAACGAGGAGAACAGTCATCCCTCAGAGGTAAAGCAAGACAGACATATAATCAGATTGTAAGAGGCACCATTAGTATTGGAACTGTACGCTGGCTGTTAAAGAAGATGACTGAGCGCTTATGGGAATGTCCTGAGTGCAGTGATGTTGGTTCTTGAATCAATTCAATTCAACTCAGAAATTAGGAGATCTATAAAATAGTTGGAGCAACATCAGTTTTTAAATTCATTGATAAACAAGAACTTAACTGGTTCGGCCACCTAATGAGAATGGACCCAATGTCGCCAGAAGCAAGAGCATACAACATGAAAAATGTAAACATCAAAAGGCAGGGGAAGACCACGAAAAAGATGGATCGACAGAGTCATCAACACCTTAAAAACCCACATCTCAGCATACCATTTGACCGAGCGAGCCCTAGTTCGTAAACCAAACATTAAACAAACCTGCGACGACTACCAGCATAGGACAGTGAAGGGAAAAAAGAAGAAAGAATATGATTTGCTTTATTTTATGTTGTGTGACTTCTGCAGTATGTACTTGACGAAATACACCGAAATATGCCAGGCAATAAATCGTGATCGAGTGAAATGGCGAATCATGACCGCCCACGCTTTCCGGCATGGCACATGATTGATTGATTGATACGTTTTATATTAGTGCCAATCATGATAGGGGGCAGTGAGGAGCATTTTGTGTATTTACTGGCACAGGAATGGAGCATAATGGGGCGACCCTCTTCTGTGAAGTTGGAACCACGACTAACTATTACCCGTGAGTGTATTTACAATGGGTTTTTTTAAATGGTTGTCCTAGTCCTCTTCGTCGTTCTGAACATGCATTGTACTGAAATTTAGTTCAAGAGACAAATGTTGCGAACATGTTCGATTACCGGAATAACTGACAACCATTGTCTGTAAGAGAAGCTGAAACTAGAATATTATATAACTACAAGAAAGAGACAACATCATTCATCATCTTGTGATGAGAAGAGAAGCAATGGAAAAAAACGTGAAATCAAGAAATATCAGTTGGGAAAAGAATCAGAGGCGGGTCGAAAGAAATTATGCTCGATGGGCTAAAACAGTGGCGTGGGGGAATATTACCAGCAGAGTTGATCCTGAAACCAACGACCGAGATCTGTGGAGAGACGTGAACGCCTACGCTGTTTGACAGAGTACATGTTGATGTTGATTATTGTCTTAATGTCATGCTTTATTTCAATATGGTATACCACTTTTGTTCAGTTACGTCATCAATGTATGCGTATTTTAAAATGGCGCATCTCATAAGGTTGTAGTGTGTTGGAACAGTTATCAGTAATTGGACTGTATTCTCAAAGTTTATGTTTTCTGCATCTTGTACAACGGAATCTAGACAAAACATTACATTACTGGACACAGTAAGTTTTATCTTATTCGTCGGCTTCTTTTACTTCTCCTTCTTGCCCCATTAATCGTTGCCTTTCGCTGCTTACTGCTTGGAACTACGATAATTTATAATTATTATAATATAATATTATATTGTCAACAGGAACAGGGCTGTTTTGAGAAATGTAAAATCTCCAAACTTGTGTGAATAGGATTTTGAACACTTATGTTGCCTTTTGTATGTTTTGAAATATGTTGCCTTCCTCATCATCGCTTCCCAATAGGTATGATGCGTCTTACTTCCTGAAAGAATATTTGCGTTCAAGATCGTCCACAGCATAAAGAATGCAGACTTGTTTCCTGGTTATGTTGGCAGCTGCAAAACTAGCAACATGCCATCGTGAATCAAATCAAATATGAAATTATAGTTGTTGCAATTGCCTAGGAACATACATTCAACAGTGTGGGTTATTTTAAATTAATTTTAATCCATCGCTTGTTTTGACCTCAAGTGAAGCCCATAAACTTGCTGCTACCTCTGGTAGTTGCCAAAAGCGGGGAGTGCACTGGACTGAAGTTTTGCGTGTGGATTAGCTTTTCCTATTACCAGTGCCCCTCGCCATCAGGCAAATCCACTCCGACTTCTGAGGTACTTGCAATTTACGTCACCAATTCAAGGATGAAAAGTCAACATTTTAGTCTGACAGACCGGTGTAGGGTTTGAAGGAACTACCTCGGCATCAGTACACCGGAAATTTAAGAGCGAGCGCTCTTACACATTCGGCCACGTTGAACTCCTGTGGATTATGTTACACTTCGCAGTACATTCATAGTATAATGTGTAAGCTGCAGGACTTCAAAACGAACTCATAGTTTAATGTGTAATCTGTAATATTTCAAAATAAACTCATTGTTTAATGTGTAATCTACAAGACTTTCAAAATGAACTTATAGTTTAATGTGTAGTCTGCAAGACTTTCAAAATGAACTCATAGTTTAATGTGTAGTCTGCAGGACTTTCAAAATGAACTCATAGTTTAATATGTAGAATGCAAGACTTCGAAATGAACTTATAGTTTATGAAATGCCTCACCCACTCACATATCACCCACCCATACCCACACATCTTCCCATCCACATACACATCCCCACACACACATTTTCCCACCCACCCACACATTTCACATCCATCCACACACCTCACCAAGCACACATACATCCCTACCACACACATCCCCCACCCACACAATCTCCCACGCATACACACATCCCCATTCCCTCTACACACGCCCAAACACACCCATCCACACCCATCCACACACACACATCCCCCACCTACCAACACCCACACATCCCCCACCCGCCAACACCCACACATACCACTACCCACGAACACCCACACAAACACACAACCCAAACAAACATCCCCATCCATACTCACATCCCTCCACCCACCCATACACCTCCCCACCCACCCACTCACACATCCTCCACCACACACACATCCCACACTCGAATACATCTCCCCACCCACCCACACACGCCCCATCCATACACACATCCCTCCACCCACCCATACACCTACACACCCACCCACCCACACATTCCTCCACCACACACACACATCCCCATCCGCACACATCTCCCACCCACCCACACATACACACATATGCCCACACACATATCTCACACATCCTTCACACACAAACACTTCTTCCATACTCCCACACACATCTCCCACCCACACAAACATCTCCCACCCACACACACACGAATCTACCACCCCATACACACCTCCCCCATCCATATATACATCAACCACACCCATCCCCAACCCATACACATATCCCCCACACACCCCTTATACACATCCACATACACCCATCCACATATCCCCACCCACACATCCAAACACCCACTCATACACACATTCATCACCCACACACACAATCCCCACCAACCCACACACATTCCCACCCAGACAAGTCCCTCATCCAAACACAGATTCCCCCACTCACCCACACAACTACAACCCACACACAAATCTCCCACCCACACACATCTCCCAACCCACACACATCACCTCACATACAAACCCCCACACACAAAACCCCACCCACAAACCCATCCCCCAACCCAAACACAATCCTCAAATCAAGACACATACATGATGCCTCACGTAATCACTGAAGCTAATGTGAACAAACTCCCACACTTTACACACACGTATACACTGACGATTATCGTGAGCATTCTCACAGGAATGTAAACGATGGAGAACAAATTATGCACATACATTGTGTAACGTAAACAACTAGTGATGCGATTCAATAAGTTGATTCCTAAAATTGACATAAACATGATGGAATAAACAGTGCACACATTTTTGTCAGTACATTGCAGAAAATCAAATGGCAGTAAAAATTATAATATGAATGATGAGTTTACAGGGAAAAAAATATGGAATAGCACGTCACATGACATACATGCGTTCAACTCTCTCTATCTCTGTTAACAAGCCCCGTAGCTGAAACCTGCTGCGGGTATGTGAAGTATTACTACCATCACATTTTGTAGGCCTGGTCAGTACTTCTTTCCCTTAGCGAGCGGTGAGATCTGACATAGAACTCTTGTCCTCCCGAATATATGCCGTTGTCAACGTTACTTCCTAATCATGACACTAACACCCCCTCCTATGGTAGGCTTTTGAGGGCACGAGACGTGTAAATATTCTATTAGTATTTGCTACCTATGCGAAACCTCGAAAATGACAGGAAAAAGAGAAAAGAAAAATTACAAAAACGGAGAAAAAATTCATGAGAAGAATATTCGACGAATCAAACAGATAGAAAATCAGAAATGATGAATTCAGGACTGAAGTGGGCGTTATTTAAGTGTTAGAATGCATTATATAAGAACATTCTTTCGGCCGCATAATTAGGCTACCAACTGTCAGTACACCACAACAAGCAGTGATATACAGACGAAATCAGACTTAAAGAAGAGGCCGATCATGTGAACGATGGACAGAAGGAATAACAGTCCATTGGAATATCGATAAATAAAGCCAATAAACAGGCACTCCCCCGCTTCACCTCCACACCGCATGGCACAAGAGGAAAACGATGAGATGAGATAAGTATTTGAGACCCTGAATGTCCTGATGCCAAGCATGTTAAAGCTCATGCCATGTGATTTTGTTGCAAAAGGTTGTCAAAGGAGGATCCATCCTCTCATGTTTCCCTGAATGGACAGATAATTACCATCAAAGTATGATCGTAGTGTTCCATTCAAAGATACCAATTGATCACAATATATACATATGCAAGGGTGACCTTTTCATAAATTTTTTTTTTTGTTTTGCGATTGAATTCAAGGGTAGTACATCCACATGCTTCGATTTCAAGTGCACTGGACTGATTTGATTTTTTGCGTGTGAGTTAGCTTTTCCCATTACCAGTGTCCCTCCCCATCATTCCTATTTCAGAAGTACTTGCAGTTTACTTCCCCAAGTCAAAGACGAGGAGTCAACATTTTAGTCCAACTGACCGGTATAGGGATTGAAACCGCTATCTCGGCATCAGTACACCGGAAGTTTAAGAGCAAGCGCTCCTATCCATTGAGTCATGCTGACCTCCATATATCTATCCTAAAACATTGACAGCTTCGCATTTTAAGCACAGGTTAACTATTTGATTTTGTTTTGGTACATAATTTCTTTCTAAGCACACATATATCTCACCAAGTACCCCAGTGTTATTGTTCTGTACAATTTTGGCTGTTTGTGATTTACTCAGCACGTTTAAATTCAGTAGTTTGTCGGCACCGTGGCGTAGGAATTACGGAAGTAGTTCGTAATCCTGCATACCCACGTTCGAAACACAGCTGCGGGCGATTTGGCAGCAGACCACCTTGCGTTGGTTTTTTATATAATGGTATGGGAGCCGGTCGTTCAGAAAGCAATACCAAACTACTGAACATTAACTTGCCAAGAGATGACAAACAGCCAAAAACTTCTGGGGCTGACTGCGACGCCCTGTAAAGGATATGCAACAAACTTTAGTTTGCTATTGCTTTCTGAACGACAGACGCGCATACCATTGTAAAAATCAACACAATGGAGTCTGCTTCCAAATGGCTTCATATTCCCAATATGCCTCAAGATGTGTGGGAAACGGATCATAAACTTCTTGTTTAAGACTCGCATTGGACTGTATACTGTTCTAGTTCTCTGCTGCTTCTCTGTAGGTGCTGATATGGCTTGCTTGTTGCATGACGATCTTCACAGTCGGATTTCTAGAGGCAGCAGATTATCAGGATACACGTCTCTGAAATAGGCAGGCTGCTGTATTGTGACAGGTCTGTTGTATTGTGAAGGGTTTGTTGTATCGTGACAGACCTGCTGTATTGTTATAGGTCTGTTGCATTGTGACGGGTCTACAGTATTGTGACAAGTCTGCTGTATGGTGACAGGTCTAGTGTATTGTGACAGGTCTGCTGTATTGTGACAGGACTAGTATATTGTGACAGGTCTGCTGTACTGTGACAGGTCTGTTGTATTCTGACAGGTCTGCTGTATTCTGATAGGACTGCTGTATTGTGACAGGTCTAGTGTATTGTGACAGGTCTGCTGTATTGTGACAGGTCTGTTGTATCCTGACATGTCTGCTGTATTGTGACAGGTCTGCTGCATTGTGACAGGTCTGCTGTATTATGACAGGTCTGCTGTATTGTGACAGGTCTGCTGTGTGTGTTCGGTTCTATGGTTGCTAGGTACCTCTAAGAGGTAATGGGACTTGGACTATAATCTGTTGTATTAATATATGAACTAAAAAAAAAAATAAGTTGCATGTCCTTCACATGACGTAGCAGTCAACCCCAGCATTTTCGCTGTTCGTGATTATTGGGCAAATTTTACGTTCAGTAGTTTCCCATTGCTTTCTGAACGACCGGCTCCTATACCTTTTTCGAAAAAAAAAACCAGCACCGCTGTGTTTCGAACCAGGGTATACGGGCTTACAAACCGCGTTCTCTAGCCCTTAGCCACAGAGACCGAAAATATGAACTACACATCGGTAATATCCACTTCAAGTAGTTCTCTTGGAAGATACAAAATCGTGTAGGCGTTGCTGCGTCTCCTTCAGTAGTGCTGGAGGCCTTCTGCGGATAATGCTCTCAGCTGGTAGGTCATAACTATTTGGATATGTTCTTACTCGAAGATGGTATCCTCTTTGGTGAAACGTGAACATTGATAGAAGGAAGACGTCACGCGGATGATGATTAGACGAGTAAGATAGTTAGGAGAGTGGAAGCGTTTCTAGAAGAGACATGGCACGCTGCGGAGAAAGCAGCGAGGAGTTCGAGGAGCTCAATAAATTCTTGATGGGAGTTCACAGCAATTATGTCTACAAACGCATAGAGGAAAGACACACATTAAAGAGATTACTGAAGCAAATAACAACCCGATTTCTGTTGGTGAAACCTCACTTCCACAGGCGGAATTAAACACTTATTTGCAGTGGCAAACGAGCTTCTTTGTCGGCTTGGTGGTCATCTGTGAATCCCCGTCGAAGCAGCGATTTGTAAACATTGATCCGGGTTCCCTGTTGGATCCAGCCTAAAATCGTCTTTATTCGCTCAGCGTTCACTTTAAATGTTTTTATATGAGGATGTCACATGTCCAAAGCATAACATGTACTTGATGTGCTGATATTGATATGTGAAAGTCGAGTGGACAAAAGGATCAATTTAAAACAGGCCTGAGTTCCCCATTTCTGATCCTCTTGATAATAAAGTTCATTCCTTCGTGCCAACTTAGCATCACTGGTGGGCTTTCGGAAGCATACATCCACATATCAATATTCTGTTGTTTTTTTTTTTTTTAAATTTAAACATCATGCCATAACTTTACTGTCTGGGCTACTTTTTGTAATTGTAAACAGCCTAATATATGTTTAATCAAAAACATGCAAGTAGCATCTCATATTTTCGTGCTTGTCTCAGAATGCTAGACATCCAATCTATTACCCACTACTTTTAAGTTAACTCCATGTCCTTTATAGGACGTGGTAACCAACCCCAGAATTTTGACTGTTTGTGATTTACTAGGCAATTTTTACGTATCATTAGTTTGCCATTGCATTCTGAACGGCCGACACTCATACCATAGAAATCAACGCAATACGCTCTGCTTTCAAATCTTCTGTGACTGATTTCGAACTCTCGGCTCGGTAAGTCAGGGAATTGTGAAACGCTTGCACTACCCCTATCCCACAGCGCCGGCATCCACTGTTTACACGGATACCATTTGCGAGTGATGCCGGAGTGCGCGGCAACGAGTGGGGGGGGGGGGATCTGTTGGCTTCAGGAAGGCTAAAGGCTGGAACACTCACAATGGACGAGGAAGCCAAGGTGAACACTGCTCACTGAAGGCACAGTGAAGGAAATGAAATGTGGAACAACATATTAACGCTTGCTTGCGCTTAGATTTAAATATGATTCTAATAAGACGGGACGCGTGTGTGGTCGAATCCAACGTGTTTACATCTACTGTGTTACTGGAAAGACCAGCATTCCTACTCAAACGCATTTGCTGAGGGCGACTGAGCATCGGTGTTTGTTTTCCGGAGTGTTGTGATATATAATTTTATAACCAAATGCTATGATATCGATTCTTAGAGCCAATATAAATTAAGAAACCATCATCATCATCATCATCATCATCATATTTCCTGTCAAATAGATTGCAAGTTTTCTCTCCAAAGATCTCGGTTCCTGATGTTCTGGATCAACTATTTTAGGGATATTCATACATGCCACCGTCTAAAGCCTTTCCACTTAATTTCTTTTGTCATTTCCACGTCATTTCTTTTGTCGTTTCCACATGCTATCTTTCATCGTTTCCACTTCATTTCTTTTATCATTTACACATGATGCGTTTTATTATGTCCACATCATTTCTTTTATCATGTCCACATGCTATATTTTATCATTTCCACATCATTTATTTCGCTCCGATCTGCCCTTTTTACTGCTGATCTTTTCGGTGGTAACGATGATTTCTAATGCCCCTCTTCTAATTATATGCCTCTTTCGCATAATTGCATATAATAGTCATTAACCTACTGTCAGAGTAACTAACAAGTGCCTTCAGTGGAGTTTGGTCAAAACCTACATCACAGCACTCGGAGCATTCCAATACGTGCTCCGTCCTCATTCGCTGGTTGTTGCAGATGAGGACGGAGTGTTGTAATATAGGTTCTTGACTCAACTCAACTAGGTATCAGGCATGTGTAGTTAGTAACTCTGTCAGTCGAAGCTATTCGCAACATTTGTCTCAGAAACCTCATCTTCGTTGCAACTGAACTCTCCCTAATATTTTCGTTCACATTCCAATATTCATCTATTAAAAAAAGTGTTTTATGTATACAGTGCTCCGTTCAAAGCTAATCCCAGGCTCCTATATAACGGAGGGCAACACACATCTAACCAACTCCAGCACCCTGCACCAAATATGTTTTAAGACAAAAGTGTCTTTCCGTATAGTCTTTAGAGACCAGCTGGCAATGACAGTAGTTCAGGTTCAAATCCCTAGAGTGACCCCGTTATGTTATACAACCAGTACGGTTGCCTGTTGACCCAGAATCATGCAATTGTAAAGAGGTAATGTATTGATGTTGCTGCCATTTGTTACTGAACGAGAGGCGGTTAAGAATACGACTTCTTCCTCTACTCTTCATCCCCCATTGGAACATAGGTACTTAACCAACCCACGCCAGGCAGTGGCGTCTGTTGCCATTTTCCGCAGCTCCCGCCTTGTTCTCCCAATATCACTCCCGCCACCTCGCTTACCCCGTGTGTTCCAGGCAAGAGAGCGTCTAGCTTTTTTGGCCCATACCCCCCCCCCCTTTTTACTATATGTTCAGAACGTCATTGCCCCTCTTTCGAATTTACTCCCTATAAATCCCCCCACCCTTACACAGTATACATAAAAATGGAAGCTAAATTTAATAACACATACTAGAACAAGTCTAGACATCTACATCAAACCTGAATTGCGGGTCTACTTACGTTATAAAACAAATTTCATTAGGGCGTGAAGTAGGCTACAGAACAGTAAAATGTAGAGGGAACAAAATATCAAGTATCTGGTTCGTGTATTAATGCGATCTTGAAATAATCTTAACCCCCCCCCCCCTCCCGGAAACCCTAAAATTCCCCCCTGGAGGAGGAGGGGGGGGGGAATTTCCCCACCGGTTGAGAATCACTGGTCTAGCTATATTGAGTTACTGGAAGTCTCAGTGTGTCCCATCCACCGCCAGCATCCTTTCATCACCACAACTCCCTTCTCCCTGTGGTTTTAGGCCTCCCGTTGTTTTTTTTTTTTTTTTTTGCTCGGTCGCTTTGACCTCAAGCGTAGTCCATACACACTGCTCCTAATATTGCTGGACTGAATTTGGCATGTGGATTAGCTTTACCTATTACCAGTGTCCCTCGCCATCAGGCGAACCCACTCCGACTTCAGGGGTACTTGTAATTTACGTACCGAAGCCAAGGACGATGGGACAACATTTTAGTCCAACTTCCGGTGTAAGGGATGAACCCCTAACCTCGGCATCAGCACACTTGATGTTTAAGAACTCGCATTCTTATCAGTTCGGCCATGATGACCTGCCACCCGTTTTAACGTCATCCTTATCGGTTCCAAGCAACAGTGTGTCTAGCTATATCGTACTCAGATTTTCTGTCCAGCGACTCTGTAGATTCCTCACCTCCCGATTCACTTAAATGTTTTTAGTTCTCTCCATGAGGCGGGCGATGTGGTGAAGGTTGCGAACGCAAACTGTAATCCCGCTTACCGCGTTAGAAACACTGCTGCAGGCGATTTGGAAGCAGACTGCCCTGGTTGATTTCCATACCATGGTACGAGCTTCGGTCGTTCAGAAAACAATGGCAAACTACTGAACGCAAACTTGCTTAGTAAATAACAAACAGCCAAAACATTCCGGGGTTGAATCCACATCCTGTAAAGGACTTGCACCTAACTGTCTCTCCGTGAGCTTCTGTCATTCAATTTTAGTCCCACTATTCTGCGCACTAATTAGTGAATGTTTGTTAGTAATTTGTAGTAGTATATAAATTAGTAATTATTTTAGTTGTTTTTCATGTTTCTGACCCATACTTTAGTAACGATTTAATATTGGAGCTAACAACTATAAATATGAAGCTAGGCTTAACTTCTTTTGAAGAAATAGGAGAAAGAGATATACCCGTAAGATATACATGTACACTTGCATTATCTTATTTACATATTTGCTCCAATCACTTTCTTCACCAGAAATGACATCCAACGACGTCACGACCAAAACAACCCTAATGCGTAACATCACAGCATTCGCAAAGAACACATACGTGGCAGCAGACGAAGGCGAATCAGAGGAAGCTTTTCATATAAGAACTATACGCATGCTTCTTGTGGTGGTTTTTATCGGTATATATGCCAGCATTACAATTACATGCAACGCCCTCGCACTAGCAATTCTGTTCAAGAAGACGTTTATGCGAAATGCCTTCGCTATCGGGCAACGAGTGTTAGCTATTCTGGATCTTATACTGGCGTTTACTGTTTTGCTGAAATATTTTATCAAGGGCAGTTCTGCCTTGGATTTCAGTACATGGGATACCACGGCATGCAGGTATGTCCGCTTTCGGAAATTCATATTACATATATCCCAGATCGCTTATGATTAAAACAAGGTTTTTTCAAACAAAGGTTACATTTTAGAACATCAAATATATCCTTTGCAATGGGTTGGCCTAAAGGCGAGGGAGACTGTTAATAGGAAAAGCTAATCCACGAGCAAAATTCAGTCCAGCACTAAAAGAAGTAGTGTGTTTGGATTACGCTTGAGTTCAAAAGCTAACGAGAGCTTAAAAAGCATCCTTTGCAATAAGCTAATATAATTGGCTGTCAGAAAGAATATAGGTAAATGAATGTCCATTTTAAAAGTGGAAAGAGCACTGGGCGTAAGGTGCTCGACCCATATTTAATAAACCAGACAGCACTCAGTGTGTGGTGTGTAAGGTATCTCACTGGACGCCTTTACTTCCTAAGATATTTCATGGTACCCATTTTAAGTTGGGTCGACCTGAGAGCCCTGGTGATATTTAAAAATTCGAAACTGCTCTAATGAGAATTGAACCCAAGGCTACTAGTACTGTAGGCGAGTCTAGCCCCTAGCTAGCGCGGCTTACAGAAGGAGAGTAGTAAAATGTGTGTAGAACCAGTGTTTGCTGTATGGCAGTGAATCATCAAGCGTGAATTAACCAATTTGGAAACGCCTGAGAGCAACGAAGATATGTTTCTAAGTGGAATGTTGCCAATATCGTGGTCTGCAGGAATAATTAACGTTTTCCTGCAAGAGGCTAATGAAAGCAGAATAATATACCCAACTATAAGATTGACACATACAGCATTCTTTGGTCATATAAATGAGCTGTTATTTGCTGGCGATCAGTGCCTGTTTCATAGCGACGAGGGTAGACTGCAAAATCATATTAATAAGCTGAGTTTATAATTCAGCAGATACAATGTGAATATAAATACAGCTAAAACTGAAATGATGCAGGTAAGCAGATCTCTTGGTCCGCTGAGTATACTGATAAACAGCACATCTCTGAAACTAGCAAAGAAATGTATATATCTTGGAAGTATGATCACAAAAGATGGCAGAATAGACAGTGAAATCGAAATCAGATGTTAAAAAGGAAAGTGCCCTTCTATATCAACTATCACACATACTGAAACATTCAAATAAATCTAATGTCCACAAAACGACAGATACTAAACAGCATATTCACACCAACCCCTATGCTACCAATGTCAAACTTGGACATTATCAAAATCACACTTACACAAAATCAAAACCCGTTAGATGAGATACTTGAGGAGAACTACCAGCTTAACTATCCGAGACAGAATAAGCAATTATGTAATCAACACCTTATGCCATATTTATTAAAAGGCATGAGATTAAATGATTAGGTCACATCATTCGAATGCAACACCATTAACTACCAGCGCTGGCCCTACATCAATGATCTGCTAAGAGAGTAAGAAGACGTCTGAGAAGTAAATGGATTGAGGACATCAAAGACACTTACACGAAATGACACTATCTAAGGACACTCATCGGCCGCTGAAGCGCCAACAGCTTGTCACCAGTGTCCGTCAATATGGGCGCGTGGCATGGACATTTGAGCAAACTAGGCAAGATACTACTGATTCAGTGCCAAACATAATGCAGTGTTGGAGCAGACTTGGCAATTGAGTGAACAAGTATCGTAATGTAAATTTCCGTTTATTAAGCTTTAAAATTGCGGAAGATACCGTGAAACAAAACAAACAACGCAATGACCCTCGTATGGCGATATATCGCCCTTCTGTCCAAATGGGAGGTCACATTTTGCGAGATATTATCCTTCGGCACTATGTCAGTTAATGTATTGACAATGTTCACTCGGACCAGTAAAAGCCCTCTTTATAGCCATTACTTACTAAAGGAACTGCATTCTCATCTCTTTAACACACCTCTGACCTGTCACAAAGGTAAAAGCAAATAGAAGTAAAGGCCCATTTTCTTTGCATGAGGCGGGATGAGCAAATATTGCTAGCCCCATATTGTGTTTTTTTTTTTTTGTGCTCGCTCTTTTTGAACTCAGGCGTAATCCATACACACTACTTCTAGTAGTGCTGGACTGAATTTTGCGTGTGGATTAGTTTTTACCTATTAACAGCATCCCTCGCCATCAATCAGTGGGAGAAATACAATCTTCCTCCTGGCTGAAAGTTCGATCGCAAGACCACCTACACGACAGGCAAGCGTAGATGTAAGATAAAAATGTAAAGGACATCGCAACTGACCCCAGCTTTTATTGGCTGTTTATGATGTTCTATGTAATTTTACGCTGAGTAGTTTGCCATACCCTTCTGGACAATCAACGCTCATATCATTGTAATATTTAACGCAAAGAGATCTGCTTCCAAATCGCCTGTGGTGGACTTCGGACCCGGTGTGTTGAGATAGTGAGACTAGGTTCACTACCCGTAGGCCAATGATGGGACATATGTAAGTACAGCGGCAAATGAATAACCTGATGGTTGGAATTGCGGTACTATTAAATACACGCGCCGTTAAACCACATAGGTGTCCCGTACTTAGCAAGAAAACAGATGAGTAACTTTTTAGATGCACCTTCATGTCGACCGGATCTGTGACGAAGGGGTTACAGAAACAATTTGTTATCTCGCATACCGCGTTCGAAACACAACTTCCGGTGATTTGACAGAAGACCGCCTTGCGTTGGTTTTCATACAATAGTATGAGAGTCGGTCGTTCAGAAATCAATGGCAAACTACTGAACGTAAAATTGCCAAGAAATCACAAAGAGCCAAAAAATGATGGGGTTAACTGTAATGTCCTGTAAAGGATATGCAATAAACTTTATTTTCATGTATAGTTTCTCATGTAGCGATCTTCATGTAGTTGTTTGTATCATTGAATGTTTGCTGTTTTAGTGATGATGAGTATTTAGCCGAAACGCTCATTTTGTCATTTGAGATCATGTTTTAGTAAACCTTACCGATTGTACTTCTAGTTTTTGTTGATTCATTCATTGCTGTTTAATACAGTGCGGAGCAGGAACATCGGCAATGGAAACACATTGGCAAGGTCAAACTGAAGCTCCCCGAAAGCGGCTGGTTCAGGAAACAATGGCAAAACCATTAATTCATTCAGTAGCATGTCCTTTGCAGAACCTCGCTCCAATAACAACCGGAAAACCTCTCGATCATAAGCAAGATGTCCCGCGTCCGATACACCCATCTGGTGATCATCTGCCACATCCTGCACCCATCTTCTCGTTGGCCTTCCTCTTCTTCTCTTCCCTCCATCATAGTTCTCTCCAAACTGTCATAACGTTTCAAGTGACAAACATATTTCAATTTTCTTTGTTGTTTCGTATTTAGTAGCCAACCTTCTTAAATATTCAGATCTTGTAGTATAGATGCTTTTGTTCTTTATTTGTATCGAAGATATTCTTAGAGCCCGTCTATAACATTTATATTCAAAGGCATTTATATGCTGTTCACCTTGTTTAGTAAGTTTCCATGGATGGCAAACTACTAAACGTAAAATTGTCTAGTAAATCAACCTGAGTTTGGAGTTGATCGCAACGTCCTGCAGAGAATATGCAACAGTTAAATGTGTTTATGTTAGAAAATAAGAGGCACACGATGCAGGAGAAGACAACACAGAAGTATTATAGAAACTAGAAAGGAGCAAACCATTACCCAATGAGATCTACGTCACAATGTTGACGTATGCCAATATAACATCAATTAATCAAGCATGTGCCCTCTCCACAATGAAGGATGACTGCAATGGATCTTCAACACTGTCTGTCTTCCACCCTGATTTCATATTCTGTCAGACTGCTGTTCGTCTATCTCTTGATGTTGTCTTCCCACTTATATAGTTGTCTACATCTTACTCGCATGCCTTCAGTCTTACCCTCCAGAATGATTTTTATTAGAATGTTATGTCTTTTAACGTGGCCGAAATATCTCATTTGCCTCTTGTTTTTTATTTATTTATTTATTTATTTATTTCATCAACTCTGGTTTCATTCCCATATCTTCTAGAACAGTGGTTCTCAACCGGTGGGGAATTCCCCCCCCCCCCCCGGGGGGGGGGGGGAATTTTAGGGTTTCCAGGAGGGGGGGGGGGGTGGAGATCATTTCAAGATCGCGTTAATACAAGAACCGATTACTTGATATTGCTTTTCCCTTCATACTTTACAGTTATGTACGTCTCATCCTTCTAAAATTAATTTTATAAAGTAAGGAGACCCACAAATCACGTTTTATGTGGATGTCTAGACCTGTTTTAACATATTTACCTTCCATTTTTACGTATACTGTGTAGGGGTGGGGGGATTTTAAAGTAGGAAATATGAAAAGGGGAAATGACGTTCTGAAAATATGGTGAAGGAGGGCACGGGCCAAAAAAGGTTGAGAACCACTGTTCTAGAACCTCTATATTTGACAGTTTTTGTTTCCATAAATTACACAAGATTTAGTTGTACATTCACATCTCCATGGCCTGTATTGGGCCCACATCTCCAGGGCCTCTAATGGACCCATAATTCCAGGTCCCATATTGTGCCCTCGTATAAAGAAATGTCCGTAAGTAAGTAAATGACTCTCTTACACGCGTTAGGCATACGGGGCTAGGCCCATGTCGGTATAGACCAAAGGACAATGGTGGGTGATGTGGTAAGTATAAGCCGGATCGCCGTTTAATCTACATGAATGAAAATAGAAGAGGACACGCGAAATAGGAAAATAATGGAAGAGCAACACAGCGTTACAGGTGAATAGATAGCAGCAAGACATTATCTAACATAAGCTATTTGGGGCTCATTTTCAAGATGCAGGACGGAGAATGTTAGAAAGTCATTACAGCCGATCTTCAATGAGGGGATTTTATTTGATGATGACGATAATTGTTATTAAGCTGCTGTTGATGATGATGGTGATGATGATGACGATGAGAATGATGATGATTATAATTCTGATGATAACGGTAATGACGAAGATGATGACGATGACGGTATTTATACTATGCTGGTGGTGTTGGTAGTTGTGAAGATTATAAAGCTGATGATAGTGATGATAATGACTACGATTGTGGAGGTTGTAATAATGATAACAATGATGATGATGATGATGATGATGGGTTTTGTTTATTTTCCAGGATGTATAAAACCTTTTACTACACTATAGTAGGCAGCGTAAACTGGAGCATTGTCTACCTTTCCTCGGTTAGGCTAGTCGCCTTGAGGTATCCTCTCAAAGTCAACACACATTCCTTTATCCGGAGGGCCTACATTAGTCTGATGTGCGCCACCACCATTGTTTCCTTGTTTTTCGCAATCATGTACCATGAGGTTGCTAGGTAAGACCTAAGTCCGTTGTGTCTCAAGCATTGTTTCCTTATTCTACTCAGTCATACTCTACTACGTTGCCAGGTAAGATGCGTCTCTAGTATTGTCTCCTTGTTCTACCCAACCATGTTCCACGAAGTTCCGGAACTTTCTGTTTCAAGATGGCGACGGTCGGTCGGGTTGTTTTGTGATCGTTAACTTCTTCGCGTAGGGGATGGATTTATTCATCTCTTGCGTGTAATGTGTGTGCCAGGATGTAAAACCAGGAGTTTCTACTCAAGATCTGCGCGGAGGCTACGGAGTTTCGTGCATTGAGCGAAGCAATCCTTGAGTGAATTTTTCGCAGCGTGTGTGGTTTCTGTTGTTTTCGGTTTTTCAACATGGCGGAACAACGTGTGTTCTCCGAGTGGTCAGCAGTCAACCTAACGAGGCGGCGTGGGCAACGGGCAGGCAGAAAGCGACAAGGTAAGCGTGGTGGTTTAAGACGTTTTGGACTCAAGTGTCACCGTCTAGGACTCAGGAATATCCGTATTCTGTATTGGAACTGCGCCAGCGTAAAACAACGGGGCTCTATTTTAGAAACCCTGGTTTACATTAACGACATTTTAGCGCTCCAGAAGACGAGACTGGTCGATCAGCTACTCCGAATTGCTGGCTTCAAATGTTTCTACAACAGACGACATCTGGGAATGGCGATTCTCGTTCGTGACAGCATGGTGGCGTCAGAGCTAGACATGTCCAGTTGGGACAATGACGATATACAAATACAGGCGTTGAGAGTTCAATCCAGTCTACCATTCGTGTTGGTTAATGTTTATACCCGCAACGCGAGTATGGATTCCCAGTAGTAGCAGTGCTTAAGTGATATATTAGGTCACGAGAGAAATGTTATTTTCTGTGGCGATTTCAACGTTAATGGAAGATCATGGGGAAACATTTCCTCCAACACACAGGGGGAGGAGCTCGAGACTGCACTTGAAACCATTGACCTAGTTTGTATCAACAGTGGCTGTGTCACCAGGAAAGCAAGCCGTCAGGGGATGAGGACAGTGCTATTGATCTGGCGCTGGTTTCACCTTCACTCACTACAGTGTGTAGATGGGGTGTCCTAGGACACAACAGCAGCGACCACCACCCTTGCAGCATACTGGTGGAGAAAGGCAGAACCAGGCAGCACAAGCTAAAGGTAAAGACTTTCCAGTACGACAGTACAGGGCAAGATCTGGTGAGTAAAATAAGACGTGACAAGCGCAGAAAGCTTCAAGTAAAGCAATAACATGGCTCGAGACACAGACATTCACTAGGGCATGTTTCCTTAGGGACTCAATGAACATGATCAAGAGGATAGAGGAGGGGTCGATCCGAAGAGAATGGTTGCTGCCTCTGGAGCGGTCTCGGCTGGCAAAGATTAGTTTCATTTTCGTGCCAGGGCATACGGGAGTACAGGGAAATGAGCGGGCTGACAAACTCGCAGGTGAGGCTACGGTGATGGATGGACTCGCCATGGACCAGGCTGACATTCTTAATGCTCTATGAGAAGTAAGACTTTTGCGTGAACCAAGTGATGACTGTGAATCCACAACCATGGCCAGACTGCGAGAACAGCAAATTAAAAGAGGTGTGGCCAAACAAGAACACTACGCAGGAAGCCAAAGAAGATTGATAAACAAACACAGAACTGGTGTCGTTAGCCGCTACGCGCTGCAGGATTTGCTTAGGAGGGGATCCGAGCACTTATGGACTGAATGGTTCGATGTGCAATGAGGATGATCTTTCGACTAACTAACTAACTAACTAACTAACTAACTAACTAACTAACTAACTATGTTCCACGAGGTTGCCAGGTAAGATTGTGTATGTAGTATTGTTTCATTGTTCTACTCAATCACATACCACTAGGTTGCCAGGAGTACCGTGTGTTTCTAGTATTGTTTCCTTGTTCTACTCAATCACATACCACTAGGACTTCTGGTCCCCCAACATGGAGGATAGGCATTTAAACAGTTAAGACCTCTGGAGTGTTTATGCTTGTGGCTACCGTTTGCATTTACATTTTCCTTATGTTGGATTGGAAGTGTATGGTTCTGTCGTCCTGCAACTGAAATGAGTGCGAGGCGTGACATTGTGAGCTGTGAATTTCGTGTGAAATGCTTTTTCATAAGTCTGCAGTTGTTTGTAGCGTGAGCTGCATGTTCGGTATAATGGCGGTCGGCTTGTCGCAGAACTTACTGGATTGCCTTAGGCAGTAATGTGTGGCTGCTAGTTTTCTAGTGACTGCCGCTTCCATCGACGATGAACTGTATTTTTCGTGTAGGACTTTTGTGTTGGCATTCTGGCGGCGCCATTATACACAGTGTACCTGTGCGGACTGTTGTTTTGTCGAGACTCCTGTCTGTTCCACTTTATTACACGGGGCAGTGAGGGACATTTTGTGTGATATTCATTGGCACAGGAGCGGAGCATAATGGGCACGACCCGCTGCCGTGAAGTTGGAACCGCGATTGACTAACTAAACAATTTACTAGCTAACTAACTAACATACCACTAGGTTGGCAGGTAACATAAGCGTCTCTAGTATTGTTTCCTTGCTCTACTCAATCTTGATCCACGAGGTTGCCAGTTAAGATGTGCGTATTGTTATATTGTTCTATTCAATCACATGTCTCGAGGTTGCCAGGTAAGATGGGCGTCTCTAGTATTGTTTCCTTGTTCCACTCAATCACATACCACGAGGTTGCCATGTGAGATGTGAGTCTCTAGTATTGTTTCTTTGTTCCACTCAATCACATACCACGAGGTTGCCATGTGAGACGTGCGTCTCTAGTATTGTTTCCTTGTTCCACTCAATCACATACCACGAGGTTGCCATGTGAGACGTGCGTCTCTAGTATTGTTTCCTTGTTCTGCTCAATAATGATCCACGATGTTGCCAGGTAAGATGTGCGTCTCTAGTATTGTTTCCTTGTTCTGCCCAATAATGATCCACGAGGTTGCCAGGTAAGGTGTGCGTCTTTAGTATTGTTTCCTTGTTTCACTCAATCACATACCACGAGGTTGCCATGTGAGACGTGTCTCTAGTATTGTTTCCTTGTTCTGCCCAATAATGATCCACGAGGTTGCCAGGTAAGATGCGCGTCTCTAGTATTGTTTCCTTGTTCCACTCAATCACATATCAGGAGGTTGCCATGTGAGACGTGTCTCTAGTATTGTTTCCTTGTTCTGCCCAATAATGATCCACGATGTTGCCAGGTAAGATGTGCGTCTTTAGTATTGTTTCCTTGTTTCACTCAATCACATACCACGAGGTTGCCATGTGAGACGTGTCTCTAGTATTGTTTCCTTGTTCTGCCCAATAATGATCCACGAGGTTGCAAGGTAAGATGCGCGTCTCTAGTATTGTTTCCTTGTTCCACTCAATCACATACCACGAGGTTGCCATGTGAGACGTGCGTCTCTAGTATTGTTTCCTTGTTCTGCCCAATAATGATCCACGAGGTTGCAAGGTAAGATGCGCGTCTCTAGTATTGTTTCCTTGTTCCACTCAATCACATACCACGAGGTTGCCATGTGAGACGTGCGTCTCTAGTATTGTTTCCTTGTTCCACTCAATCACATACCACGAGGTTGCCATGTGAGATGTGCGTCTCTAGTATTGTTTCCTTGTTCCACTCAATCACATACCAGGAGGTTGCCATGTGAGACGTGCGTCTCTAGTATTGTTTCCTTGTTCCACTCAATCACATACCAGGAGGTTGCCATGTGAGACGTGCGTCTCTAGTATTGTTTCCTTGTTCCACTGAATCACATACCAGGGGGTTGCCAAGTGAGACGTGCGTCTCTGGTATTGTTTCCTTGTTCCACTCAATCACATACCACGAGGGTGCCATGTGAGACGTGCTTCTCTAGTATTGTTTCCTTTTTCCACTCAATCCCATACCACGAGGTTGCCATGTGAGACGTGCGTCTCTAGTATTGTTTCCTTGTTCCACTCAATCACATACCACGAGGTTGCCATGTGAGACGTGCGTCTCTAGTATTGTTTCCTTGTTCCACTCAATCACATACCACGAGGTTGCCATGTGAGACGTGCGTCTCTAGTATTGTTTCCTTGTTACACTCAATCACATACCAGGAGGTTGCCATGTGAGACGTGCGTCTCTAGTATTGTTTCCTTGTTCCACTGAATCACATACCAGGGGGTTGCCAAGTGAGACGTGCGTCTCTGGTATTGTTTCCTTGTTCCACTCAATCACATACCACGAGGGTGCCATGTGAGACGTGCGTCTCTAGTATTGTTTCCTTTTTCCACTCAATCCCATACCACGAGGTTGCCATGTGAGACGTGCGTCTCTAGTATTGTTTCCTTGTTCCACTCAATCACATACCACGAGGTTGCCATGTGAGACGTGCGTCTCTAGTATTGTTTCCTTGTTCCACTCAATCACATACCACGAGGTTGCCATGTGAGACGTGCGTCTCTAGTATTGTTTCCTTGTTACACTCAATCACATACCACGAGGTTGCCATGTGAGACGTGCGTCTCTAGTATTGTTTCCTTGTTCTACTCAATCATATATCATGAGGTTGCTAGGTAAGGCCTGAGTCCGATGTGCGTCTCCAGTAGTGTTTTCTGATTCCTTTCAGTCATTTACCACGTAGTTACATGGTAATGTCTTAAGTTGTATGTGCGTCTCCAGCATCGTAAAATAAGTTACTTGCATATCCTTTACAGGATGTCATAGTCAACCCATTCATTATTTGGCTGTTTGGGATTTCTTGACAAGTTCAGATTCAGTAGTTTGCTATTGCTTTTTGAAGTTTAGGCATTCATACCATTTTATAAAACAAAGCAACACAGGACGGTCTGCTTCCATATCGCCCGCAGCTGTGTTTCGAACGCGGTATACGGGAATACGAATTGCGTCCGTAACTCTTTCGCCAAAAAGCCGGCAGCATCGTAAAGAGTAGGCCTTTAATCCACAACCCTGGCAAAATTGTTAAAGAAGAAATTCTACCCACGGGTGGATTGACCCATTATGTTGGATATAATATGTCTACTGGAAACGAACCTTGCACAATAGAATGGCAAAGTCGAAGAAATTGACCACTGAGGTGCATTAATAGATACGACGCTCTTCACACAGAAGAGGAACTAAGAAACAGAAGAAGACGAAGGAGTTTTCTTGTTCTTCTCAGTCATCTATCACACACGATGTATTGATTTGCACCAAAGACCAACAAACTACTCATACTTTCAGCCTTGTTCTATCAATTTCTACTCTTCTTCTTATAGTCAATGTTGATCTACTTAATTGTAACATTTTAGCACGAACACCAAGCAGCTGTCAGAACAACTACTGAAACAGCAAGCTGGCTAGAGGTGCGTGATGGGTTGGTGTTGGGTGTAGGAGATGTAAACACAATCATCTCTTACCACCTTCACAGAAAAATATGAAGAGGAATTACATACATGATGAAACGTATGGCAATGAGTATCCATGTATGATTAGCGGAAATCTTAGCTCAGAATTTAAATATGCAGATGATTCGGTTCTCGTCTTGAACGGTGCCAAGGGTTTCGAACAGTTACTTATATATATTTTAACAAATTTAATATCAAAACCGTTCTCTTTTAAACAAAATACACAATAACATACATAACGTCCGTTGGCGAAGAACAAGAAGAAGAAGAAGAAGAAGAAGAAGAAGAAGAAGAAGAAGAAGAAGAAGAAGAAGAAGAAGAAGAAGAAGAAGGAGGAGGAGGAGGAGGAGGAGGAGGAGGAGACTGATCGATCGACTGGTCTGTTGGTCTGTACACAAATAGAAAACAGTTAACACGCCAAACAAGACACACTGGTAGATTAGAAAGCAGAAATAAAAATCTGCACAATTAAACTTATATAGCGTATCTGACAGAACGGACGTCAAATACAAATGATCAAATGATCAAATGATACAATTCATTCTCTTCCATGTATCTTTCTGGCAGAGTGCTGGCCAGTCACGCGCACCCCTCGAGTGTTGAGGAATGTTTCTCTTATAAAGACTTTCCGATTAACGAGTACGTCTTTAGAACCTCTATCATGCTCGTAGAAACGATTCTGCCAGCCATATTGATAGTCATTGTCAACACGCTAACGTACAGAGAATATCGGAACGTTTCCATCAAGCGGGATCAACTGAAAGATGCGGTCTTGAAACATAGTAAGTATGTCATGTGGTACACTGACTTGTCAGGCTGTTCTGTCGCCCTGTCACAAACTGCGTCTATCGTCTCGGTATATCCATTCGAAAATGCTATTTTAATTAGCTGAGTGAGGGTGCATTTATCATTCTCAACTTGGCTCCATCAGCAAACACAGCCTAAAAATATCGTCTTTATTATCATCATCATGATCATCATCATCATCATCATCATTATTCTCATCATAATCATCAATCTCAGCGGTTGACTGTATCTAAAATTTAAATATTGAGCACAACCCACTACTGGCAACGCCGATCACATTCTGGTATGAACCTAAGGCCCATCCACGTCAATATGGAAGCACTATACTCGAGTTTCGCCCTCATTTGAGCTCGTCAGCAGTGCATATCCCTGACCGGATCCGGAAACAGTCCCGGATCACGCGTGTGAAGCGGGTGTGTAACCACGCGGCACACACTGGACACACCAAATTATCATAACAGAACATCACAACGCTACCCATCGTAGGCTATGCTATGTATCTAAAATATTGGCTGCCAGGAGCAGACGCTACTACAAGGACATTAACATTTTAAACATATTGTCTTATGTTTAAAGAGGCCCAATTGACCAGGAGCCCACATGACCCACTAGTCATCGGGCGAGCTGACACCCTGGTCAGTCTACCACTCATCATCATGATGCCAACTGATCACTGATCATCATCTGCCAATTTGCGTTCATGCATCTCCACAGACTGAGGTCCCTGACGTTCTGGATGAATTCCACCGCTGAGATTCCTCCATAATACCGCTCAGCTCACCCACAATAATGTATTCCTGTCGACCCTTTCCTCTGCTTCCATTGATCCTTCCAGTCGTCATGATGTTTTCCAATGCCTTCCTTCTCACCGCATGACCACAATAAATGCTGTTGGTCGCTTTCTTATACGTGAGTATATTATCATTAGCCTTTTCCAGCTGTTCATAGATATATCTTTTCTTCACAAGCCCGGAATTTGTCAGTTGTACACGGACAATTCTGTTTCTTTTCCCTGGATACATTTGTTTGTTCTTGATCATCTGTGTTTTCCCCCTAGATGAGTTATTTTGTTCAAGGGACAGATCTGTTTGTCCCTTCACCCTGAATGCACATCTCGTTCATGGACATATATGCTTGTTCATTCTTCCTGGATGCGCCTTATGTGGCATGAACTTTAAAGCGGGAACGGCTCTATGTATCCTCAACACTCTTTTTCTCGTTTCAATTGACATCTTTATATTGATTAGAATGTTTTTCATCTTGCTAAAGTCTACTTTCGCTATGGCGATTCTTGTTCTAATCTCTTCAAGGCATCTCCCATCAGATGTTATGACTGTTCCGAGGTAATTGTACCGATTCACTTGTTGAAGAATAGTCCCATTTACTTGTATATTACATTGTGGTATTTCGTTCTTCCTAGTGACTACCATAACCTGTGTCTTTTTACAATTTAATTCTAACCCCAGTTGCTCGCTGTGTACAACAACCGCATCTACTAATTGTTGCAGATCCTGCGCATCGTCTGCAATACATACTGTCATCATTGACACCTTGCCGTCTTAACAGACGATAGTTTGTGCTTTAAAAAGGCATAATAACTTTTACCTATGGCGGTAGCGAATGTAACTGATAAGGACAATTCGCGCTGTAAATGTTCGTTTACAGTGGGTGCATGTGAACACGTGGTCATTTCCACCATCATGCACCATTTTACGTCTCACACGCTCGGTGTGTGACTTATCTGCAATAATTTTCTCCTTTCTCTTTATGACATTTATGATGTTTGCTCTCCATGCAACACGTTCAGCGGCGACTTGCTCCCAATGTGCATTATCAATGTTAGTTAGTTAGTTAGTTAGGTAGTCGCAGTTCCAACTTCACAGCAACGGGTCGTCCCCATTATGCTCCGTTCCTGTGCCAGTGAATATCACACCAAACGCTCCCCACAGCCCTATGTGAAAAGTGGAAAAGACAGGAGTCTCGACAAACAACAGCCCGCACAGATACACTGTGCATAATGCCGCCACCAGAATGTCAACCCAATAGTCCCCCACAAAATGCCCAGTTCATTCCTGATGGAATCGGCAGTCATTTTCCCATCTGGATGTTTCCTAGATGTTCATCCTCACAGTCCACGAAATACAGTTCATCGTCGATGGCAGTGGCAGTCAACCAGAAACCCAGCAGCCACGCATTTCTGCAAAAGGCAAAAACCGGTCAACTCTGGGACATAGCCATCTGCCATCGCTTCGAACATGCAGTCACATTCCAAAAAACCTCGGGCAGATTCAAAAGCATTTCACACGAAATTCACAGCTCACAGTGTCGCGACACGCACTCACTCAGTAGCAGGGCGACGGAACCATCAAGCCTCCTTAGTCGCCTCTTACGACATGCGTGGTAGGCTGCAGTGTTAATACCTGTATCAACCATGTCCCGCTTACACACATCTTTGTATCGTAGTAGAGGCCGACCCTGAGATCTCTTACCCATCTGTAATTCACCAAAAAAAAAGATGTCCTTTGGTATTCTAAATTCATCCATCCGCCTAAGATGTCTTATCCATCTAAGTCTACGAAGACTGAGCATACAATAAACCGTCACACAACCTGATCTTTCCAATACTTCAGTATTTGTGATTTTGTCTTGCCACTTAATACCAAGAATTCTTCGCAGACACCGCATATGAAAGCTGTTTAAACGTTTCTCTTGGTGTGAGTAAGTTGTCCAGGTTTTACTGCCATAAAGAACAGTGCTAAGGACACAGGCTTGATAGACAAGGACTTTTATTTTGGCAGTGAGCTTCCTGTTCTCCCAGACTCTTTTTCTTAACCTGTTCATTGTTGTTGCTGTCTTACCAATCCGGATGTTGATTTCCTGATTTAGGGATAATTTGCTATTTACCACTGATCCTAGATATGTAAAATGGTCTACCATCTCTAGTTCGGCGTCGTCAATAAAGATTGATGGTACCCCATGTGCACCTTGTGACATAATCTGTGTCTTCTTTTTGCTAATTGTTAAACCAAATTCAGAACAAGCATTGGAGAATGCATATAGTAGACATTGCAATTCTTCCTCAGAGTAGGTCGTAACTGCAGCATCATCTGCAAAAAGCAACTCTCTGATCGGTACCCTCCTAATTTTGGTCTTGGCCTTCAATCTCTGAGCATTGTAGCGGCCGCCATCTGAGCGTGAGTGAATGTATATACCACCATCTGATCACGAAATGCATATTTCAGTAGAAGTGAAAAGTATATTCCAAAGAGGGTGGGAGCTAGTACACAACCTTGCTTAACTCCACTCTTGATTTCAAACTCTTCTGAAGTTGCACCATCAAACTTGACTATACCCTTCATGCCTGTGTGGAACGATTCCACAATGGACAGAAGAGCCAATCTTCTTTAGTGCCTTGAACAGACCCTCACGACTGACCAAATCAAATGCCTTTGTGAGGTCGATGAAGGCAATAAACAGTGGTTGATTCTTTTCACGGCATTTTTCTTGCATTTGACGCAATGAGAATATCATATCAATGGTAGACCGGTTCTGTCGAAAGCCACACTGTGATTCGGGGTAGACTTGATCTCCTAGGACTTGAAGTCTGCGCAGAACAATTCTGGCAAATACTTTTCCAACAATACACAGAAGTGAGATACCCCTATAGTTGTTGCTGTCGCTCCGATCGCCCTTGTTCTTATATAGTGTTATGATGCTTGAATCTTTGACATCCTGTGGGACTTGTACTTCTCGCCAGCATAGCTCTATTAGCTGGTGGATCTGTAGAGTGAGTGTGTCTTGCCCACTCCTGATAACCTCTATTGTCCATTTTCATTCATGCGACCGATGTTGTATTTTCCATAGCACACTGGCCATGAACTCGAGTCCTTGCCCACACGAGCATTGAAATCACCGAGCATATAAATGTAGTCATATTTTGGAACTGCATTGATCACGGAGTCTAACTCCTCATAGAACGAATCCTTCACATCATCAGAGGAATCGAGATTCGGTGCAGATGCAGTAATAATGGTGGCAAAACCATAAGAGGTTGCCAAGCGCAGGGATAATAGGCTTTCATTTCCTCCTGCTGGACTTTCAATCATTCCCAGTTGCGAATTCTTCACTGCAAAGCCCACATCGTGTTGCCTTTTTTTGCCTGCCCTCTACCCTTCCTTAAAAAGGTGTAATTGTTTTCCCTGAGTGACCCTTCCTCAGCGAGGTGAGTCTCCTGCAGGCCAGCAATATCAATGTTAAGACGATTGAGTTCGGCATCAATCACAGCCGTTTCTCTCACATCGTCAATATTGGTCCAGTCAGTGGAAAATCCTGGACACGTGGTTTTCACGTTCCAGGTTGCAAGCCGTAGCTTGAGGTTTCTATGTTTCTTTTTATTAGTACCTGGTGCATTGGTTTTACAGCCTGCAATTCAGATTTTGTCCTAGCCCCAAGCACCCATTGAAGCAAGCAGGCTTTGGCGGATCAGCACCCAATTGGCCTGGGGCTGCCCAGTTTGAGGAGGGTGGTAGCTGATCAGTGACACCTGTAGGTGTCTCCCTCCGTCAGAGGCCACGCGTGGCGCCCCATGTCTATGCCAATTGACAGGGACTTATAACCCGTAACAGTTGCCTCTCGCTTTTATTCCGAGATCAGTTAAGACCAGGGATGGAGTTATTGCCTCTCCATAGCACAACGCCTGGGCTAAAATATGGAGATCACGTGTTGCCCATGCAGTATGATCCATCTCACGGCCTGCCTAGTTCACTCCAGAGGAAATGTAACACCTCTACATCTGGAAAAAGACAAGCTGCAGAAGCTGCCGGATCAACAAAGCAATGCTCTACCTGTTCGCCTGTCGGAGCTTTGATCCTAGACCAGCCGCCAACCAAGGCTTAGGGCCTGGTCTGCCCTGCAATGACATTTTGTCTTTGGGTTGCATTTCCTCGCACCAGGGTAAGGCTTGTACCCTCCCAATTGCGCTCTTCCGCCCGAAGCCGTTGGCACAATGTGGGGTGTCGGGTTTGGTAAGCACCGCCCAACGTTCGGCGCTAACAGAAAGCAGGTAGTACCGTCTACTGTTATACGGTAGCTCAGTCATATCTGATTAAGACCTGACAAGCTATCATCAATCAATACTGCATCATCTGCATATCTAACGTTATTGATGTTTCGTCCTCCAACGCTGATTCCATTTATATCTTCTACATTTCTGAAAATATTTTCACTGTATAGGGAAAAAAGATCTGGAGACATTACACATCCCTGCCTAACACCTCTCTTAATAGGCTGATATTGTCCCACTTCATTATCAATCCTTATGGCAGCTTGTTGTTTCCAATATATGTTTTTTTATAAGTCTGATGTCTTTTCCATCAATTTGTAGATCTGCAAGCATATCCACCATGTTGACATGTCTAACTCTATCAAAAGCCTTTGTGTAGTCAATATCCTTGTTTACTTCTATAGCACGTTCAATAACTGTTCGCAGCATATACACAGCATTTACTGAACCCCTTCCTTCTACAAACCCACATTGTTCTTGCCCTATTTCAGGTTGTATTTTCTTCCTCATTCTTTGCATGATAATTCGTAGCAAAATCTTTGTGATGTGACTCATTATACTGAGTGTTCTATGTTGATCACATTCCAAGGCTCCTGATTTCTTTGGGATTGCAATAAATACAGAGTTACATCATTCAGAAGGTATATCTCCAGTATCATATAATGTGTTCAGCAGTCTGGTGACTTGATCTATTCCATATTCTTCTAAAGCTTTAATCATTTCTGTTGTGATGTTATCTGCACCGGGGGCCTTGCCAGCTTTCATATGCTTAAGAACATTTTGAGCCTCCATCTTCAAAATTGGCGGTCCGTCATTATTAAATCTAATATCATACTGTTCCTATCTGTTATCATTATAGAGGTTTTTCACATAATCTGTCCATACCTGTAGAATCTGATCTTTTTTTTATTATGATTTTGCCATCTTTAGTTTTTAGACAGCTTGCTGGTGTACTTGTTATTTTTTAAGTAATTTCCTGATTTCTTTTGTGTAAAAATTTGGTATTTTCACTGTTATGTTGTTTTCAATTTCAAAGCACTTTTCCTCACGCCATGCTTCTTTTGACTCCTTACGTAATAGTCTGACTTGTCTGTGAATTTCTTCATTTGTGGTGGAATTATTTTTGTTGAGTCTTCTTGTTTCCATTAGTTGTAAAATTTCTTCAGTCATCCATTTCTTACGATCCACCTTCTTTAATTTTGGAATAGTTGTTTCTACAGCCAAACTGATTGAATTCTTCAACATTTCCCATTGATCATCCACATCCTGGAATAAGATCTCTAGATCAGACAATATATCAAATCTGTTCTGTACTTCTATGTTGAATTTGTTTTGTATTTCCTTGACATTACTCAATATATACAAATCATATTTATTGTTTCCTGTTATATACTTGACTTTCTTCAACTTTATCCTCAATGTTCCTGTAAGTAATATGTGGTCACTATAACAATCAGCACTGGGAACTGTTTTTGCTATTTTTAACGGGTTTCTAAATCTTCTGCTAATCAGAATGTAGTCAATCTGGTTTCTAATCCTGCTATCAGGACTCCTCCATGTCCATAATCATCTAGGGTGTTGCTTAAACCAGGTGTTTCCTACGATCATTTCCTGTTCTTTTGCCACTCTACGAGTCTGTATCCTCTTTCATTTCTCTCTCCTAAACCATAGTTTCATACTGTGTATCTACCACCTTGATTTCCTACTTCTGCATTGAAGTCACCTATTATGATGTTTATTTCTGAATTTTTACATTTCTTTAAGGCAGACTCTATGTCATTATAAAATTCCTCTACACTATCTTCACTGGATTCTCCTGTTGGGGCATATACTTGAATAACATTTATGTTAAAAGGTCTGCCACTTAATTTAACTAGTAGAACTCTGTCCGACACGGTCCAATATCCTTGAACGGATTTTGATGTTTTCCGGTTCAAAATAATTGCCACTCCCCTTTGTCGATCTTCACCTCCAGAATAATTAATCTTCAAATCTTCGTCTATCTTGATGCCTGCTCCTGTCCATCTCGTTTTGCACATCCCTAGAATATTAATTGTTTCTCTTTCCATTTCTTGTTTTATGTTGTCTAATTTTCCGTCGTTGTTTAGCGTCCTACCATTCCATGTTGCTAATTTTAATGTCTCTGTCCTTGTCTTGCGATGATCAGTCCTTAGGCGAATCATAATGTACTAGGCACTTTTAAAGAGGTAGTTTGCCGTTGCTTCCCTCTATGGCAGTAATCATACTGGTCATGTGACCGCAGCCATTGTCTCGCGAAGAGATCCTCTGCCTACCGTCGCGAAATTTGCGACCATAACCAACAAATATCTGTCGGCTGCCCTCAAATTTCATCCACCACCTGCCTTCCTGGCTTCTTTTGAACACTTTAAATAAACGAATACGAAATAACACCACATAATCCACAGGAAAACATTGAACAGCGTCTCCCACAGAATAAGCGCGTCACGTCGTCGCCATTTTTACCTGAAGTTGAGTAGCTTTAAACCTTTCAGCAAAGTCGGTCTCCAAAGATTAAAAATGGTATTATTTGCCCGCTGTCTTGAAAAGATTGTCCAATTACTATTTTCTTTTAATGTCCAGCTGATGCTTTATATAATGTGAAACTTTCCATGCGAATATTCTTCTAGTATTCATTTTCATTATTGATATGCTACAAGTCAGGTCTTAGATATGACTGAGCTACCGTATAAAATTAGACAGTTCTACCTGATTTCTGTTAGCGCCGAATGTTGGGCGGGACTCACCAAACCCGATACCCCACACTGTGCCAACGGCTTTGGGTGGAAGGCGCAAATGGGACTGTACAAGCCTTACCCTAGTACCAGGAAATGAAACCTAAAGATTAAATGTCATGGCAGGGCAGACCATGCCCTAAGCCTTGGTCGGCAACTGATCTAGGATAAAAGTTTCCAAAAGCGGACAGTTAAAGAATTGCTTTGCTGATCCGGCAGCTTCTGCAGCTTCGTCTTCTTTCAGATGTATTGGTGGTACCTTTCCTCTGGGGTAAATTTGGTAGGCCGAGGGAGGGATCAGGCTGCATGGGCAACACATGTTCTCTATATTCAGGTGAGGCTTTGTGATATGGAGAGCTATAACTTCATTTTACAAACTATCGTCTATCAAGACGGCAAGGTGCGAGTCTCTGATATGCTATAAATTTTTATGTTCAGATGAATACATACCTGTAATAGTATATTTAAATGTAAATATTCTTGGAAAAACTATACTTGAAAGATAAATCTAAAATAATACAGATTTAACGGGAAAGGGGAGTGGGACATTATCACGGAGTTAATCAGGCTAACGTTATTACTCGTTGTCTTAGACGCTTGGTTAGTGAAATTTGGAAACGTGGCTTGATGAGATATATACGAAGAACAGGAAGGCCCGTATAAAGAAGACCAAGAAGAAGAAAACCAAGAAGAAGAAGACGTTATGTTCATTGTCCGTACACATACATCTATCTCAGTATTATTTTATTTTTATTTCTACTCTCGGTTTTCAGTGTACCATATTCTCCCATGTACTCAGGATACTATTAGAAAAGCTATAGAAGTAAACACACATAGGTACTTATGTTTCATAGACTACACAAAAGCATTTAACAATGTGTAACACGAGGAAATAATCAAACTATTACAGCAGCTAAACATTGACGGCAAAGATATGCCAATAATAAAGAACATATATTGACAGTACAGCAGTAGCCATAAGATTTAACAACCTTTTAGACACATGTCAGTGTATAATAAAGGGCGCCAGACAAGGTTGTGTAATTTCTCCTGGTTTGTTTTCATTGTACAGTGAATATATAATGAGATTTACAGAAAATATTCCAGGGATCCTGTTTGGTGGATATAATATAAATAACTTAAGTTATGCCGATGACACCGTTTTGACAACAAGAAGAAGGAACTGCAGGAAATGATAGATACACTGATTTTAGAAAGTGAAAATGTGGGTCTTAGCTCGAATAATAGAAATACAGAAGTCACTGTGATATCAAAGAAACATACACTGCCGAAATGTATACTTAAAGTAAACAAAACCAAACAAAAATCACGTTATTTTAGGGAAACTGCAGGAATTCAAATATCTTGGCTTTTGGATGACATCGGATGGAAGATACATCACAGTGATAAAGAACAGATTATGACAAGCAAAATCTGCATTCTATCATATGAAGAACATTTTGTGCAATAAGTACATGTCCTTGAACGTTAGAAACATAGTTCTTCCATGTTACATAAAACCAATTTTAAAATATGGCTGCAAAACCTGGACAGTTAAAAAAAACACCCATAGGAGCTTTGGGGGTATAGTTTTATAGAAGACTTGTGATAATTAATTGGATAGCTGACATGAATAATCTGGACATTTTGAGGAAATCTAAGTCGCAAAGACAACTTATCACAAACATCAGAATAAAACAGTAATCATTTTTGGCCACATTATGAGAAGACAAAATCTGGAGCATGTTACAACCAGACATATTTGTGAAAAGAGAAACAGGGGGAGACAGCATGAGATAATTCTTGACAGTGTAGTGCCATTACACGGAGGGAATCGACACATGAATTGATGCATGCCGTCGGAGATCGCAATTTATGGAGAAGCATGATCACCCACGCCAACAGGCAAAAAACTGGATGATGATTATCTGTAATAGTTGCATCCCCATAGAAGTGATGTTCAGCAGTCTTGTAGAGATGTGTACAAAATAAGTTATGCAGGTTGTAATGAAAGTAAAGTAACGTAGAGGATCTCCATTCAAACCATCAGGACTTTTTCGGTAAAAGGCGCTGCACCCATATTATTTATAACAATGGATATTAGGTGAATTACGTGGAGTGGCTGGTCGAGTGGCTAGACTGCCGGGCTCTTCTTCGGGAGACCTGGGTTCGAATCCTCGGTAAGGCGTGGAGTTGTTTCTGTTCGGGGCAAAAAGAAAACTTTAACCTGCACAGTTCGCGGCGACTGCGCTAGCCATGTGGCCTTAATTCCATAGGCTAATCCCCCTGTCCTACACCGCAAGGTACTATAGGCACTAAATGACAGTTTGACAGATAGATATTAGATCAGTGAAGTGATCAATATCACGCCTTTGCTTCTCAAGTAATTTCTTGTTGCCCATTTTAGTCCAGAATTCGAGTACCGTCGGCGGGCCTGATGAACTGACGTCGCGTGTCGGAACCGGCCCGCGGGCCGTAGTTTGGTGACACCACACCATATCCCCAATGGTCTCAATGGATCGGGCAGCTCAGATAAATGAAAACAAAATCCCACCTCTAGGTGTTAAAGTAAAGTAGGGGACCCCTTTTTCATACGGAAAGTTGTATTCGGTATATGGTTTAGTCCAAACCATCGGTGATGTGTGATATGGTCATTATGAGGAGGGCCTGCCCATTTTAGTCTAGATTGGCCGCGGAGCTCAGGTCAGTGACAATAAAACACCACCTCGATGTGATTCGAACATACGAACACTGGTCCGGCAGGCGAGTGTGCTAGCCTTCAGTCATACTGTTCATACTTTTAGTTCATACTTTTAGTTTATTTTTATTAGTTCATACTGAACTAACATCACCTAGTACATGACAAACGGGCAATAAATACAGGGTTTTGATGGCACTTTTCTGCAATGGACGAGCAAAGATATGAGAAATAAATAAAATATGCAATTATATTGGTGAGTCAGTTTAAACTCTTAATGTTTTTTTTTTTTTACGGTATGTCGTCTGAAGTGAATATTTCCGAAAAACCATTAAGCACTTCAGATGGCACCTGACGTTGTGAAATGAATAGTCAAAGACCCTTGTCCGCGCCTTCTGGTACATTGGTAATCTCATGCTAGTTCCATATTTTATATATCAATCGACACTCGTGGGTGATACGTTAACATCACACCGGACACCTTTACTTCCTAGAATATGTCCTGAAAAAGATTTTAGCGTAGGTCGCATTTAGGATTGGTAGTTATAGATTGAAACGCGAGATTTGTCCTTTCTTACCTGATGGTTAATATTCTCTGTTGGGTCTGGACTGGGAATACAGTTTTATGCTTTTATACCCCGTGTTTTCAGTAGTATATCAGTTTACGCAAGTTTATTTATTGATAATTATAATGTGTTTCTTGGTTGGTTTGAGACTTGTTGCTGTGCAAGTTTGTTTTCGTGCAGGTCTATTATAAGATATTTTCTAGCTTGTCTTTCGCGTTGTTACAGCTAACAGAAATACACTACATTAGTATACACGTGTTAAATATAGCTGCATGTCCATTACAGGACATCGCAGTCAACTCCAACATTTATTAGCTGTTTGCGATTTCTTATAAATGTTACGTTCAGTAGTTTGTCATTGCTTTCTGAACGACCGGCACTCATACCTTTGCATGAACACCAACGCAAAGCGGTCTGCTTCCAAATCGCCTATAGCTGTTTCGAACGCGGTATGCGGGATTACGAATTGCGTTCGTAACACCATCGCTGCAGCGTCGGCTAAAAGAAAGATTTAGTTGCATATCCTTTACATGACGTAGGAGTCAACCCCAGCATTTTTGGCTGTTCGTGATTTCTGGGCAAGTGTACGTTTAGTAGTTTGCCATTGCTTTCTGAACGACGGGCACCCATACTATTTCATTTTAAACAAACAACGTAAGGCGGTCTGCTGCCAAAGCGCCCACAGCTGTGTTTCGAACACGGGTATGCAGAATTACGAACTGCGTTCGTAACTTCATCATCATGGAGTCGGGCAGCCTGAATCACAGTGAAAAAAAAGGCAGGAAGATGATTAATATTCTCTGCAGGTTATCTTTGTTAATCGAAGTGAGAGAGATCTTAACTATGTGGAGGCAGTCATAATGTACTGAAGCGAATCATTCATAATTAGCATATTAGTGAGGAATTATTTAGAAGCTGCGGAGATCTGGTGTTGTAGGAGAGTGATGAGAACACCATGGGCGGATAAAAAGAGCAATGAATAGAGTTTCAAAGAAGTTAACTCACCAAGAGAAGTAGTTACTCGCATCAGTATAGGACAGTTCACCTTCTTTGGGTATGTCATGAGAAAGGGAAAGCTAGATCACGTCGTCACAACATGAAAGTTGTAGGTGGAGAAGCAAGTGTGTTTGTGTGTGTGGGGGGGGGGGGGTGAAACCAAGAGAGAAGCCGCCGGACGTTTGACTTTGACTTAATGGCATAGAGTAACATCAATGTCAGAAATAATTGGTAGTACAAGGGAGAGAAGACTGCATACAGACATGATTACCAACGCCACGCTCCATGTGCTATAAGAAGACGAAGTACTATAATACAGTGATGGTCGGCTGACTTTATACGAAGTATCATAATATTTCGATGGCTGGCTATACGAAGTATGATAATTTTCTCTCTAATGATTCCTCTCGTAACCTCTATATTTCTAAAAACATGTTCACTGCATAGGGAAAACAAGATCTGGAAACATTACACATCCATGTCTCACACCTCTCTTAATAGACTGATATTGACCTACTTCGTTATGAATTTTTATGGCAGCTTGTTGTTTCCAATATATGTTTTCTTAACAAGTCTAAGGTCTTTCCCATCAGTTTGTAGATGTGCAAGCATCTTCATCATGTTTACACGTCTTACTTTATCGAAAACCTTTGTGTAGTCAATAAAGCAAAGGTGTAGGTCTTTGTTTACTTCTAGAGAACGCTCAATTATCGTTCTCATCAATTACACAGCATTAAGTGTATTCTCATCTTCTGGGAACCCACATTGCTCTTCCCCTATTTCTTGTTGTATTTTCTTCCTAACTCTTTGCATGATGATTTTTAGCAAATTCTTTCAAGGTGTGGCTAACTATGCTAATAGTTCGATGTTAATCACATTCCAAGACTCCTGATTTCTTCGGGATTGTAATAAATATAGAATTACATAACTCGGAATGTGTATCTCCAGTATCAAATAATGTGTTCAGCAGTCTGATGACCTGGTCTATTCCATATTCTTCCCAGGCATTGATCATTTCTATTGTGATGTTGTCTGGACCAGGGGGCTTGCCAGTTTTCATATGGTTAAGGGCATTATGAACTTCCATCGTCAGAATTGACGGTCCTTTATTATTATTCAGAATATCATACTGTTCGTCTCTTGTATCGTTATAAAGATATTTCACATAATCTGATCATGCTTTTTTATTATGATTTTGCCACCTTTGGGTTTTAGACATCCCGCTGAGTGTATGTTCTTTTCTTAGTGATGTCATTAATTCTTTTTTGCTATAATTTGGTATACCGGGTGTCGTGTTGCTTTCAATTTCCCTGCAGTTTTCCCTCAAGCCATTCATCTTTTGCCTCTTTGCACAATTTCCTCATTTTCCTGTCATTCTTTTAAGATTTTTCATGGTTATTTTGGTTACTTCTTCTTATTTCCATGAGTTTTTAGATGTCTTCCGTCATCCATTTCTTACGTTCGATCAATTTCATTTTTGGGATAGTTGTTTCTGCAGATTGGCTGACTTATATTTGATTTTATATTTCCAATTGGTCACTGCCATCTTTAAATGGAATTTCTAGATCAGACAATGCATCAGATCTGTTCTTTACCTCTACGTTAAATTACCTATTATCTTCTCACTTTCCAGTGCATGTAGATCCAATTTTGTGTTTCTTTGTGTATATTTGACCTACTTTAACTGTATATGTTAAATTGCTTATGACTAATCTATAGTCGTATTGCAGTCTGCGCTGCGTATAGTTTTTGCGACTTTTAAGGCACTTCGAAATCATTCGTTAATGAGGACGTAATCAATATGGTTTCCGATCTTATGGTCAGGACTCCTCTATGTGCATAATCTCCTTGAGTGATGTTGATACCAGGTGTTTCCAATAATCATATCACACTATTTTTCTCCCTGTACCAGCCCATACTCACTTTCACTCTGTTCCCCTAGTCCAGGGGTGTGCAAACTTTTCGTGCGGAGGGCCGCATTGACACATGTAAAGCTATTGGCGGGCCGCATATATATATATATATATATATATATATATATATATATATATATATATATATATATATATATATATATATCCATTTTGTTTACAGCAACCTATCACAATAAGTAATTATTAATTATTTATAGGTTATTAAGCAGTATAAATAACTAATTATTTCAATTTTATTTTACTTATACACTTAAACATTATATTTGACAATATGGACAAAAACTTTTATTAATTTGTTAACACGATTTTACAGCTTGTTATTATAACAAATATTCTGTATTACTATCAATGGCTTTAATTTAGACACACAGCGACTATATTGTCACTGCAGTTATTGATTTCTAATGAGATTTATGCAACGGCTTGCAATTTTTGACAATATTCTTGAAATCTGGAGCAAGTTTACTTGTTGAAATTCGCATGACAGCATGCAAGTTGCAGTCCGACAATAAAGACCTATTCTTAGATTTGCAAGAGAATACTTGTTCGCAAATGTATGTTGATCCAAATAATGATAACAGTTTAGCTGCAAAGTTTTTCAAGTTGGGAAATGATTCTTGTGATAAAGATCCATAGAAATCCAGCAAACCATCTGTCTTGAATTTCTCTTTCAGATCATGATCTGCTTGTAAGTCAAGCAGCTCCTACTGTGACTGTATTAGCTTTTGCACTAAAAGATGAACTGAGAATATTGAACTATGACTCTAATTTCTTGAAATCTTGGAATCTCCATCCAAATTCTTCAATCAATGCATCTAATTGGGCTTTGTATTTTTCAGTCATTTCACCAGAAATGGTTTCTTGTTTCAGCAAAGGGAAGTGACACAATCTTTTTTCACTTGCTTGTCTGGCGAACAGTGAGAGTTTTGCCTGAAATGATTTTACATATACATACAATGCATGTGCAAACACACCATTGCCCTGAAGTTTGACATTCAGTTCAATTAACTTTTCCATAATTTCAATGGCAAACATAAAGTCTAACTTCCACTCTTTATTGACAATGTTAGTATTAAAGTCACATGCAATGCCCTTCATCTCTAGGAACATCACTATTTCTTCTCTGAGTTCCCACACTCGCCTCAACACCTTGCCGAGACTCAGCCATCGAACATTAGTGTGGTTCAGGACATCGGAATGTTCAGTTTCCAAATCGTCAAGTAATGACTTGAACTGTCTGTGATTAAGTCATCTTGATCTGATGAGGTTGATGAAACTGACAACTGTGTCAATAACATGCTTGATATTCAAAACAGTTTTACAGACTTTCTTGATGAATCACACAGTGAAGTGGTAATAATGTGTGGTCTGGATATTCTGCTCTTATCTTATCACTTATCAACTTTAAAAGACGTAAATTTTTTTCCAGTCAAAGCACAAGCTCCGTCAGTTGTAACACTTGCCATCTTGTTCCAAACCAACCCAGTTCTTTCAATACAGTTAGTAACAGCATTGAATTATGGCCTGTGGTTGTGTCTTTGAGTGACTCAACACTCAGTAACTCTTCAGTGAGTTTGAAAGTAGTGTTTATTCCACGTATTAATATCAATAACTGGGCAGTATCTTGTACATCAGTACTCTCATCCAACGCAAGAGAGTATCACAAAAATTTTTTACTTGCTTCTTGAAGTTTATGTATCAAATTGTCACTGATCTTGTCAACACGTCTGACCACAGTTCTCCTTGATAAAGTAATGTTGTCAAATCTTTTTTTTTGTTTTTTTTTTGTTCAAGACATATAATGTTTGCTGCATCTAGCAAACATTCCTTGATGAACTCGCCATCAGAAAATGGCTTGTTCTGTTTTACAATTCTGTGTGACAGCACATACTAGCTTGAGTTGCAGCATCTTGAATTGAAGACTGTTTAGTGAAAAGATTTTGCTGTTTCTCCAAATATTTCATCAACTCAAGGCATTTCCTATCCTTCTCTTCGGTCGTTAAATTGTATCCGAAATCGGAATGTTTTGTTTGATAATATCTTTTTAAATTGTACTCCTTGAAGACAGCCACTGACTCACGACACAACAAGTAAACTGATTTGCTACCTCCTTTTATAAAACAGTACTTAGTTGTCCATTCATCATTAAAAACATTCAGCTTCAATCTTATGTTTGCTATTGACACTGATCATAACGGTACACGAAATTCTGTAAAATTCAACAAAATAACTTAAAAACGAATTTAACAATTTTATTTCTAAATGCCCTCGCGGGCCGCATAAAATCACTTGGCGGGCCGCATGCGGCCCGCGGGCCGTAGTTTGCCCACCCCTGCCCTAGTCCATACTTGCACACTGGGCATCCGTCTTGTTGATTTCCAACTTTAGCATTAAAGTCGTCTGTTATGGTATTTAACTCCGAATACTTGCATTTCTTGAAGGTATTCTCCAAATCATTATAAAATTAATCGATGCTGTCATCACTGCTGTCTGTTGCTGGTGCATCAACTTGTCTGATGTTTAGATTAAAAGATCTAGATTAAAAGATCTGCCACTTAACTATACCAGTAATATTATGTCGGACACGGCCCAATATCCTTTGATAAATTGTGATCTCTCGCTGTTCTTCTCTCCACCAGAATGGAATATGTTATATTCCTCGTGTGTTATCATGATCATTCCTTTCTATCTGGTCTCACATGTACCTAACATTTTAATTTTCAGTGTTCTTTGTTCTTGCTTAACATTATTCAGGTTTCCATCTCCACTCATAGTTCTTACGTTCCACAAACCTATTTGAAATTGTGTAAACCGTTTGCACTCAGTCGTTTGCTGACGTTCTGGAGTCACATGGTTTACATGACGACCCATACAGGGCGAGGCTGCTCCTAAGGAGAACCCATTTACGTATGATTGTGTATTACACGAAACATGTGAAATATGTAAAGAAGGTAATTTGCCATTGCTTTCCTTCTTAGCAATAACCGTAGCTATTGTCTCCAAAAAGGGATCATCTGCCTACCGTCGTGAAATTGGAAACCATAATCTACAACTATCTATCGGTTGCTTTTCAATTTCATCCACCACTGTTTCAGCAAAGTGAATTGTCATGCATATTATGATGTTTTAACGACGATACTAATTTTTGTAAACAGTGCTGGATGTTGCACAACTTGCATGTATATCTGTGTCATATGTGTGACTGGATGACACAGTGTTGCCTAGAGATATAAATTCACTGAAATGTAAAAACTGAACGAAACCAGGAGGCATGAAATAATATGAGTTCTTCAAATAAATAACTTGGAAATAGCGATATAGTTCATAATATCGCCTCACCTTATTCCTCTTCAACTTTGCGGTGTCGATGTGAATCATAAACAGTGGGTGAGTGCCTGCTTATGGGCTTCATATATCGAGATTCCCATTGACTTTGTTATTCCCTCTGTTAATCGTTTACACGGTCGGCCTCTTCACCTGGTTCAGTTTGGTCTGTACATTATTGCTTGTTGTACCGCTATAATTAAACTTGGTTAATTGCTAAACAGACCCGCAGTGGTGTGGTGCATTCCCTTTCCGAGTTGTTGATACTTCCGGCTCATGGATCCTTCCGGTCAGTTGATTCTTAGCTCTCAAGGCAAGGAACTCTTAGTGTCCACACAGTTTCAACATTTACTCATAATTATCATGCATTCGGTAGTTACAGAATGTCTCTTTCATCACAGCGCTCCGAGAAGCCTCTCGCTCTCCCGCCATGTCTCCCAGCCTCATGCAGCCTCATGCAGCCTCATACTCGGGATGTCAACACTGTCCTGTCCTGGTTTCCCCTGCCTCTTCTTCCATTTACCAATCCTTCCATCACCGCTCTCTCCAAGCCAATGTGAGGTTTCATTTAGCCAAAGTATTTCAATTCTTCCATTGACCAATCCTTCCATCACTTCTCCCTACAAGCCAATGTGAGGTTTCATTTAGCCAAAGTATTTCAATTCTTCCATTGGCCAATCCTTCCAGCTCCTCTCTCTACAGGCCAATGTGAGGTTTCATGTAACCATAGTATTTCAATTCTCTCATTGACCAATCCTTCCAGCACCTCTCTCTCTACAAGCCAATGTGAGGTTTCATTTAACAATAGTATTTCAATTCTCCCATTGACCAATCCTTCCAGCACCTCTCTCTCTCTTCAAGTTAATGTGAGGTTTCATTTAACAATAGTATTTCAATTCTCCAATTGACCAATCCTTCCAGCTCCTCTCTCTACAGGCCAATGTGAGGTTTCATTTAACCATAGTATTTCAATTCTCCCATTGACCAATCCTTCCAGCACCTCTCTCTCTCTCTACAAGCCAATGTGAGGTTTCATTTAACCATAGTATTTCAATTCTCCCATTGACCAATCCTTCCAGCACCTCTCTCTCTCTCTCCAAGCCAATGTGAGGTTTCATTTAACAATAGTATTTCAATTCTCCCATTGACCAATCCTTCCAGCTCCTCTCTCTCTTCAAGCCAATGTGAGGTTTCATTTAACAATAGTATTTCAATTCTCCCATTGACCAATCCTTCCAGCTCCTTTCTCTCGCTTCAAGCCAATGTGAGGTTTCATTTAACAATAGTATTTCAATTCTCCTATTGACCAATCCTTCCAGCTCCTCTCTCTACAAGCCAATGTGAGGTTTCATTTAACCATAGTATTTCAATTCTCCCATTGACCAATCCTTCCAGCTCCTCTCTCTCTCTTCAAGCCAATGTGAGGTTTCATTTAACCATAGTATTTCAATTCTTCCATTGACCAATCCTTCCAGCAACCCTCTCTCTACAAGCCAATGTGAGGTTTCATTTAACCATAGTATTTCAATTCTCCCATTGACCAATCCTTCCAGCACCTCTCTCTCTCTCTACAAGCCAATGTGAGGTTTCATTTAACCATAGTATTTCAATTCTCCCATTGACCAATCTTTCCAGCACCTCTCTCTCTACAAGCCAATGTGAGGTTTCATTTAACCATAGTATTTCAATTCTCCCATTGACCAATCCTTCCAGCATCTCTCTCTGTCTCTACAAGCCAATGTGAGGTTTCATTTAACCATAGTATTTCAATTCTCCCATTGACCAATCCTTCCAGCACCTCTCTCTCTACAAGCCAATGTGAGGTTTCATTTAACCATAGTATTTCAATTCTCCCATTGACCAATCCTTCCAGCACCTCTCTCTCTCTCTCTACAAGCCAATGTGAGGTTTCATTTAACCATAGTATTTCAATTCTCCCATTGACCAATCCTTCCAGCACCTCTCTCTCTCTCTACAAGCCAATGTGAGGTTTCATTTAACCATAGTGTTTCAATTCTCCCATTGACCAATGATTTCAGCACCTCTCTCTCTCTCTCTCTCTCTACAAGCCAATGTGAGGTTTCATTTAACCATAGTATTTCAATTCTCCCATTACCAATCCTTCCAGCACCTCTCTCTCTACAAGCCAATGTGAAGTTTCATTTAACCAAAGTATTTCAATTCTCCCATTGACCAATCCTTCCAGCTCCTCTCTCTCTTCAAGCCAATGTGAGGTTTCATTTAACAATAGTATTTCAATTCTCCCATTGACCAATCCTTCCAGCTCCTTTCTCTCGCTTCAAGCCAATGTGAGGTTTCATTTAACAATAGTATTTCAATTCTCCTATTGACCAATCCTTCCAGCTCCTCTCTCTACAAGCCAATGTGAGGTTTCATTTAACCATAGTATTTCAATTCTCCCATTGACCAATCCTTCCAGCTCCTCTCTCTCTCTTCAAGCCAATGTGAGGTTTCATTTAACCATAGTATTTCAATTCTTCCATTGACCAATCCTTCCAGCAACCCTCTCTCTACAAGCCAATGTGAGGTTTCATTTAACCATAGTATTTCAATTCTCCCATTGACCAATCCTTCCAGCACCTCTCTCTCTCTCTACAAGCCAATGTGAGGTTTCATTTAACCATAGTATTTCAATTCTCCCATTGACCAATCTTTCCAGCACCTCTCTCTCTACAAGCCAATGTGAGGTTTCATTTAACCATAGTATTTCAATTCTCCCATTGACCAATCCTTCCAGCATCTCTCTCTGTCTCTACAAGCCAATGTGAGGTTTCATTTAACCATAGTATTTCAATTCTCCCATTGACCAATCCTTCCAGCACCTCTCTCTCTACAAGCCAATGTGAGGTTTCATTTAACCATAGTATTTCAATTCTCCCATTGACCAATCCTTCCAGCACCTCTCTCTCTCTCTCTACAAGCCAATGTGAGGTTTCATTTAACCATAGTATTTCAATTCTCCCATTGACCAATCCTTCCAGCACCTCTCTCTCTCTCTACAAGCCAATGTGAGGTTTCATTTAACCATAGTGTTTCAATTCTCCCATTGACCAATGATTTCAGCACCTCTCTCTCTCTCTCTCTCTCTCTACAAGCCAATGTGAGGTTTCATTTAACCATAGTATTTCAATTCTCCCATTACCAATCCTTCCAGCACCTCTCTCTCTACAAGCCAATGTGAAGTTTCATTTAACCAAAGTATTTCAATTCTCCCATTGACCAATCCTTCCAGCACCTCTCTCTCTACAAGCCAATGTGAGGTTTCATTTAACCATAGTATTTCAATTCTCCCATTGACCAATCCTTCCAGCACCTCTCTCTCTCTCTCTACAAGCCAATGTGAGGTTTCATTTAACCATAGTATTTCAATTCTCCCATTGGCCAATCCTTCCAGCACCTCTCTCTCTCTCTCTCTACAAGCCAATGTGAGGTTTCATTTAACCATAGTGTTTCAATTCTCCCATTGACCAATGATTTCAGCACCTCTCTCTCTCTCTCTCTCTCTACAAGCCAATGTGAGGTTTCATTTAACCATAGTATTTCAATTCTCCCATTACCAATCCTTCCAGCACCTCTCTCTCTACAAGCCAATGTGAAGTTTCATTTAACCAAAGTATTTCAATTCTCCCATTGACCAATCCTTCCAGCACCTCTCTCTCTCTCTCTCTCTCTCTCTCTCTCTCTCTCTCTCTCTCTCTCTCTCTCTCTCTCTCTACAAGCCAATGTGAGGTTTCATTTAACTATAGTATTTCAATTCTCCTATTGACCAATCCTTCCAGCATCTCTCTCTCTACAAGCCAATGTGAGGTTTCATTTAACCATAGTATTTCAATTCTTCCATTGACCAATCATCCCATCACCTCTCTCTACAAGCCAATGTGAGGTTTCACTTAGCATAGTATTTCAATTTCCAAGGCACGATAATATTTATAAACCAATTTTCTTCGACGTTCAGTTGTGGTAGACTATCAGTAACTTTCTTTTTCTAAATCCATGATATTCTCAGTATTTTTTCTTTACAATGTGACCTCAAAATGCCTCAGTCTTCTTCTTTAGTGAGTGTGAAATGGTCCTTGATTCACATCCATATGCAACCACGGAAAAGATGTTCTCACAAATTTAACTATATCTTGTTTGTTGGTGGTGTGCCGGCATAAAGTAGATACAATTACATATCTGAGAGGTACAGCGGGTTGCTTAATACTGATCATGTAGTACATTGAGTACAGAGGCTTGAGTACATGTCGATCTCTGAGTACAACGGGTTGTTTGATGTTGAATATTTTGATAACTCAATACAGCAGGTTGCATGATAATGAATGAACATGTTGATAATAGAATACCACATGCCGTTCAAGGATCACGTGGAAGGAGTTGTTTGAACACAGAGTAAAGAATGTTGTTCAGTATCTATCAACATATGAACATCTCAGTAACTGAGTAGTATGTATTGGGACTGCTCACAGCTCTTGAAACTAGAAAGGATACAGAATGAAGCTATGGGATGATCATGGGATGCACAAGGGGCACGTTGACAATGTGTATGAGATATACCAACGATTGCAGGCAGGCTCAAGCTGGTGCAAAATAAGTCGTATTACCGAGTGGTCGCGGACAAGGAACTGTATGAAGAACTGGATACAGATAAGAGCCACCGAATGATACGGGAAAATCATGGATGGCTCAGGCAGACGACACAAACAGAGAAGTGTGTATCCTTGAAAGCATGGGAGAGGAGAGGAGCGGGCTATACTATCAGAAAACAAATTCAAACCTGTGCAAGGTCATAATCATATTGGACTGGGAGTGGAGAGATTGGGCGGCGGGCTGCGCTGAATGGGAGGTGCAATATTTGATACATGACAATTCGCGCCAGGTGATGTAATCATCTACACGGATGGCCTGGTGCTGAGAGGCAAAATAAGTCCATGGGAGTTCATAGCGAAGTTCAATTAACTGTGTTTAGGGCGGGAGAGACTGGTGTATGATACCAAAGCATCTAGTCTGATAGTGAAGGTGGAGGCAGTCACGAAGCCGCTCCATAGGCTGGAGATAAAAGAGCACACACATGTTGTGAATGTAGCAAACTCATAGAGTATGCTGAGAAGGGTGACAACAGGCATGCTTTTTGTGGTGTGCCATGCTGAAACTAGAACATCCAAGAAAGGGAGGGGTGCATCTATTTGATCCTTTCCCCGGGGCATGCTGAAGTGTTGGAAAAAGAGCAGGCGAACAAATTGGCTTGGTCTGTACCCAGGGCTGAGACATGCTTGAATACAGAGAGGCAGCCACATCAGGGGGCGGCAGAAGCAGTGAAATCAGAATACACTTTAAACCATTTAATGATAAGAAAATCGTTATTGGGCGGCACTTTGAAAAGAAAAAAACAAACATTTAAGGGGCGGCATTTCGACGACTTGCATCATACTGAGACAATCTACCGCACGACCCTGTCTGTACCGATGGATGGGGAATTGGTGCAAGATAACGTATATGTGGTCAGGTCCCTATGGGACATGTGTAAAGTATGAAGAACAGATACAACATCATTGCCTGGGGAGAAAGGTGCGGCAGGGAGTGCCCAGAAGATCTGGCCAACACTCAGTACTCCGAGGAAAAGCCAAACGGATACATTATGAAACTACAGCCTGTACTATTAGAATTGGTACTTTTCTCTGGTTGTTGAAGATCAGGACGAGCGCGTATGGGAACATCCTGAGTGCTGTTATGTCGGTTGTTGACTCGTCTAAGCTCAACTTTACTCAACTGGGTAGGGCAGTTTCAGGTTAAAACCACCACCCCCCCCCCTCCACCACCCCCCACCCATGTGTGTGTATATTTACCGTTGTTACCGAAAATAGTTTACACACCAGAAGAAATTACAATTGGTTTACTCCACGCATCCATAAATCCATCATGTGCCATGCCGATAAGCGTGGGCGGTCATGTTTTGCCATCTCACTCGAGATCACCAGAGTCGTGAATCAGCTCCGTGTTTTTGTCTCGACCATGCCACGTGGCCAAGCCATCCAGGTATTTTCTTCTCGGTCTTCCCCTTGGTCTCTTCCCTTCGATCTTGCCAGTTGTCCCAAGTTCTCAAAGTCATTTCTTCTCATAACATGCCCAAAAATTTTTGACTGTCTACGTCTAATGACTCTAATCAGTTTACGATCTTCATTTGTGTCTTGAAGGACTTGTTCATTGGTTTTTCTGTTTGTCCATAGTATTCTTTTAATTTTCTTCAGAAACCACATTTCCACAACCATCAGATGTTTTTCAGCTTGACTGCTCATTGTCCACGCTTCACATCCATACAAAAGTACAGGTTCTATTATATGTAGCACTTTAGCACTCTTTTTCTCGTTGCAATTGATGTCTTTTTATTGGTCAGTATGGTTTTCATCTTACAAAATCCATTCATACAACGAAGTAAAAAAAAATAAAAATTGTTGCATGTCCTTCACAGGACGTAGCAGTCAACCGCATCATTTTGGCTGTTCTTAATTCCTGGGCAAGTTTAACGTTCAGTAGTTTGCCATAGCTTTCTACATGACAGGCACCTTTCTCGAAAAAAAAAAACGAGCACCGCTGTGTTTCGAACCCGGGTGTAGGGGATTACGAATCGCATCCGTAATACCTTCGCCACGGTGACGGTTCGATAGAAATTATATATATATATATATATATATATATATATTGCATATCCCTTACAGGACGTTGCAGTCAACATCAGCATTTTTCAGCTGCTGTTGATGTACTAGGCAAGATTACGCTCAGTAGTTTGTCATTGCTTTCTGAGCGGCCGGCTCACATACCCCTTAAGTAGCCGACGCGGCGAGAACCGCTACCGATTCTCGCGCACATTTCGTCACTCACGAGAGTATACGGGATTACGGAGCTAACGTTAACACCTAGGATATGGAGACCGGCATATATATATATATATATATATATATATATATATATATATATATATATATATATATATATATATATATATATATATATATATATATATATATAATTGACCTGGGCGACTCAGACTATGATCTCTAATAGGGAATATTCTGGGAATATTGGCACGTGCGAAGCAAAGGCGGCCGTTGTGATATAAACCACAGCACCCACAATGAGTCTCGAGTGGTTTAAACAATGTGAGGTTAGCGTCATATTCCCATTGCACCATAAGGCGTGGACAGGGGTCTTTGACTATTTATTTCACAATGTCAGTTGTCATCTGAGGTGCTTGATGGGTATTTCTGAAATATTCACCAATTTAGACGCCATACCATTAACAAAAATAAGAGTTTAAACTGACACACCAATATATTCGCATATTTTCTATTTTTCGTTTGTGCAATTTCACAGGCGAAAACATTTCAGCAATTAAACGCTCATTGGAAACATCAGATAAGGGCAGGACGACATTTACAGGTGTGCTAGGAAGGTCATCACTTATCATATCCAGTGTCACAAGAAACATGCCTAATTACAGGACGCTGTTCGGGAGCTTCCGCAAAAGCGACGTATCTCCGGGCATTTCCAGCGATTTACCAGGGGTCAACGACGACCAAGGGATATTCGATAATCCTCAAAGTAGAGAAGATTTACTGCTGAAGCTGAAATATGAGAGACTGCATCTCCGGCGCGCCACGCGAGCCTATGAGACTTTGTTGGAGGCCGTAACTGAATCTATGCCGATGAGTTACCGTTCACGAGAGTCCAGTTGTGAAGTCTCCCTGGAGTCGGAAGAAAAACAGATGTACTGCGTCGTCCAGAAAGACATTCTGCCGCCAGAACGCGAGTCAACTGTCCAACATGTGATTGAACCGCAGAATCGGATGAAGATGTTCCTAATCATTACAACACTGATATTTATAGTTCTAAATATCCCGAGTTGCTGTTATTACATAATAACTCCCTGGTTTTTTAATGAGACATCAGTCGGATTTGAGCGATATATGCTGGGTGTTGCCATTGTACACATTCTGATGTGTTTTGGCCATACAAGCAATTTCTTTGTGTATATATTTTCCAGTAGTAAGATCAAAGTGCAAGCATTGGAGCTGTTAGAAAAGAACCGATTTTATAAATCTGATCCATTCAAATGATACTACTATACGTTGTTTAGTTCGTAGATCAGTGGTCATGTTTTACTGGGATACAGTAAATGATTGTATATTGTTTTTGTTTAACATCCTAGTGTATGCAATGTGTATAATGAAAATACATCAGGATTCAATACACATCTTTATCTGACACCCTTCTTTATGCACTTAATTGTTCCAACATGGTTGTTGATACGCATAGCAGCTTGCTGTTTCTTCCAATGTATGCTCTGTATTATTCGAAGAACTTTGCCATAAATGTTTAATTGTTCCAGTAGTTTGATTACTGCTTCATGCTCAACCACTTGTGAGTAGTTTTTGAATAATAAGTACAGATCCGTTCTACTACTAGGCGCGTCCACCGGGTGAACTCAGAATCAAAAGAAATAGAGTGAGACTTAAAACACACGGAGTAGAGAATGAAATAGAGAGAATGAACAAACGAACTTTAGTTTCATAGGGTCACTGTTGAAATCGCCACACACATTTTTTTTCTTTAAATGGTAGTGTGTCCAGTGTCTGTGGGGGGTCATTTGGACAGTAGTAATTGATCAGGTGAAAGTCTGTTTGCCTGTCTTAAGTTTAAGTGTCTGATACTCAGCCCCTTCCATGTAAACTTCAATTTGGGAAGCAGTGGTGTTATTTTTGACAAGGGTCAGTATCCCACCCTTTCGCCTGTTCTTGCGGAGCTGGGGCTATGATCACATGGACCAGAGAGGAGAGAGACTGGAAGGCTGGCAGAATGAGTATAGGTTCATCTTGATTAACAAGCCGTCTGACCAACATACCTGTCGTGTGTGGAAAGAATGAATGTCGTAGTAGTTATTTGTTCTTCTTTACCACTTTAGTGTCGTCCCTGGAGTGAGGGGAATCAACACCCACATTTGTTTTAATTCAATATCTCTATCCTGGAGATATCCAGCAGACTCCGTCCACAACACTCCCTCAATCTGAAGACACCTTCTTCTCACTCTTACTCACCCCTGGATCATGCCCCTCTCATTCTTCCCCAACATAACATACTTGACAACTCTAGCTTCAACAAATAAAAAAACAAGAAATTTATTAAAGCAAAGAGTATATGTAGGAGAAGTGTGTGTGCGTATAAAGTGTAGAATGTGTGACGTGTACTCTAAAGTGTATATAGACTCAGATCAATGTTCAGGAGTATAGTCATTCTCATCACTGTGCTGAGAACAGACTAGCACCATGTATTCCAGACAAGCAACCTCACCAAGGTGATGCTCCTCCGGTCACGTGAAGACTTCCTCCGTTGTCTCTTGAACCACTAGGATGCTGGGACACCCATGACAAACACTGTCTAATGAGAGTCTTCAATCTGCTTCACACTATGAATTTCCTCTGTTATTTAACTGATTGTTAATCAGAAAATTCTAACCCTATTGTCACTGTTACTGGGGAAATCTTAATGGATCTAGTGTCACTGGTTTTAAAGATTCCCCATATTATTACCACACTCTGAATGTTCTAGGTATCAGTATAAATTTTGTATGAATGTTCCTGGTATCAGTAGTGTATATCTACAATGTTCTGACTGTTCAGTGATACAACTATCACTTGCTAAACATAAATCTCATCAGCATGTCCTGCTCAGCAGAAGCCAGGTTCCCGCAAACCAACTTGGGTATAAGCCCAATGTAGCGGCCTCTCAGCAACTTCTGTCTTCAAATTCTGAGCCATCATATTTTAAAATGTGTTAGCTTCACTGTTGAAAATCATAACACACATACGTGGACATGTAAATGGAACCTGTAGAATAGAGAATACTATGGTGAGGGCAACTCAGTCCTGGTCGGAATTAGGTGAGTGTAGGCCAATAGCAGCACTCAGATCTATAACAGAGATCCGATCTCTGTCATACGGCCAAACAACTCATCATATGATCTGAGACATGGCAACACCAGGAAAGAATAAAGGAACGGGTAGAAACCCAGCAGATGCCCTACTGGAAGATCCTACCATTTCACATTCCTCTCCTCCCTCTCAACCACCCTTAATCTCTCTAATTATTACTCCACTACATTGTCCTCGACTCCCTGAGTAAAATGATATATCACTCAAGCTAGTTGAAGCCACACACATAGGATACTAGTGCCGACGCTCCTATGATACTTTCTAGCACCGTACTTATAGAACAGTCTATCACTAATCATAATACATTATATCACCACACCTATAATATATTATATCACCGCACCTATAATACATTATATCACCGCACAGTACTGTACTCTATTCCTAATCATACTCTAAGTTAGATATGATTAATAGCCTACCATATGCCTATTCCGGTTGCTAATCGAAACTAGGCAATCACAGACTGGATCTATGTCCGCCGATAAATATCAACCATTTGACACCCTAGTTTCTTTCAGTGAGCACAACTCGGAAAACTGCACCGATCTTTCCCACTTCAGAAATCTTGATCGAGATAACTCCACTTGTTTACCGCAACGCTTTTTATATTGGGCTGGAGTGACGTCACCAACAAGTCTAGACGCCAATCAGTCCAGAGTCTGGTTTTCTCCGCCTGTTTTCGACTGACTGGAATCAATCCGCCGTCCAGTTCACTTTCATCTGGGGAATTCTTTGTCTCATACAACAAAGATCCTGGCTGTCTGTGAGCCAGAGACCTTCTCCCCACATCACAGACTCCATCCGACTTCTAGTCAGACATTCCGTCTATCACTTCAAAAGCCGTCTCCCACCTTGCAGACAGATGACGCCGTTGTTCGTCTCGAGCAACAATTTGTTTACAAAATGCCGACCGGTGTAGATATTGTAACGCGACGTATTTGTTTCTCGAACAATCCACATCATACAGAAATGCCGACCGTAGGCAGACAGATTGACGCGACGTATTTTTCTCATTCCATACAACATCAAAGGGTTGCTTGTTTTTGCAGACTAATGTCGGGTCTTGGTTGTCATTGATCGAACATCAAGTTTATTTTCGTGACAATACCTTCTACTTGAGATTATGGCAAACCACAACTACACCTAACCTGGCATTTCATTCACCAAACCTGGAGTGAAACATTAAACGAATTGTTGGGAAACATTTAGGTGGCAGTGACCATCGGCCAGTCATTCTAACTGTAGCTCATTAGCTTGTAACTGAAGGCAGCTCTCTCTCTCTCTCTCTCTCTCTCTCTCTCTCTCTCTCTCTCTCTCTCTCTCTCTCTCTCTCTCTCTCTCTCTCTCTCTCTCTCTCTCTCAAGGTGGAACTACAATAAAGCAGAATGGGCAATGTATAAGCATCGCACGAGCGTACTGGTTAGAACTCTGAGAAGGTCGTAAATAAAGTAGTTGAAGAGTTTGGGAAATGCATACTACAGGTAGCACAAGAAACAGTACCAAGAGGAGCCCGTAAACATTATAAACCTTACTGGAGTAGTGAACTGGAACATTTGCATAATGATGTGGTAGTGTATAGAAGGCAAGTAGAGGCCAACCCCAGACAATAGCACCCTAATAAAAACCAGCACACAAAAGCCACATTTCAAAGGACCCAGCTGCAGGCTAGACGGAAAAGCTGGCATGAGAAAACTGAACTTTGAAAGAGACACAAGGAAGTTGTGGAAACTAATAAAACAACTTAACAATGAGGGCACAGGGAGAAACTCAAAAATTGCACTACATAAAGACGGAAACATCTTAAAAGGAAAGCAAGCAGCTGACCATTTTGCGGACTCATTCGCACAAGATAACAATATCGAAATTAGTCCAGAGAAACAACAAGAGATTCGAGAGAAAGGCAACATACAGGATAGAATGACATACCACATGAGGTTTATGGAGGCACCTATCACAATCAATTAACTGGAGCTAGCTATATCAAAACTGAAAATGAGAAAGTCACAAGGAACTAATGGTATCTCCAATTAAATTATCAGGAACCTAGAAATCGAGGCCAAAGCAAAGCTGTTGCAGATCTTCAATAACACCTGGACCTTAGGCAGTGAGTGTTCCACAAGTCTGGAGAGAAGCAATCATGATACCCCTCCTAAAATCAGGGAAAGATAGTTCCATTGACTCCAGCTACAGACCAGTTAACCTCACCAGCTGTCTCTGCAAAACAATGGAGCGCGTCATCAATCACTGACTACAGTGGTACATTGAAAGCGAAAACATCCTTGTACCACAACAGGCTGGCTTTAGGCAGTACTACTCTACGGAAGATCAGACAGCTACCTCTCTCAGGAAGTTGAGGATGCATTCCAAGAGAAGATGCTGGTGCTTGCAGTATGGATAGATCTGAAGAAAGCCTTTGACAGAGTCTTGAAAGAAGGTCTGATGAAGAAACTGAGAAATTGCAAAGTAAATGGAAGAATGTACAAATGGGTGAAAGCATACTTGCACAACAGAAGAGCCCGAGTACAGATAGACGGACTAATGAGCAAGAAAGTACTACTGCGTCACGGAGTTCCCCAGGGCGGAGTCTTGTCCCCCACACTTTTTCTAATCTTCACCAATGATCTTGTTGCTAATCTATCGTATGGAATTAATGCGGCATTGTACGCTGATGACCTGGTTCGTTCTGTGGAGCACAAATGAACGTGCATCAGTGGCCACCAGATAGCTACATTGTGCTGTAGGTACATTTGTTGCATGGGCTGATAGATGGTGTGCGAACATAGACACTGACAAGTGCATCACCATTCTATTTACCCTCTCTCCGAAACAAAAGGCAGGAATCATCTAGATAAATGGAACATCCCTAAAAGAAGATAATGAACCAACATACCATGGAGTAATATTTGATGACAGGCTGACATGGAGAAAACACACCAAAACAGCAGTAGCAAAAGCCAGAATGAAAATAGCCATCCTGAGAAAGCTAAGTGGAACCACATGGGGAGCCAGTGGGAAAATACTTAGCAAAGTTTATCAACAGAGAATACGACCACATCTGGAATACGGGTCAAGTGCATGGTTTTCAGCATCAAAAACCACACTACAAGAGCTGGACAAGGTGCAAAATCAAGCACTTAGAGTCACCACAAGAGGGTTGAGATGAACTCCTATAGTAGCAATGGAGAAAATTGGGACGACACAAGCATTGAGAGAGCGCAGAGATATGAAAACACTAATATAGGCAGAAAAGTTCTTCAGCTTGCCAGGCCACCCTATGAAGAAGCAATTTGAAAACTTAGCTATGGGGCGGTTGAAAAGAAGTAGTTTTATCCATCAGGCCAAATGACTCTGCCGAGAAACCACCGATCTGGCCACTGTTGGTATCCCCCTAACAACTATTCCAGAGCGAACTCCATGGAAAGATGAACATAGACTGTCTCTACAATTCCAGACAAAAGTGAGAGGAATATTTGACAAGGAAGAACAGAAAAGTGTACAGCGCAGAACAGCCACTCTCAGCTTCCTTGATGACGAATACCCACAGGACCTCTGGATCCGAGTCTACACAGATGGGTCAGCACAAAATGATGTTCGAAATGGAGGAGCTGGCGTGTTGACCCAGTCTAAATTGGGTACCAAGAAATGTTCTCGGAAATAAGGGCGATTGGAATGACATTGAATACTATACCCAACGAGGGCTGGGTGGTCTAAATATATGGGGACAGTACCATTTACCCAATACAACACGGGAAAAAGGTTGTTAAGTTTTTTTGTTTTTTTTTTACTGTTTTCATCATAAATATGTACCATGCCGTTAGGCGTAGGCAGTAAAGTTTCGCGATCCCATAATAGTCATTGAATAGCTCGGTGTTCTTATCTCGACAATACTACTTGGCCGAGCCATCCAGATATTTACTTCTCTGCCTTCCCATTGATCGCTTCCCCTCAATTTTGCCAGTTGTCACCAAGTTCTCCAATTCATTTCTTCTCATAACGTGCCCATAACACCTCATTTCTCTAATCAGTTTACTGTTTTCATTTGATTCTTGTAGGACTTGGTCATTGGTTTTTCTGTCTGTCCATGGAATTCTTTGCATTTTCCTCAGAAACCACATTTCTACAGCCATCAGAAATTTTTCAGCTTGTCTGCTCAGTGTCCTCGCTTCACATCCATACAAAAGTATAGGTTCTATGTAGCACCTCAACATTATTTTTATAGGTCATTGTGTGTTCCATCTTGCAAAAGGTTACCATTGTCATGGCGTTTCTTGTTCTAATCTCTTCAAGGCATCTCCCATCAGATGTTATAACTTTTACGAGATAATTGTACTGATTCACTTGTTTACGAATATTTCCATTCACTTGTATATTACATTATTACATTATGGTATTTCCTTCTTCACATTGGCAGCCACAACTTGTGTCTTCTGTTTTACGTTATATAAAATGGCGTTACGTAGCGACCTATAATGGAATATTATACGTTGTACATCGCTCTAGCTTGACACATGGCGTAAATCCTTTTATTTTATTTTATTTATTTATTATTTTTTTTTGCGCTCCCTCGCTTTGAACTCAAGCGTAGTCAATACACTACTTCTAGTAGCACTGGACTCAATTTTGTGTGTGGATTAGATTTCCCCATTACCACTTGTTCTCGCCATTAAGCTATTACGTTTCCCTCACCATCAGGCGAACCCACTCCAACTTCATAGGCACTTGTGATTTACGTCCCTAAGTCAATAACGAGAAGTCAACATTTGTTGTCCAAGTGTCCGTATAGGGGTTGAACCTCGCTATCAGCACACCGGATGTTTTAAGAACGCGCGTTCTTATCCATTCGGCTTTTCTGACCTCCAAATAAATGTAGCTGGAGTTCGTACTCGATCTGTCTTAAGAGACTGAGTTTTATATATATATATATGCAACGAAACTCTCGACTGTAAACCCCCTTTAAAAGAACATTCTGCATAATGATGATGACGATTCTTTTATTATCTTCACAAACAGCACATTTCCATGGTATTACATGAAAAAAAAAAACACTTAGACCAGGGGTGGGCAAACCGCGGCCCGCGTGAGGCCCGGCAACTGATATTATGCGGCCCTCGAGGGCATTTAGAAATAAAAATGTTTACTCGTTTTTAAATTATTTTGTTGAATTTTACAGAATTTCATGTACTGTTATGATTGTTTTAACATTTTGGATAAAATTTATTTCTAATTTTCTATTTTTATAAACAGTCCTTGACCTTCGCAATGTAATGCTAAAATATTCTCAGTTCCCTATAGCAGTGCAGGAGGCAAAGACATTCAGGCCGAATGCATCAACAGACAATCAAACTCCATCATCTTTGAGTTTCTAGTTCATTGGAGAGTTCTCATAACAAATGCAAGTCTAGAAATCCTCAGGACAATTGATGATAATGAAGTTACAAACAGAGGTCTGCCACATCACGCATTCCAGATGCCATCCAAACAACTCTCGCGTCCTCTCTCTCCGATGGTACTGTGGTAACTAACTGTTCACTACCCCGTCGTCACAGCACGACATTCCCTAGCTACCCCCCCCCCCCCCAAAGCAGGGTGTGCTCACCCGTGCGTTGCTGAATATTAGAATCTTCTCGTTGCATACCAGCCAACACGGCCCCTATAAGACACTCTGTTATATCCCCTTTTAGTGCGGAATCTGATACAGCCACAGAGGACTTACAGTTGGAGCTGCTTGACTTACAAGCAGATCATGACCTGAAAGAACAATTTAAATCAGATGGTTTTCTGGATTTCAATGGAGAGAAAAGTGGGCAGCCATAAGGTATTGGCAGAGGGTGCGGAGAACAACCAATTCAGTTTACACAGAATTGGAGGAGGCTGAAACATGTAAAAAAGTAAAGGTGCAGGATGTTAAACTCCAGACAGCAGATTCAAAAAGTATTGAGTGGGATCAGTTTATCAATGAAGTCGGTGGTGATGTGACATTGGGAAAATTATGGAGGCTGCACAGGCAGATTAAGATTCAGGAGATGCCTGATACCCATGGTACCGTTTAGGATGATAACAACCGACCTATGACAACTGACAAGGACAAAAGAGAGGTTTGTCTTGCACGATTTTTAAAACAGACGGATCAGCAAGATAGAGCTATTAGAGATAACGTCAGAGAAGCCTTGTCACGGGTCACTAGGATAGAGGACTGTGAGATTAAAGTTAAAGTAGAGGATATTAGACGGGTACTGAAGCGAGCTAAAGACACAGAGCCAGGTCCAAATGGGGTGAGGTACTCCCATACGAGTAACATAAATGATGGGGACTTGGAGGAGATAGCTCTTTGTTTCAACCTAAGCATCAATACGGCGGCAATACCCCCCGATTGACTGGAAAGATACCTCGTCCCACTCCCTAGGCCAGGTAAGAACACTCCAGACTTAATTGATACCGAATCATAACCCTGCAAAACACGTATGGCAAAGTCCTCGAGAAGATAGTAGCACACAGGATCCAGCGACATTTGGAAAGTCGTAATCTGCTTCCCCAAGGACTCAAGGGAGTTACCTGCCGGGAGTTACCGGTCTGGGTCAATGCTGCAACCTTTGTATTTGATGACTACGAGGGCTTCCAGGATAAACAAGAGACAGTGGCCGTAGCTCTTGACATGGAGGATGCGTATAACGGGGTCAAGTATGATCGGTTAATATACACACTGTTAGACATGGAGGTCTGCCCTTGCCTTGTTAGATGGGTTGCGGCGGTCCTTTATGAGCGTATGGTTGCACTGCGCATGGGTTCAGGGACTTCTGAATGCACCACACGGATTTGCCTTGTCCCAAGTGCTCTTTAATGTCTACACCAGCAAAATCGCAGCTATTGAGACACCAGGTGTGGGTAGAATCTTGACATTTGCAGATGATGTGCTGGTGTACAGACAGGGCAGAGACAGGGCCAGTTTGGCGACAGACTTACAGATAGCAGTAAACAGGGTGGCGGAGTGGTGCAGGGACGCAGGGGCCATTATACACCCAGGCACGGCATCGGTTGTGTGGTACTCCCTGGATAACCGGATCGTCAAGGCAGATTTCCCAGGTATTATGTTGAATGCATGTCCTCTTAGGCGAGAGAGTAAATTTAAGTACTTGGGTATCACCTTTGACAGGTGTTTGTCTTTTAAGGACCATATGGCGGCTTTGGTGGTGAAGGCTGGTAGAGAACTTAATGTATTGAGGGCTATGGCAGCAACCGGGGTAGATCAGAGGATGCTCTACAGGCTATGTCAGTAGTTAATAATTTCTATCATTGAGTATGGTTTGGGGCTGCTGACAGTATCAAAGAGCCAGCTTGAAAGGTTGGAGCGCATACATGCCATGCCATCATGGGGTGCACAAAGGACACACCAATTATATGCATGAGGCATATCCTCAACTGGCGCTACCAACAGTGACGGATAGGCATACGGCCCTTCAGGCCAAATGGTACCTGAGAGTTGCTGCAGATAGGGATCACCCACTGCATGCAGCCATGGATATAGTCAACGGTCATAGACTAAGACGAAGCAGGTCCTGGATGGCACAGGCAGAACTTTCTATACGTCAGGTATGTGATCTAGAGACCATCAATCGTGAAAGAGAGTGAGTTGAAGTTCTGGAAGATATGAGGGACTGGCACAATGTAATAATAACACTGGGTCGTGAGTGCAGAGAATGGGCCGCACTGAGTTTGAAGTGCAACAGCTGATCCAGAGCAACACACATCAAAGTGACATAGTCATCTACACCGATGGGTCAGTGGTGAGAAACAGAATAGTGGTTGGGGCTTTATTGCAAAGGCTAATGGACGAGTCTTGAAAAATGAGAGTCTGGTATATGAGACTACGACCTCCAGCATGAGAATGAAGGTGGAGGCAGTAACAGTGGCATTCCGTTGGCGAGAGGAGTCTACTGCAACACACGTTGTATTCATTACGGATTCAAAGAGTATGCTTAGTAAGGTGGAGAACGGAATGTTTCATGTGGAATGGCACTCCTCGCTTCAGAGGTCACAGTTTATGAGAATTGTATGGATATTTTGCCCTGGCCATGCGGGGGTGCGGGGGAATGAACAGGCTGATAGGCTAGCAGGGAATACACCTCTTGGTGGTAGATTGCCTACGGACAAGTGGGAGGTGGTCGTGCTCTTGTGGGGCCAGGTGGAGAAGGCGGAGGAACAGATTGAGAACCCATATGTGGAAAGAATCACCAGGGTTTCTGGAAGAATCTCAAAACTGAGAGGGAAGACCAGGAGAACTTTTAATCAGATAGCGGTGGGAACGATTAGTAGTATGACTCTTCGCTGGCTGTTGAACGAGGGGACGGTGCACGTATGGGAATTTCCTGAGTCCAGTGATGTCGGTTTTTAACTCAACTCAACTCAACTCAACTATGGATCTTAATCAGAAGAATCATTTCCAAACTTGAAAATCTTTGCAGCTAAACTTTTATCAATGTTTGGATCAACATACATTTGCGAACAAGCATTTTCTTGCTTGAAGATCAACAAATCTATGAATAGGTCTTTATTGTCAGACTGCACCTTGCATGCTGTCATGCGAATTTCAACAAGTAAACTTTCTCCGATTTCAAGAATATTGTCAAAAATTGCACGCAGTTACATACATCTTATTAGAAATCAACAAGTGTAGTGACAGTGTGGTCGGTTTGTGTCTAAATTAAAGCCATTGATAAATAATAATTTTAAAATATTATAATAAAAATTTGTAACATCTGGTTAACAAATTAGCAAAAGTTTGTATCCATAATGTAAAATGTAATGTATAAGTGTATAAGTAAAATAATTAGTTATTTATACTTATTTTTAATAACCTATAAATAATGCATAATTACTTATCGTGATAGGTTGCTGTAACCAAAGTGGACATAATATATATGCGGCCTCACAATAGCTTTACATTTGTCAACGTGGCCCTATGCACAAAAAGTTTGCCCACCCCTGACCTAGAACATAAAATTCACACCAACTTTAAATAATTACAAATTAGGAGGGGGCTTCAAATTAAAACTTTAAAAGTGTGATAGAAATTACAACTATGCCGTTGTCTTGTAACCTGTCAATATTGTTATTAATGATTTCAAGAAGGTTTAGTACGTGACATCACGGTCCAGATGAACACGGTGACGTCATAAGGACAGTTTAAAGATGGCCGCCCCACTTTTGACATTCACCATAGAGGAGCAGCGTTCTGTTATCCTTTTCTGATCAATGAAAGAGTGAAACCTATATAAATGAAGGTCAACTATGGCGATGCATGCCTGTCAGTCCAGCAAGTGTATGAGTTGAGTAGAGAGTTTCAAAACGGAGTGACTTCTGTGATAGACTGTTCACGACCTGGTCAGGCACACCGAGTAGTGACACCAGAGTGGCTACACGCGAGACCAAGAGACTTTTTTCTACAGGAATGCAAGCACTTCATCGGTGCTGGAGGACTTGCATTTAATGCAGCGGCGGCTACATCGAAAAATTATACATGGCTTCCTTACTATTTTTAGAATATATAAAAATTAAAAAAAAAAAAAAAAAAACATTTAAGGTTTTCATTTGAAGCCCTCTAGTATTTTCGGAAACTGTTTGCCAGTTAACATCTGTATTTATTTTATTTTACAATTTTTGCAGGCCAGGTCATCACAGAAATTAAAACAACATTGGGCGGGACTGACCGTATACTAAAGAGAAGTATTGATCAGCCACAATCGTCAAAGAAATCAACACCCTATTCAAGCATCGCGGATAACGTGCTTCCAGCAACCTATGAGACAGTATTTGATAACGTAGTGAATAAAACAAACCGTGGCATTTCGTTTAACGAAAACGTGACGCGGGATTCAAAACAAGCCTCGTTTATCGTATGTGTAGCATTAGATCAAGAAAGGCAGAACTTGCTGAGTCAGCTTAAAACAGAGAAAGAACACCTTCGCAGAAGTACAATTGCTTATAATCTAATGAACGAGTTGGACAAGACTGGCATTTACTTTGAAAAGAAGCATCGGACTTCTAGTGGCGAAAGTGTGGACACATCCATTCATCGCGAATCAAATAATAAGGAGAAGTGTCCAGTCCGAACTTACCAGCCTTCCAAATTCACACAGATTAAATGGTTGCTTATTCTACCCGCTTCTGCGTTCTTGATCCAGAACAGCCCGTATTGCGCCTGGTATATTTATGGGGGTTTGGAGAATAGCCCCAAAAACGATCTCTATGATGAAATAGCGTTCGTTATAAAATGTTTAGGGCACGTGATGGACGTTCCGCTTTATGTTTTTACAAGTCACAAATTCAAAACAGAAGGCAAGAAATTGTTGAAATATTATCGCGGTAAAAATTGTTTCATATAAGTCATAGTCCTGGTAAAAGTCACTCAACTTATAACTGATTCAGTGCCAAACAAAATGTAAGTTTCTATCAAATATGGTGGACAATCAAATTAACAAATACATTTCCGTTTATTGAGCATTAAAAATTGCAGAAGATACTACGGAACAAAACAAAAAACACGATTACCCTAGTAATGCAATATATCGTTCTTTTGTCCAAACAGGAGGTCAAATTTAGCGATGTTTTATCCTTCAGCGCTGAATCAGTTAACAGAACGTGAAGATGTGGCACAGGATTTTTCTGAGTTTAAATTTACTGTGAACAATTAAGTGTTATAGCCTGTGTTTTCTCAACCAAATAAACGTTACAACTGGAGATAAAGGAGACATTTAACACAAATAAAGAATACATTAACGGGGGCATAAAGAAAGAGGCACTTCAGTAGATATTATTTCATTATAAAAATTTGGAAATATCGGCCCTAAACATCTGGCCTCCAAGACTTTCAGAGTTAATGGGCAATAGGAATGTTTAAGAGATTAAATGATTTTTGTTATTGTATTTTTGGTTTGCTAAGGATAACTCTTATTGTACACTCGGATAACTCATACGTACACTCGTCTTCCCCTTTGATCCACACAGAGGATCTCATGAAGTGCCTATAATTGAAGAGTATCCAATCTACATATCTGAACCACATATGTTATACCCTTCTTTTGTGGGTAGGTGTTTTAGTTGAGTTGAGTTGTTGAGTTGAGCTAGGAACCGACATCACTGCACTCAAGATATTCCTATACGCGCCAGTCCCCCTCATTGGGTGTTTTAACTATCAAAGTGTGTCCTGGAATCCTCTTTTCGATTTCCCAGTAACGAGACATTCCTAATGTCCGCAGTGTGAACACGGGTCCTCCTAATTCTTCTACCGTGTACGAGAGGGATTGGCTTTCGATCCACTGCCCAAGATCCTTGTCGGGGAGTACCCTCGGATTTCTTATTGTAAATTACAAGAACCTCAGAAGTCGGAGTCGGTTCCTCTGTGGGCGAGGCAGACTAATAATAAGAAAAACTATCCACACACAAAAATCAGTCCAGTGTACTAGAAGTAGCAGCACGCTTGAGTTCAAAACGAGAGAAGGAAACAAAAACATCCACATCGTGATTCCAGCACTAGATTAGGAGTCAGAGGTCATCGGCTTGCTACTGAACCAACACTTTACTTTTTACTTTGTGAATTTGTATCTGCTGGTTAAAGTAAGATTTATGGATCAGTTATTGCTCAAGCTGCTTCTAAACTATCATCGCCATTATGTAATATATTCTATGAATAAAGTCACTCTTATTCACTGGTGAAGGTAAAGTTTATGGATCACTTGTTGTTCAAGCTGCTAGTAAACTACCATGTACTTTATTCTTTGAATAACGTCTCTCTCAACGCCTTGCTTTGGTATTTTCATACATTGGTATAAGTGACCGTCGTTCAGGTAGCAGTGGCATACTAGTGAAAGTAAACTTGCCCAGAAACAACAAACAGCCAAGGAATACTGGAGTTGACTGCTACGTCCTGTAAAAGATATGCAGGCAACTTTAACATCACTGGTTAATGTGAGGTTTATGGATTAGTTGTTGAAGTTGCTTCTAAACCATCCTCGCCGTAATGAAGTATATTCTGTGCTCTCATCACTTGTTAAGGTAAGGTTTATGAATCAGTTGCTGCTCAAGTTGCTAGTAAACTATCATCGCCATAACGTAATATATTCTGTGCATAACGCTGCTCTCAACACTGGGGTAAGGTTTATGGATCAGTTGTTGCTCAAGTTGCTAGTAAACTATCATCACCATAACGTAATATATTCTGTGCATAACGCTGCTCTCAACATTGGTTAAGGTAAGGTTTATGGGTCACTTGTTGCTCAAGTCGCTTCTAAACTATCATTGCCGTAATGTAATATATTATGTGCATAACGCTGCTCTCGTTACGGCTCGAAAGAACAGACTCTCGATCCTTTGCCAGTTCTCCCATCTCTTATATTTTCATGCCCACGGTCTCTTCAAAGTACTATGACCATCATCGTGCTACTCAACTCCTGCCTCTTGTTCCGGGAACCATTGTTCCTTCCAAACCACTGTCACGTTTAATAATGGCCAAAGTATTTCAGTTCCCGGGACGTTATGCTGTTTATTAGCCAATTTATTTAATGTTCTGATCTTGAAGAACATCTAGTCTTTTCGGACAAGGTCGAAAATCTTCGGGGACCCTCAACACACACCCCGTACTTTGCCAGCAACCCCAGCCCCATATTCATTTTCTAGGCATTTTCAAGCTCAGTAATTTTCATAATTTTCAGAAAGAAAAGTCAAAAGTTTAAGTCCAACTGTTCGTTGTGGGAAATGAACCCAGTACCCTACCATCAGCGCAAGGAAGTTTAAAAGCGAACGCTCTTATTATTTCAGCCATGTTGATCATATTGTGTAATATATCTTATTATGTACAGCTATTTCCCCTGTTTCCTGTAAGTGCTAATCAATATATAAACTACGGTGTGGCAAAGGGTTTAAGAAAGAGGTGTGGAGTCCTACATACGCTTTCGTAACACAGCTGCAGGCGATTTGGAAGCGGACTGCCTGGAGCTGGTTTTCATACAATTGTTTGAGCATCGGTGGTTCAGAAAGCAATGGCAAACTACTGAATGTAAATGTTCCTAGTTAATCACAAACAGCCCCCCACCCCTAAAAATAAATTGCTGAGATTGGCTGCGTCGTAAAAAAACATGCAGCTACCTTTAATTTAATCAGTATGTGAGTGCCTGTGTCAAATCAACACTGGCTACTGTTAAACTATGTGGACACTGTCTTTGTCTTGTGACATCGCATTGTACCATTGCTTTCTAAATAACATGCACTTATACCATTGTATCACAAGCAACGCAAGGCGGTCGGCTGCCACATCACCCACAACTTATTTTGGACTCGGCATGCGCGATTACGATATGCGTCCGCAACACCTTCGACACAGAACAGGTTTAATTCACCTGCAATATATGTTTAAATGCTGTTTTACCAGCTCCACATTTATAAAAACCCTAACCTGTACAGTTCGCGGCGACTGCACTAGCTAGGCGGCCTTAATTCCTCAGGTTCAAGACCCCCCCCCCCTCCCAACCTCCCCTTGCCCCTTCATTACAAGGTACTATAGGCAGTAGATGGCAGTTTTTGACAATTTTGATTATTAAGCATGTATTTGAGTCTGCTGTGCCCTAGGCGGTGTCTGAATATTGCTACTTGTTGCCTGGGCTGGTGTGTGCGATATGCATCATATTTCTGGTGGCCTAGATGCTCTGATATCCTTTTAGTTCCTATCAAAGCCAAGTAATTTATGACCAAGTCTCCGAGCTCGCATTAACAAGTCTCCTTTTCCCAGTGTTGAATTGCTTGTGCACATAACCACGGTGTTACATGTGGGTGTTGGGATGTTGCCATCAATGACAGGTTAATTGAACTTAATCATTTAATCCGTTAATTGAAAAAATAATATTGCATGTTCTTTATTGGACGGCGCTATCAATTCCAGGCAATTATACGTTCAGTAACTTGCCATCATCATTTGTATGTTTTCAACAAAGTCAGCTACAATAACACTAGGCATAATTGTATAGCAATACTAACTATGTAAGATTTGCAGCAAAACAGTGGTAACATATAGAATTATATAACTTTTCCCCCTAAAACGGGCGGTACTTTATTTGCATTGATTTGCCATTGTAATCGAATAACGTGCTTCAATTTATTGCCAATTATAATTAATGTGCCGGCCTCAGTGGCAGAGGACGCGGTTCGTAATTCCGCTTACCTGCTTTCGAAAAACAAATGCGATCGATTTGGCTGGGTGTTAACGTGTTGGTAAGGGAGCCGGTCGTTCAGAAAGCAATGGCAAACTTTTTTTTTTTGTTCGCATATCCTTTACAGGACTTCGCTGTCAACATCAGCATCTTTCAGCTGATTGTTGGTTTCTTAGAAAGATTACGCTCAGTAGTTTGCCATTGCTTTCTCAGCGCCCGGCTCACATTCCCAGTAAGTTACCGACGCGGAGAGAACCGCTACCGATTCTCGCGCACGTCACGTTACTCACGAGAGTATACGGGATAACGCAGAAAGTCGTGTAACCCCTAGACCAGGGAGACCGGCTAATGGCAAACTACTGAACGTAAAACTTGCCAAGACTTCAACAACAGCCGTGCTGGTGTTGACAGCGATGTCCTGTAAATAGGATATGCAAAAAATAATAATAATAATAATTAATGTGCCAAGCTGTAGCCTACAAATATGTCACGATAATATATATATATATATATATATATATATATATATATATATATATATATATATATATATATAACTTGCATAACATGTATAGAGGCGGCCTTTATTATGTTTTCGGCACATTTGTACTCATCAGACACTCGTATTACTTGAACGAATCTTTTTTTTTTCATATTCCTCAGGACATTGCAGTCAACACCAGCACTTCTCAGCCGCTGTTGATGTAGTAGTAAAGACCACGCTCAGTAGTTTGCCATTGCTTTCTGAGCCACCGGCTCACATACCCCGCAAGTTACCACCGCGGCGAGAACCGCTACCGACTCTCGCGCAGGTTACGTTACTCACGAGAATATATGGGATTACGGAGAAAGACGTTAACCCAAGGGCCAGGGGACGAAACTACTCCACTATTATGTATTGAATTCAAACCAATGTACTATTTGTTAATCAAGTCCATTAATGCTCTCCTCTATCTCTCTCTCTCTCTCGCTCTCATCTCTCTCATCTCTCTCGCTCATCTCTCCCTCTGCTCTCCTCTCCTCTCTGACTCTCTCGTATCTCTTTTATCTCTGTCTCTCTCGTCTCTTTTATCTCTCTCCTCTCTCCTTTCTGTCTCTCTCATCTCTCTCCTCTCCCTCTTCTCTCTCCCCTCTGTCTCTCTCATCTCTCCCTCTCTCTCTCTCTCTCTCTCTCTCTCTCTCTCTCTCTCTCTCTCTCTCTCTCTCTCTCTCTCAGGGAGCCTAGGCAATACACATCACTCACCGAGTAACGATTTGCCGATGAAAACAGGGGAACTAGTAGTAAAGGACGCGTTTACAAGCCTCAAAGAACATTGCCCACATTGGCCACAAGGGTTCCAGACCCTTATTGTTATGAAAGATTGGGCACTCGGAGACGTCGTCCGCTGTAATCACGCCGTTTCGCCGTTACTTCTACAGGGCTAGTATTACATATCCAGTATGCATCAAGGCATGATAAAGGGCTAGTTAGTTGCTTGTCCTTTACGGGATGTCGCAGTCAACCCCAGCATTTTTATTTTTTTTTTGTTATTTGTGATTTTCTAAGAAAGTTTACTTTCCGTATTTTGTCATTGCTTTGTAAACGACCGACTCTCATACCATTGTATGAAAATCAACCAAAGCGGTCAGCTTCCAAATTTCCTTCAGCTGTGTTTTGAACACGGTATGCGGGATTGCGAATGACGATCGCAACACTTTCGTTACATATACCAGGGGGCTTCAAATGAAAACCTTAAATGCTTATTTTTTTAATATATTCTGAAAAAGTACAAGACAGGTGTACAATTTTTTGATGTAGTCACCACGGCGTTCATTGCAAGACCTCCAGCGCCGATAAAGTGTTTGTAAAACAATAATTCTCTTGGTCACTACTGGGTGTGTTTGACCCGGTCGTGAACGGTCTGTCACAGAAGTCACGCCGTTTTGAAACTTCCTACTCCACTTGCTGGACTGGCAGGCATGTATTACCATACTGGACGTTCATTCGTCGATGAATTTATATAGGTTTTACCCCTTCACGAATAAAAAAAAAAAACGAATAATAGAACGCTGCTCCAATTTGGTGCATGTCGAAAGTGGGGCGGCCATCTTTAAACTATCCTTATGGCGTTACCGTGTTAGTCTGCACCGTGATGTCACGTGCTTAACCTTCTTGACATCTCTAGTTAGTTAGTTAGTTAGTTAGTCGACAGATCATCCTCGTTGCACATCGAACCATTCAGTCCATAAGTGCTCGGATCCCCTTCTCAGCAAATCCCGCAGCGTGTAGCGGCTAACGACGCCAGTTCTGTGTTGGTTTATCAATCTTCTTTGGCTTCCTGCGTAGTGTTCTTGTTTGGCCACCCCTCTTTTAATTTGCTGCTCTCGCAGTCTGGCCATTGTTGTAGATTCACAGTCATCACTTGGTTCTCGCAAAAGTCTCACTTCTCGTAGAGCATTCAGAATGTCAGCCTGGTCCATGGCGCGTCCGCCCTCCACAGTAGCCTCACCTGCGAGCTTGTCAGCCCGCTCATTTCCTTGTACTCCCGCATGCCCTGGCACGAAGATGAAACTAATCTTTGCCAGCCGAGACCGCTTCAGAGGCAGCAACCATTCTCTTCGGATCGACCCCTCCTCTATTCTCTTGATCATGTTCATTGAGTCGCTAAGGAAACAAGCCCTAGTGAATGTCTGTGTCTCGAGCCATGTTATTGCTTTACTTACTGCCATGACTTCCATGGTCAGGCTACTTGTGGTTTCAGTGAAAGCACCAGAGTCCTCCTTCACAATTCTCCCTCCGGCCCGAGCTGTAAAGGCCCATGAGCTTCTCACATGTCGGACGACCGACCCATCTGTGTAGATGAACGCGTCACCGTCTAGCGAATTCTCTTGACATCTCTAAGAACAATCTTGACATGTTACAAGACAATGACGTGGAAAATGTAATTTCTGTCACACATTTAGGATTTTTACCTGAAGCCCCCTCGTGTATATCTGCTGTCTGCTGATACTGTTAGCTCGTAAACCTAAACATTTACCTGTTTTAACAGCTTCATATTGTCTGCGGTACTGTTTTCACGCAGTTACAGTTCTTGCAAGTCCTTAACAGGACGCCACATTCAACTCCAGCATTTATTGGTTGGTAATGATGTTCTAGACCAGTGGTTCTCAACCTTTTTTGGCCCATGTCACCCTTTACCGTATGTTCAGAACGTCATTCCCCCACCCCCACCCCCTTTCGAATTTCCTCCCTATAAATCCCCCCACCCTTTAATAGTATACTTAAAAATGGAAGCTAATTTTAATAACACATACTAAAACAAGTCTAGACATCTACATAAAACATGATTTGCGGGTCTACTTACGTTAAAAATGAACTTCATTATGGCGAAAAGTACTGAACCGTAAAATATAGAGGGAAAAACAATATCAAGTAACTGGTTCTTGTATTAATGCGATCTTGAAATAATCTCCCCCCCCCCCCTGGAAATCCTAAAATTCCCCCTTGGGGGGGGGGGGATTCCCCACCGGTTGAGGATTACTGTTCTAGACACTGACACATTCAGTAGCTTGACCTTCCTTTCTGAACTTCTGACGCTCATATACAGGTGAAAAATAACGCAAAACGATCTTCTTCCTAATCGCCTGCTATTGACACCCAACCCGGTGCGTCGGGACTGTGAAACTGCGTTCACAAACCAATTATTACAGACGCCGATAGGTCCCGCCCTCTGCTGAGCCAGCCGCGGTAGGGGTGTGACTTGTACGCTTACCTGCTGGGCCGTGGCCATGTGTTCGTATCCCCTCCAAGACTGGGATAGTCATAGGCTCCCGGTTAGACTCAGTCTAAAATGAGTGCAAGGAAATTTCGTGGGAAATAAATGCGGTCGTGTTGATAACGGCCACCCAATTAACCGAGTGCTGGTTTCTCTAAATTCTGGAGTTAGCACCATATAGCCCAGACGTCTGGGGAATTTGAAAGGGGGTTTCACTGTTTTAACAATGTATCAAATCTGGGGAAGGGGGATGGAGTTAACTAAGAAGCCCTGTAGTGTACATACTACTGTGAAAGTACAGAGGTCAAGACTGAATAAGTGGAGCAAGCTTGGAAGAAAGAAAGAAAGAAAGGAAGGAAGATAGAAAGAAAGAAAGAAAGAAAGAAAGAAAGAAAGAAAGAAAGAAAGAAAGAAAGAAAGAAAGAAAGAAAGAGAAAGAAAAAAAGAAAGAAAGAAAGAAAGATAAAGAAAGAAAAACATCCTCACCAGTACATTATAATAACAATTACTCAACTTGTACATAATAAACTTTAACAATTATGCAGTGGACTGTGAAATAGATTTTATGTTGTTGGAACATATTGTTAATTTGTTGTTGTTTAATCATCGATGTTCTTAAATTCACCCTCTTTTTCAAGTATGTATGTATTTAACGCAAATATCATTAGATAAAAATTAACCCGGGTTGTTAAGTTGAAACAGCCGAAACTGGGAAACAGGAAATGTTCTGAGATATAAGGGCGTCGGGTGTGATAATGATGATATCACACATCCAAAGCCGATTGGTGCAAGAAAATCGGGAGCCAGATTCCCAAGGCCTCAAAGTGTAGAAAATGGTTCTTTACTTGTTCTCACAAGAATGATGCATGACTTATTTGCATTTCGAACGGTACAAGTGATTCGGGTTGGCTTTTCATTGATGTATCACATGCAACAATAATTGGTGGCACGTTTCCGTCTTGATAGATGATAGTTTGTTACATTGTGCTTCAAACAAGGCATAATAACTACAAATCATGGCTGTAGCGAATGTGATTTATCAGACCAATTCGCGAGGTAAATGTTAGTCCATAATTAACGCATGTGAATACATGGTCATTTCCACCTTCACGCACCATCTGGCGTCTCACACGGCATGAGTAATGTGAAAAAATGTAATTAATACTGTTATCAACATATTGCTTATATCATATTTGTCTCACGACTGTTATCATTGTTAACCTGTGTGTATATATATTGATTAAAATTGACAATATCAAAGCAGTGTCTTGTTAATACGGTTTACTATAAAGTTAATTATGTTGTCAATTGTTCTTGACTTTTCAACCATTTGTTTTAGTCGTATTTATTCTAATTTCCTATTTTACTGCAGTTAAGACAATGTTTATAAAGTCAACATTTTCATCGCCGCCATCTTATTTCTCGTGTAATCTTACTTTAAAATTAATGCATTCCAATGTCTTCTTCATTTGTAAGTCTTTAAAAGTCTTAAAAGTCGAGAGGATCGACTTCATTGCACCGGGTTTTATCCCTGTGGCTGTGTCTCTTTCCACAGAGCGGCCTGCCGAAAGCGTCGCACAAAGCACGAACTCCGTAGCTCCAGCGACGACCCCCAGGAGTATCCGAGAAAATGCACTCGTGAACCGAATGACGTAGCATGGAATCAAACCCACAACGTTCGGAGCGAGAGGCAGACAGCTTGGCCACGGATACTCCCAATATGTAAGTTGTTGCAATCTAAAGTAATTACGCTTAAAGCCATCTTGTAAACGAATGTACTTTGTGGCCTCTTGCATCGTATTTCTGACTGTATAATCTGTAGAAACTACCCACAGTTGCTACCGAAATTATCTCATTCCTAATATTTACAAAACTTAGTTACGTGTCCTTTACGGGACGTTGCAATAAACCACAGCATGTATTGACTGTTTGTGATTTACTAGGCAAAGTTAGTTCAGTCAGTTTGCCATTAATTTCTGAACGGTCGACGCCTCAAACCATTGAAATGAACTCAAAATGGTCTGCTTCCAAATCTCCCGCAGCAGATTTTAAACACTCGACTCGTTATGACGGGGAATCATGAAACTGCGCGTTTCACTATCCATACAGCTACAGCGCCAGTTATTCCCTTTATGACAAATATATTGCTTCAACACTTCCTACCCCATTTCCCACAAAAGTCTGTTCCATTGGTGTCTTGTGTTCAAAGCTGTTTTATATTCAAGGAAAGCCATAGCCCTGTCTACAAAGCTGTATATCGTCATCGTTGTCATATATTTAAAGATCTGGCCGACACTCAGGACTACATGGAATGGCGAGTTGGACGCATAATTAGACTGCGTCAGGTACCATTAGTATTGGGATTCTTCGATGGCCGTTGAAGATGAGGACGGAGCACTCATGGGAATTCCCGAGTGTTGTTATATCAGTTCTCAACTTAACTCAACTCAACTCAGATTTAAAGAGAGCATATACTAAAACTTATGTTTTTTGATATTTGTCATCAGTACATATCCAAAGTTATTAAGCAGCGGAAATGTTGTTGACAAAGAACATTAAAGAGAAAGAAATAGCTCTACAGATGCGAAGTCAGTGGTTTCAATACTCAAGAGCAAAAACAATACAGAACTTGCAGACCTACGGGCAGCACTAAATGAACTATGCCAGAAATCCAAAAGGATTGTAATACAATGGATTCCTTCACATTGCAATACGCCTGAAAACGAAAAAGCCGACAGATTGGCAAAAGAAGGTGGAAGATTACATTAGCCTAATACAGACATAACCTATGATACGAACAGGGGATTTATAAGATGCTACTATAGAACCAAGTGACATCAAGGTCATCGGAAAGATTATGTATAATATAATCGTATTACCCCAAGAAGTTAGTTGCAATATCTTTACAGGATGCATCAGTGAACCCCATAATTTTTGACTGTTTCTTGGCAAGCGTTCTTTAAGTAGTTTAGCATTCCTTTCTGAATGACCTGCACTCTTACCATTGTATAAAAACCAATGCAAGGCGGTCTGTAGCCAAATCGTCCGCAGCTGTGTTTCGAACGTGGCATGCAGAATTACTAATTGCGCCCGTAAACTCTTCACCACAAAGCTAAGTTATTACCAAATCAACCGAAAAGAACAAGAAACAAACTTTACACATCGCACAGGACACAACAGGCTGAAATAATCTTGTTTAATAAAAAGGAAGTCAACATACGAACTGAGCCATGACGTCGATAATCGTAATTTGTGGAGAGGCATGATCGCCCACGGCAGCCTGTAAGGCACTGGATCATGATCTCAATCTCTTCTACCGTGTCATAATTTGTCTTTCTATCTTAGTCTCAGTCACACCCATTACATTACTCATGCTGGTTGTTCAAGGAGTTGAGTTGAGTTGAGTTAAGAACCGACATCACTGCACTCAGGACATTCCCATACGTGCTCCGTCCCCTCGTTCAACAGCCAGCGAAGAGTCATAGTACTAATCGTTCCCGTCGCTATCTGATTAAAAGTTCTCCTGGCCTTCCCTCTCAGTTTTGAGATTGTTCCAGAACCCCTGCCGATTCCCCGCAACCTCATTCTTTCCACATACGGGTTCTTAGTCTGTTCCTCCGCCTTCTCCACCTGGTCCCACAAGCGCACGACCACCTCCCACCTCCCCCTTGTCTATGCCTCTCCGTCATTGTTGGTAGCGCCAGGATATGCCTCATGCATATAATTGTTGTGTCTTGTGTGCACCCCAGGATTACACACATGGCAGCATTTTGTATGCGCTCCAACCTTTCAAGCTGGTACTTTGATACAGTCAGCAGCCCCAAACCATACTCAGTTACATAAATTATTAACTGTTCAAAGAGCCTGTAAAGCATCCTCTGATCTACCTCGATTGCTGCCATAACCATCAATGCATTAAGTCCCCTACCAGCCTTCACCACGAAAGCTTCCACATGATCCTTAAAAGACAAACACCTGTCAAAGGTGATACCCAAGTACTTCAATTTACTCTCTCGACTAAGAGGACATCCATTCAACATAATACCTGGGACATCTGCCTTGACCATCCGATTATCCAGGGAGTACAACACAACCGATGCCTTATCTGAGTTTATAATGTCCCCTGCGTCCCTGCACCACTCTGCCACCCTATTTACCGCCACCTGTAAGTCTTCTGCCAAACTGGTCCTGTCTCTGCCCTGTCTGTACACCAGTACATCCATCATCTGCAAATGTCAAGATTCTACCCACACCTGGTGTCTCAATAGCTCAATAGCTGCGATTTTGCCTGTGCAGACATTAAAGAGCACTGGTGACAAGGCAGATCCCTGTGGTATCCCAGGTGTAATAGTACAAGGGTCAGAAGTCCAGGAACTCATGCGCATCCTCCAGATGAAGAGTTATCGCCACTGTCTCTTGTTTATCCTGGAAGCCCTCGTAGACATGAAGTTGCAGCATTGGCCCAGGTGTCCTTCCAAGGCCGATAACTTCCTAGCCCTTTGGGAAGCAGATTACGACTTTCCAAATGTCGCTGGAGCCTGCGTGCTATCTTTTCGAGGACTTTGCCATATATGTTTTAAAGGGTTTTGATTCGGCATCCATTAAGTCTTGAGTGATCCTTACCTGGCTTTGGGAGTGGGACCAGGTAGCTATGCAGCCAATCGTGGGTTATTTCCGCCGTATTGATGTTTAGGTTGAAACAAAGAGCTATCTCCTCCAAGTCCCCACCATTTATGTTACTCATGTGGGAGTACCTCACCCCATCCGGACCTGGCGCTGTGTCTTTAGCCCGCTTCAGTACCCGTCTAATATCCTCTACCTTAATCTCACAGTCCTCCTTCCTAGTGACCCGTGACAAGGCTTCTCTGACGTTATCTCTAATAGCTCTATCTTGCCGATCCGTCTGCTTTAAACATCGTGCAAGAAAAGCCTTCCCTTTGTCCTTGTCAATTGTCATAGGTCGGTTGTTACCATCATAAACGGTACTATGTGTACCAGACATCGCCTTCATCTGCCGGTGCAGCTTCCCGAATTTTCCCAATGTCACCTCCCCGTCGACTTAATCCTTTTTGCCTCTGCTGCCTGGAGTTTAAAATCCTGCACCATTACTTTTTAATATCTTTCAGCCTCCTCCAATTATGTGTCAACTGAATTGGTTGCTCTCCGCACCCTCTGCCAATTCCTAATGGCCGCCCTCTTTTCCCTCCATGAGTTCTCCACGTCTGGTGTCCACCATGGTGGCTGGGTGAAAATCCTTCTTATTGGTTTAGATCTACCCTGTGATCTATGGCGCCCCAAGAGCGAAGAGTGGTCGCGATCATAACTGAATGCCCTGCGAGCTCTTATAGTCCTAACTGTGCTGGACTTAGGTATCAGCACAGAACAGGGGAGGTGGTCATTTCCATGGTCTCCAAGGACGCTCCATTTTATATCTGATGCCGCCTCTTGGGATACAAGTGCCAGGTCGATGGCCGTGTCAGTGTCCCACGGTCTTATTGCTAGCCTAGTGGGTGATTGAGTCATTTAGACAGACAACATCCGTCTCAAGCAAGGCCTCAGCAAGAGCAGTACCTTATCTGTCCTCTCCGGACCTATCCCATTCGTTGGCGCGGGCATTGAAGTCACAACGGCAACAGCTTTCAAAAATTGCACATGGCTACACAATTGCAACAGCTTTCAAAAGTTGCACATGGCTACACAAACAATGGCAACAGCTTTCAAAAGTTGCACATGGCTACAATACCTGCAGATTTCTGAGGAAAAGTACAGATTAAATGGTAAACAACAGGAGTTAAGAGAAACGTTATTGCTGGATCTATGAATGTATTTATTTAATGCACAAATATTTCAAACAGTAAATGGATCTTGTAGATGCCATGATTAATGTTGTGATGTTAATCCAATGAAGACAGTGCATAGCAAACATAGCTGACATACAGCCGATGGTAGTATTTCAGCGGCTGTTGTAGGCAATTAACAAAGTCACAAATATGTGGATGTGGCCGGAATGAAGCAACAACCGCTGTAAATCCATCCTAAGATGTGCTTATGGAAAAGAAAATCATACTTTTTTTTTTCTTGTTCGCTCGCTTTCAACACGAGCGTAGTCCACAATGGACTGATTTTTGCATGTGGCCTATCTTTCCCTATTACGAGTGTCCCCCACCATCAGGCCAACTCACTCTAACTTCTGAGGTACTTGTAATTTATTCCCCCAAGTCAAGGATGAGAAGCCAAAGTTTAAGTCCAACTGATCGGTGTAGGGAGAGATCCTCCTACTTCACCATCAGCACATTGGAATTGTAAGACAGAATCCATTCGGCCATGTGACTTTCTAATCATTGTTTCTTCTTCATATAAACATAGGATTATTCATCACTTGAAATAACAATACACACTATATGTCTCAGTTGTAACCCAGCAGAGTTGAACAAGATACTACATGTATTAATACAATGCATACGCACTAATAATAAATGGGGAAAACATGGATGTAGAATGCATCTGAAAACATTAAATTATGACAGTTTCCTTTTAAAGCACTCAAACAGACAACAAGAAAAGAAAACCATACACATCTGACATATGACAGAAGTTCTATTACATTATTACTTATACATCTTAGTAGTGCTTTGCTCTTTAAAAAACTTGGCTTTCCAGCTTTTGATGCCAACAGGTCACTTTTCTCTAGTCCTGAATACCCTATTTTAACATAGAGAATCCATTCAGCCATTTTATGAGCAGTACTGGTCTAGTGGTTAGTGCACATACCTGACAAGACAGCTGTCCAGGTCAACGAAAACTGCTATTCTCTGTTTTCTTCATTATGAGGGGTTTCAAATGAAAACCTTAAATGTTTTTGTTTGTGTGTATGAATATATTCTGGAAAAAAAAAAACAGTAAAGAACAAATTATAATTTTTTTATGTAGTCACCATGGCATTCAATGTAAGTCACCAGCACTTTTAAAATGCTTGGATTCCTGTAGAAAACAATTCTCTGGGGGTCACTACTCGGTGTGCCTGACTCGGTGTGATCATCTGTCACAGAAGTCTGCCATTTTGAAACTTCCTACTCCACTCATACGTTTGCTGGACTGATAGGCATGCATCACATTACTGGGCCTTCATTCACTGATGAATGTCTATAGGTTTCACACCTTCACTGATCAAATACCGGATAACCGTACGCTTCTCCTGTTTGGTGCATGTCAAATGTGGGGCGGCCATCTTTAAACTGTCCTTATGACATCACCGTGTTCGTCTGCACCATGATGTCATGTGCTTAACCTTCTTACATCCTTAACAACAATATTGACAGGTTACAAGACAATGGCATGGTTATTGTAATTTCTATCAAACTTTTAAGGTTTTCATTTGAAGCCCCTTCATATAATTCTAAAATTTACAAGAAGCACGATCAATCTTCATGATCTCCAACTTCAGGAACAAAATCTCTTCAGTAACCACAAAGTGACCTCAGTCCGGTACATGTGTATAATTACCAAAAGAAGGCAGCAAGGCATTCTACACCCTAGGGTGAACAAGGAAAAACTCAAATATAACGAAAATCATTATGTCAAATTGACTTCAAACATTAATTGTCTGAGTCGCACTTAATTACTGTCAAAAAATTCAAAACTGCACTTAACTAATATTAATATTATGCTATGTCGAGCTGTGAGGACATATACAATACTAATGGCAATGTGCACAAGAAACAACAGACTTTATAATATACACCTGATTGAAAATAAAAGCACTGTTACAGTATCACAAGATGAAACATCTAAACAAAATCAATAAGAGACAAAGCAAAGAGTTTGTTTTTTTTAAAAGTGAAAGACATTTTCCACGCCATGAGCCATCCTCGGTATATGGTGCTATCCCCTATATCTTTATAGACCAGTGGTTCTCAACCGGTGGCGAATTCTCCTCATGAATTTTAGGGTTTTCAGGGTGGGGGGGGGGGGGGGGGGGGGTTAAGATTATTTCAATTTCGCATTAATACAAGAACCAGTTACTTGATATTGTTTTTCCCTCTATATTTTACGGTTTTGTACTTCTCGCCCTAATTAAGTCATTGTATAACATAAGTAGACCCGCAAATCACGTTTTATATTGATGTCTAGACTTATTCTAGAATGTGTCATTAAATTTAGCTTCCATTTTTATGTATACTGTGTAAGGGTGGAAAAGGGGGGGGGGGGGGGGGGGGGATTTATAGGGAGGAAATTCGAATGACGTTCTGAACATATGGTAAATGGGGACATGGGCCAAAAAAGGTTGAGAACCACTGTTATAGACTCTTCAGCACTCCGCGGATGATGTGGTCAATAGCTGCCGACCTCCTGTACATCCCATAACATTTCCTGGTACTTATTGTAGGCTGGACTGGGTAGATCTGGGAGCCCACACAATCTCCGCCTGGAGAGGATTCAAACATTGACCATCGGGCTGGCAGTAAGGTGTGCTAGCCACTGAAGATCCCAAGTCAGGTGGCGAAGTGGTCAAGCCCAAGTAAAATATATCTTCTTCTTCTTCTTCTTCTTATTCTTCTTCTTCTTCTTCTTCTTCTTCTTCTTCTTCTTCTTCTTCTTCTTCTTCTTCTTCTTTTTCTTCTGCATAGGTTCACAACCAACTCTTGCCAAGCCCCTCCCCCCTATTTTTGGCCATCTCCTCCCCACATTATTCATATGTTTCTAATTCTCTTAAGCGTTAAGTTTTAGTTCTCCCTCTTTTTCTTACACCCTGAATATCCCCCCACCCACCCCCCCCCCCAAAAAAAAAAAAAAGACTTTCTAATTATTTTATTAACAGGTTTTCTCAATATGTCTCCAGTGCCAGCATCTTCTCCTCGCCTCTTGATTCACTAGAATGTGTCTAGTTGGCTCTAGTGCTCTCCCTTAGTTCTGCATGAGTGATTCTACCATACTGTTTCAGTCCTATTCTGCATAGCCACCAGTTAAAAAATGTTTGTAGTTCATTAGTAACTGCTTTATTCCTGTTCCGTGTTTCTGGTCATATGGCAGTACTGATCTGACATTAAAGTTAAATATTCTTAAGTTTAGAATTAACTGTTGACCTCCACGATTGCAGTAGTGCTATTAAAGTTCCTCTTATCTTTTGAATTTATATTTAAATATCTCTATCTGTTCCCCCATCTACATGTACACTGCTACCTAGGTATGTGTACAAATTCACCTCTTGAATGGGGTTTCTCTATAAGTTCAATGAAGAAAATGGTACATATATGTATGTTATTTTTTCTGCTTGTTTCGCTATAATTTCAATGCAGAAAATTATATACATATTTATGTTATTTTTTCTGCTTTTTTCTATGTAAGGTCAATGCAGAAAGTATTTATGTCACCATTTCTTGTTGTTTCTCTATATGTTCAATGTTGAAAGAGACACATATTTATGTCATCAGGTCTTGTTGCTTCTCTATAAGTTCAATGCTGAAAGTGGTACATATTTATGTCATCAGTTCTTGTTGCTTCTCTATAAGTTCAATGCAGAAAGTGGTACATATTTATGTCATCAGTTCTTGTTGCTTCTCTATAAGTTCAATGCAGAAAGTGGTACATAGTTATGTCATCAGTTCTTGTTGCTTCTCTATAAGTTCAATGCTGAAAGTGGTACATAGTTATGTCATCAGTTCTTGTTGCTTCTCTATAAGTTCAATGCTGAAAGTTGTACATATTTATGTCATCAGTTCTTGTTGCTTCTCTATAAGTTCAATGTTGAAAGTTGTACATATATTTCTATCTCTTCTAGTGAAGTTGAAAGATGTTCTCATATCTAATGAATGTCCTTCTTACGGTACAGACAGTATCATTCTTTGGCACAGGTAGCAGGTTGTTGGTATAACCATGCTGTTGACTTTTTTTTTAAAGTAACAGGAAATACTATGAGAAAAAGGTGTATTGTATAAATGTCTTATCGTGACTGTCTACAAGGCAAGGGGTGGATGAATAAGACAATGATTTACAGCCACAATTTAAATGCCGATATAATTCATGCATTGAAAGAAATGTAGTAATCTAGATGAACAACTAATGGACATGACCAAATAACGGCACCCAACATTTTCAAATCACCTGACATCATAGACTCTAGCCAGACTCTTCTCCATTCTTCAACTTTAACTCTTTCAGATTCACACAATGCCTAATGTGTGACTGGCCCTTCCCTGCTGTGTCTAAGCACTGTTTCATGTCTTATTATTTTTTTAATGTTTAGTCAATACATACTAAAGAAATCTGGCTACCCCAAAGACAACTTCTGATCTCTTTAAATTTTTTCAATGCATATGGTGTGCAGAAGTTTGTTTCTGTGACATTTAATGAAAACAATGAAGATGTTTGTGTAAAGCCTTTTGGGACTGAAAATATTCAGAAAGAAATATAACAGTGACATAAAGGCATGTGTGAAAAAGTTAAAACTATAAAAAAGACAATGTTTCCAAGGTACAGGACGAAAGCAATTATCTTTGGAATCAAAAGGTCTTTGTTAGAGATAAACATGCAAGTCAACGGCAGGAAGTGACAAAACAATAGTAATATAAAGTAAACGACTAGTCAATGCCAATGACAATATCTGCTGTAATATAACTGCCCCCTTTCATATCCCAATAAAACTGCAAGGGTTTTCCTGAAAGCATGGTCAATTTTCACCTCTCTGCTCGCCAGATCATTCAGCTTCAATCTTGCATATTGTACCCCTTCAAACTCATTTCCACTACTGCCTTATCCTTGCTTTTTTAAAGATTTATATACTTTGAAGCTGTTCAGTACTTTCAGTTCCGGTCTATTGTTGGTTACTGTCTGAATGATTCATTATCACTGGCCATTGGATAACAAGATGATGGGTGTTTATAATAAAATAAAAAGTACACTAGCAGGCATATGTTGTAGATATGTACAATGCTAGTATCATCACGCTTTGTAGGCTTATGTGCACGAACGAAATAGATGGTTAAACTTCCTCTTGCATAGCGAACATCAAGACCTGACATCAAACCTTTATCTGATGCATTAAGGCCATTGTCAGCATAACATCCTAACCATTACACCAACCAGACTGAGTGTTTATCCCGTGGATTATCTCTGGGACTGTACTTTTCCTCCATTCACTGGGATACAACTGTTTGTAAGTAATGTCTTCACTATGTTGTAGTTCTTGTTCTTCTTTCTCATTGCTGTTTTAGTTTTGTCTATACAAGACACCCATTGTAGTTAAGAATGGCCAATGTACTGTCATGTATAGTTCGGTCCTCGGGGGATAAATCACATAGACATACGATTCTGGTCCTAGCCCTTCAAATACTCTCTTCAACGCACATCAAACATAAAAAACTGATACATTTGTGCTACATTTATATACAAACACAAACACATTTCCAAATCAGTCAAATGTATCAAAATAAATGCTTCATCAAAGAAAAAATAATCATGTATGGGTGTGAACTAGTGGCCTTACTAGTGAAAACACTCATAAAGTCTTGTATATGACTAAGTTAAAGAATTCAAATATCTTGGAAGTGTGATAACAGAAGATGGCAGATTGGACAGAGAAATCGAAATCAGATGTCAAAAAGCTAGTGCACTTACATATCAACTATCACCCTTACTGAAACTTTCATATATACCCAGGTCCGCAAAACGACAGATAATAAACAGCATATTCACATCAACCCTATGCTACCAATCTCAAACCTGGACTTTATCCAAATCACACTTTCGCAAAATCAACATCTGCGAGATGAGACGCCTGAGGAGAGCTGCCAACTTAACAATCCGAGACCGAGTAAGAAATGTTGTTATCAGACAGACAGTGGGATCAACACCTTGTGCCACATTTATTGAAAGACAGAAGATCAAGTGGTTTGGCCATGTCGTTAGAATGCAACACCAGCAACTACCATCACTGGCCTTACATCAAAGATCATCTGCGACGAGACCAAGAGGACGTCCAAGAAGAAAATGGATTGACGACATCAAATACATTGTACAATAACACGGAATGACACTATCCAGTGCCACCCTCCGGGCGCTGGAGCGCAAATTATTCCTCCCTACGACGCTTGACGTTAGAAGTGGAAGATGATGATGATGTTAATGATTAATGCATATTACTGGGAGGACATAGTGGGAGCTGCAGGAGTTAACAAAAGATAGGAAGGTTTGATGTGATTTAATTGATAGCCAATGTCCCAAATGGACATACAGGGCAGAAGAAAAAGATTTGTGCAATAAGATCTTTGAGTGGTTAGGATACAGAATGCGGCACAACTCAGCGCTGCAGTACGGGGTTTGATAGATGAGATGAGACACACCACAGACGGATAAAGAAAGGAATAATCAGGAACTATAGAACTTGCTGATAACTGGCAAACTTGAGGGGAAAGAACAAGGGGAAGGCAGAGAAGTGAATGTCTGGATAGCTTGGCCATATGGCATGGTCGAGACAAGACTACAGAGCTGATCCATGACTCTGGTGATCGTGTGAGATGGCTAAACATGACTGCCCACGTTTATCGGCATGGCGCATGATGATGATGATGATACCTGCATTGATAGATCTGTGCACGCTTGTATTCTAAATATCGTCCCTAATATTTCCCGTCATTGCGTCGTCGTCACGTGCAACTGTGAGCGCTAACAAGACAAGTCGCCTGAACAAGTCAAGAAGCCTGATACGGGGGAAAATGGCACGTCGCAAGAACACCAAAAGACACGTGGCATCAAAGATGTGCAGCGTGGGAGCCGACAAGACCTTCAAGAAGATGACCGTGGAGAGCCTGCCTACGAGCTTCATCAAAGAACCTGAAACTACAGCTACTACTGAAGCCACCACGAGGGAGACCGCCGACAGCCCACCACAGATAAGATCCAAGACAGCTCAGAAGAAGGAGGAGAAAGACACTAGAGTCGGAAACGCCGACTCAAAAACAGTCCGATGGGTTGTCAAGCGGATTCAAGTGGAGCTGTCAGACGAAGAAATCCAGAAGCAGCTACAGGAAGAAAATCTCAACATTCGAATTTTGAAGGCGGAGCGGATCCTGACCTACTCAAAGATTCCTACGACACTAGCGGTGGTGACGACTGAGGGCAGCGAGATACCACGCCAGGTTTCTATAAACCAGAAAATTCAACAGTCTGAAGGATTCATACCACGAATCACCCAATGTTCCAGATGCCAGAAGGCCGGCCACAGCAGAGCAACATGTCGCAGTAAGACGGAAATCTGCCGCTACTGAGCCGATCACTACGCCTTTAAGGAGTGTCCGCTGGCCAAGCTGGACACGGCCTTCCGGGCACCCAACAACAAACGAAAGTGCGCCAACTGCCTGGGCAAGCATTGAGCAAGATACTTGGGCTGTCCATACCTCAAAAGACACAGAGACGTCTTAAAGCTCGCCACTACAACAAAGACACCATATAAGGAAACAATGCGGAGGTGCGAGCCGGCCACGGGTTTATCACAAGCTGTAAGAGATCAACTGCAGAACCAAATAGACGAGCTGAAGAAGCAAGTCAAGGCACTACAAACACCAGCACTAACCAGCGACAATGAGAAGCAGCTGGCCGACATGAAAGAGATCCAACACAACATCAAACAAGTGATGGAGCGCATGGCCGAGATGAAGAAGGAAAACGAAGAAATGCTACGCACCATTAAAGCGGAGAGAGAACTGCATCAAGCTGAAATGGAACTTCTCCAAAACAAACCAACAGAAGCCATACAAGAACCCACAGAGAAACCGCAAGAGGAAAACCAACAAGAGACCGAGCCTGGAACACAAGATAAAACCGCCAGCAGCCCAGCCACGACGCCAGAGAAACCCAATGGGAAACCATTATCCCGCCAGGCCTCTGAAGAAAACCGAGATGAGTACCACGACGACGGCATGAAGGACACCCCGAATGCCCCATGTTTTACCGAGGAAGAAATCACAGAGATGAACAGGGATCATGAACTCAGATGCAAGGAACACAGAAGGCGCATGGAAGAAAAAGAAAAAAAAGTACAAGAAACACAAGGGAAAACTAATGCCCTACCGTGTCTATAAAGAATGCCCAGACTTAAACACGGATGACGTACACTCATGGGTATACTATATAGATGAAGGAGAAATCGTCCCATGGCTGACCACGGAGAAAGAGATTGAAAGGCAACAAAAACTCAAACTCGAAAGAGAACAAAGGCACATGGAAGAAAATGAAAACATCGAAATGCTTCTACGGGCTATACACAAAAAAGTAGGCAAAAAGACCAAATAAACAGTCCTTTTAAGGACTGCAAGCAGAGAAGCCAGAAACTGACACTAACAAAAGAAACCACCAGGAGACGGGCATAAAGGACAGCCGCCACCCCCCCCCCCCCCCCCCCCCCCCCCCCCCACCCCCCGCTGACGTCACAGACACAAACCAGCATAACCAGTCCGAGATAGGACTCACTCGTAAGAGCGATCAAGACAAGAATTAGGGTGAATAAACCCACATAAGCCACCTCTACAATAACCACAGCTGAAGAGGCTGGTTGAACGAGGCCAAATTTTGGAATTTTTTTTTTGAAAATTGGAATTGGAATTGGAATTCCCGTCATGCTTTGCTAATAGTGTTGCCCTATTCGGATGTTCTTGTTATAATATACTAAACTTAATCACATATTTTCAAAAAAAAAATGTTTTGCATATCCTTTACAGGACATCGCTGTCAACATCAGCATCTTTCAGCTGATTGTTGATTTCTTGTCAAGATTACGCTCAGTAGTTTGCCATTGCTTTCTGAGCGACCGGCTCCATACTCTGATAAGTCACTGACGCGACTCGAACCGCTTCCAATTCTCGTGCGCTCACGTCAACCACGAGAGTATTCGGGGTTACGGAGAAAGCTGTTAACTTCTCGGCCAGCGAGACCGGCTAATCACATATAACCACACTTAATTGTTAGATTAGATCTTATCTATCGTGGATAGGTCGCAGATTGCAATTAGCAAAATAAAAACAAAATGGAAATGACTGCTTTTTTTTTTTGTAGACCGGCCAATCACATGTAACCACACTTAAATGTTAGATTAGATCTTATCTATCGTGGAAAGGTCGCAGATTGCAATTAGCAAAATTTAAAAAAAATGGAAATGACTGCTTTTTTTTTTTTTTATCTAAGTCAAGCAAATTTTTGGCGTCAGACAAAATAAAAGCAAACGGCGGCTGCATTAGTTTCACAAGACTTAGAAGTGGTTGGTTCTTTTGCATTAGAAAGCGCAACAAGTTCCCGGGAAAGATCAACAATGAACGTGTATACGATTCTGATGTCTGCTCTTTTGATGATGGTTGCATACTGGGCTGGAGCTGGCGCAGACTGTGTGTACAAAGGCGTCACTTATCCGGCAAGTTTCTAGTGTTGCATTCTTTGTTTAAATCATTACTTAACAGTTTCCGGCTCCTTCTCCTCCTTTTCTTCTTCTTCTTCTTCTTCTTCTTCTTCTTCTTCTTCTTCTTCTTCTTCTTCTTCTTCTTCTTCTTCTTCTTCTTCTTCTTGTACTACTACTACTACTACTACTACTACTACTACTACTACTACTACTACTACTACTACTACTACTACTACTACTACTACTACTACTACTACTTCATCATCTTTTTCTTTTCCTCATCTTCACCCCCCCCCTCCTCCTCTTCTGCTTCTTCTTCTGTTCTTTATCACCCGTTGGAGAACTGGATAGATGTCAAGCCCTCCTATCTTTCCTTCTCCTTCAGCTCCCTCTAAGGCCTCCCCATATTAACTGTGATTAAAAGATTTTTCTTTGCCTTGTTTCACGTTGATTCATATAATCATCTCTGCCTTAAACTTGTTTAATTCTCTCTCGCATATTCCTATGTGTCTCTAGCTTGTTTAATTCTCTCTCGCATATACCTCTATTTCTCTAACGTGTGTAATTCTATCTCGCGTATCCCTATGTGTCTCTAACTTGTTTACTTCACTCTCGCATATTCGTCTTTGTCTCTAATTTGTTTAATTCTTTCTCGCATATTCCCCTGTGCCGGCTGCCTGGCCGAGGGGTTAGCAGCTTTCTCCGTTAATCCCGAATACTCTCGTGGTCAACGTGAAGTGGTTCGAGTCACGCTAGTGACTTATGAGAGTATGCAGCCGGTCGCTCCGAAAGTCGTGGCGTGCTGATGAGCGTAATCTAGCCTAGGAATCAACATACAGCTGAAAGATGCTGGTGTTGACCGCAATATCCTGACACAGGATGGAAACGCGACAAAAAAAAAAAAAAAAAAACATACTCCCCTGTGTCTCTAATACGTTTAAATCTCTCTCGCATATTCTTCTGTTTCTCTAACATGTTTAATTCTCATTCGCATATTCTTGTGTCTCTAGCTTGTTTAATTCTCTCCCGCGTATTCCTTTGTGTCTCTCATCTCATCTCATCTCATCATGTTCCTCTTGTACCTTGCGGTGTCGAGGTGAAGTATAAACATCGTGAGAGTGCCCGATTATGGGCTTCATGTATCGATATTCCCATGGACTATGCTATTCCCTCCGTCCAACGTTTACGTGGTCGGCCTCTTCCTCTGTTTCCCTCTGGTCTGTACATCATTGCTTGTTGTGATATGCTGTTGGATGGTAACCTAATTGCACGGCCAAACCATTTGATTTGCTGTTTTATAATAAAATCGAGTGCTGCTATAACCCCCCCCCCCCTTTTTTTTTTCCCTTTTAGTCCTGATTTCTACATTTCTGATCTTATCTCTTCTTGATACGTTGAGTATTCTTCTCATAAATCTAATTTCTGTTGTTGTGATTTTTCTTTTCTCTTTTTCTGTCATTGTCCAGGTTTGGCGTTGGTAGCAAGACTGTGTTGTAAAGTGTTTTCTTAGTAGTTATTGATACATGTTTGTTCTTTAGTATTAGTGCCATCTGTCCAATGAGGTAGTTTGCCTTATTGCATCTATTTTCTATCTCGTCTTCTGATCTGCCATTTGATGATGTTATACGTCCTAGGTACTTGAAACTCTTTACTTGTTTCAAAGGATGTTTGGTTAGGTGAATTGTTGTTGTTTGTTCTTCTTTAGTTATAGTCATTACCTCTGTTTTGCTTGTGCTAATTTTCATGTTATGTTCCCTACACATTTCGTTTAGACCAGTGGTTCCCAAGCTTTTCAAGCAGAGGGCCATATCTACTATTTTCGGTAGTTAAGCGGGCCACAATGTTATAAAATTATAAAAGTCGTGCAATATCATTCTTATCTTCCTTAACTTTCGTCAACAAAATTCTAAATCTTTAAAGGCAGTCAGTGTCAGTACTATACTGCGGTCATTTTTTTTTTTTTTTTTTTTTTTTTTTGGTTTAAAATCAAACGTTCATTTAACAATAAATTTTTAATCAGTTTCGAAAATCGCTATTAATGTAATTAATTTACAATTGTAACTGTTCTTCATAACCAGTTACTTAAGTTCAGATGCCAGTTTATCAATGTCTGGGCGCAAATATGTCGTGCCCAAAGTCATAAGCGGAGCTAGGTTACTGTCGTTGAATCTGGAACGTTGCTTTTTTTTTTTTTTTTTTTATAACGATCATTGCGGAAAATGACTGCTCGCATCTGTAAGTCAAATGTATCTCTGAAAGAATGAACGCAAGTGTTCAAATAGTTCGACGGACAATAGTCGCTAGAATGAAATCATATGATCAGCTGAAGGTTGCGAATTGAACAGGCGCATTCGATAATATCTGAACATACCAACCATGAGCAGAGTAAATTTTCATTCGCTGATGGTGCGCTCAGAGTGCATTTTTTGAAATTATTAAAATATATTAAATTAAATACGAGGCTTCGCGTGCCACTTACTAACAGCTGGTTTAGACCATTCATGTGGTCTTGTAATTCAGCGTCTGATTTTGCTATTAGTGCATAGTCGTCCGCAAACAGGAGTTCTCTAATGGTTAGACTTGCAGATGCTTCTTCTTCTGTGTTCTCGTCATGCGGTATTCTTGCTGTCTCTGTTTGGCTGGTTTCTTTACATATGTTGTCTATATATGTTATAAACAAGAGAGGGGACAGGACACAGCCTTGTCGTACTCCGGATCTTATGGTGAAGGGTTCTGAGTGTCAGATGTGTATTCACGGAGAGAGGCAAAATAGCTAAGAAAAAATGGATGAATGAAGATATCTTAAAACTGATGGACAAAAGAAAACAGAGTAAAAATGACAAACAAGAATACGCTAAGATAAATAAAGAAATAAAAGATAAATGTGGGAAGGCTAAAGAAAGTTGGTTAAACGAGCAATGCAAAAAAAATTGAATTAAATGCCATTAAAGATACAAAAAATATGCACAGACAAATCAGTGAGCTTACAGGAAGAAAAATAAGAATAAATACAGGGTGTTTGAAATCAAAAACAGGAAAGATAATATTAGAGGAAGATGCTATAATGAAGAGGTGGAATGAGTATATAAGAGAATTATATGAAGGAGAAAGGGAAGAATTAACAGAAGATCGTAACTTAGAAGGTCCACCTATTCTGAAAGAAGAAGTCGCTGACGCTACGAAACGTATGAAGAAAGGAAAAACAGCTGGGCCAGATGAAATCACAATAGAAGAATTAGAAGTATTGGGAGAATTTGGAGTAGATATATTAACCAAAATGTTGAATGATATTTACAGCAGTGGATATTTACCCAGTGATATGCTGAAATCTGTATTTATAGCTATACCAAAAAGACCAGGAGCAATTGATTGTGAAGATTTTCGTACAATTAACCTTATAAACCATATCACTAAGCTTCTACTCAGAATCATAATGAGAAGAACCAAAAAGAAAATAAAAATGGAAATTAGTGAAGAACAGTATGGATTTGTGGAAGGAAAGGGCACAAACAATGCAATTTATACATTACGGACACTAACAGAAAGGTCAATAGAGAAACAGAGAGACATATATTTGTGCTTCATAGATTATACTAAGGCATTTGATAAAGTAAAACATGATGAACTGATTAAAATGTTGGAAGATATCAACATTGATGGAAAAGATTTAAGAATAATAAAGAATATTTACTGGAACCAAGTAGCAGCAATTAAAATGGGAAATAAAGAGGGTAGTTACGAACAGATAAAGCTAGGAGTACGACAAGGGTGTGTCTTGTCACCAGATCTTTTCTCCCTTTATAGCGAAGTAATAATGAGAGGGATCAAAGAGATGCCAGGAATACTAGTTGGAGGTTATAATATAAATAATATACGCTATGCAGATGACACAGTATTGGTGGCGGATAATTCAACAGACCTACAACAATTATTAGACGTTGTAGTAACAGAGAGTGCAAGGAAAGGACTCTCCTTGAATATCAAGAAAACAGTAACAATGGTAATATCAAAGAAAATGGTGACACCAAAATGTGACATAGAAATAGAAGGGAAAATCCTTAACCAAGTTGATAATTTTAGATACCTAGGGGCATTTATAACATCAGATGGAAGATGTACAACAGAGATTAGGAGCAGAATAGGGCAGGCAAAAGCCGCATTTCAGAAAATGAAGAGTATCTTACGCAATAAGTCACTATCACTGAATGTAAGAAAGAAAGTGATGAAATGCTATGTAGAACCAGTTTTGCTGTATGGCAGTGAATCTTGGAATGTAAATGAACAAATTAAGAAGAAATTAGAAGCAACAGAGATGTGGTTCCTGAGACGAATGTTGCGAATTCCTTGGACTGCCAGAGTAACTAACGACGACTGCCTGAAACAGGCTAACGAAACTAGAACATTATATACAACAATAAGACAGAAACAAACAGCTTTCCTCGGTCATGTGATGAGAAGAGAGGCATTGGAGAACATCGTAACAACTGGAAAGATCGAGGGGAAGAGAGGCAGAGGTAGACCAAGAGAAGTGATGCTGGATGGATTGAGACGGTGGCATGGAGGAATATCAGCAGCAGAGTTGATCCAGAAAACCAAAGACCGAGAACTATGGAGAGCCATGAACGCCTACGCCAGCCGGCACGGCACTTGATGATGATGATGATGTATTCACTGCATATTGTTTAAGGATTTCCTACAGCTTGTTTCTATCTACTCTATCGAGTGCCTTTTCTTTGGTCGACAAAGGCTAAGCAGAGTGTTTCATTGAATTCGATTGATTTTTCTATAAGTTGTCTAAGAGCAAAAATGGCATCTGCGCATCCTTTTGTTTTTCCTAAATCCAAGTTGTGTTTCGCTTTACTGGGGTTCTATAGTAGTTCGTAATCTTTTCTCAAGAATTTTGCAAAATATTTTCCCAGTATGACTCAAAAGGGAGTGTCTCTAACTTGTTTAATTCGCTCTCGCATATTCTCCTGTGTCTCTAATGTGTTTAATTCTCTCGCGCATATTCTTCTGTGTCTCTAACTTGTTTTAAGACTAAGCACCCGTATGTGGAGAGGATGATATGGCGGAAAGTCGGCAGGGGTTCTGGGCCAATCTCGAAACTTATATGGAAGACTATGATAACTTTCATTCAGATGGCAGTTGAGACGATTAGCAATATGACTCTTCGCTGGCTGTTCAACGAGGGCACGGAGCGCATGTGTAGTAGGGGAACAACAATTGCAACTACCATGGCAAAAGAAGCTTTGTTCAAAATGAAAACCATACTTACCAATAAATAAAATATAACCTAGTATAGAAGGTCATGATCACAGCGTAGCCCTCATCCCTCAACACGGCGGGTCAAAAACAAAAACAACAACATACTGATAAGCATTGCTTACGTTCACAACTTACATTTCATAATGTTTTTCTCTATGTGAATGTAACATGCGTAATTTATATTTGATGAGTGCAAGATGAGTGATTGGAAGGGCCGAATGTAAGACGGGCCTGTGTGCCCAATTTGTGACTCTTGGAAAATAAAGTTTGTTCGTTCGTTCGTTCAGTTTTCCGCCTCGTGCATTCTCATCCTCAAGGTGTCCGCACTATCCTTTGCTCATCTTCTTGCTAGTCGAGTACTTCCTCTTCTTCCGAGAACCATGCCTTATACTCACTGCTATATCCAACCCCTGTGTTGTTTAATATGACCAATGTATGTCAGTGTCTGATATAATATACCAACACAGCAGAGAAAACAAAAGATAAATGAAGTGTATAATGAAGAGTTAATAGAATGTGTTCTCACACGTCATCCACTAGGTAGGTCCAGTTGTGACAGGTAACCCCTGTGATCACTGTGTATGCACCGAGTCAGGAAAAGCACAATGTGCTATCATCGACTGTATCTACCCGATGTTTCAGCAGTTCTGCCCCGACGGATCCCTGCCTGTGCACAAAGATGGCTTTTGCTGTCCTTTTTGCAATTCCACGTACGTCTTTTCATTATTTTTTAGCATGTTAATTGTGCATATTTACTTTTAGAAAGACAAATTATGTAGCGCAAGCTCACAAACACACACACACCACATAACATACAAGGGGAAACTTCCAATTAATATTTTAAATTAGTGAAAGATCGTGATGTCATTGTTCTGCAAGTTAGCATTGTTGTTGCTAAGGACGTCGCGAGTGTACTTTAGGTGGCTTTAAGGTGCAGATGAACCCACATCGCATCAGAGAACTTGTCTAAAGAATGTCGCCCAACTAGGACATTACACCAAAGAGGAATAGGAATTTGGTAATGTTTTTGTAGAAGCAGTTGTGGTCAAATCTGCATCAAATCATCAGCAACTTAAATAGCTGCACTGCTAAATATCAGTCCACGTTCAGGGGACATTATCATCAATGATATCTACCATTTCAACATATCCCCAACACAATTGCCATGGCCGTGTCAATGCAGAATTGAAATAACGTCGTGCTGATGTCTGTCAAGACAAAATCATGCACTATCTATGTACAAATGTAAACAAAACAAGTAAACAGATAAGATATAATTAGTGTACAAAAGGCAAATGGAGCGTTCATGGAACTAGGACATTTGTGGGAGTCAAAATAAATTACACATAGCACCAAACTTAGAATATTCAGTTGTACGTTAAATAAGTATGGATCAGAAACACAGAGAACAACTAAAATTGTTACAAATAAACTACAAGCATTTATTAATTTGTGCTATTGCAAAATAGAAAGACTAAACTAGTAAGGCTGAATACGTAATTTTTTGGAGTTCATGGAGAGAACTACACAAGTATCCGTGAACCATGAGATGAATACAATACCCTGGCACTGAATAGGACATACACTGAGAAAACCTGAGAATAATAATTCATGTATGTATATTTTAATGTCTCTGTCCTAGTCTTGCGATGATCAGTCTTTAAGCGAATCATAATGTGCCAGGCACTTTCAAAGAGGTAGTTTGCCGTTGCTTTCCTCTATGGCAGTGACCATAATGGCCGGATGACAGCAATCATTGTCTCTCGAAAGAGATCCTCTGCCTGCCGTCGCGAAACTCGAGACCATAACCAACAAATATCTGTCGACTGCCCTCAAAATTTCATCCACCACCTGCCTTCCGTGGCTTCTTTGAAACACTTCCAATAAACGAACACGAAATAACATCACATAATCCACAGGAAAACACTATCCACAGGAAATCCACAGGAAATCCTCAGAAAAACACTGAACAGCGTCTCCCCGAAGAACAACGCGTCATCTCGTCGCCATTGTACCGGAAGTAGACGCGGTTGTTGCACACAGTGAGCAGCTGAGGTTGGAATTAAATTGTAAGAAGACACAGGTTATGGTCGTCACAAGGAAGAACGAAGTACCACAATGTAATATACAAGTAAATGGGAATATTCTTCAACAAGTGAATCGATACAATTATCTCGGAACAGTCACAACATCTGATGGGAGATGCCTTGAAGAGATTAGAACAAGAATCGCCATGGCGAAAGTAGCCTTTAGCAAGACGAAAGACATTCTGACCAATAAAAAGATGTCAATTGAAACGAGAAAAAGAGTGTTGAGGGGGTACATAGAGCCTGTTCTTTTGTATGGATGTGAAACTTGGACAATGTGCAGTCAAGCTGAAAAACATTTGATGTCTACAGAAATGTGGTTTCTGAGGAAAATGCAAAGAGTACCATGGACGGATAGAAAAACCAATGACCAAGTATTACAGGAGATAGATGAAAATAGTAGACTGATTAGAGAAAATAGACGAAGACTGTCAAAATTTGTTGGACATGTTATTTGAACTTATTGACAACTGGCAAGATCGAGGCGAACAGACCAAGAGGAAAACCGAGAGGAAAATACCTGGACGGCTTGGCCACATGGCATGGACGAGACAGAAACAGGTCTAAACCACGCTTTCACTTCATTCAACTTCGGCGTCATGTCTCCCGCCAAGGTGGGGTTTTAGTGTTTATGCTGACAAATCTTTATCCCGTAAAGTGGTGCACAGCTGGGTAGAAAACGTTACGAGGACGAGTCAGTAACTAAGTCACACAGTTCTGTGGAATGGCAGGTAAATAAAAACAAAGCACACAGTTCTATGCAGCCGGTTAGGGAGGACTGATAAAACGATGGAATAAGTGCATCAATGTTGGTGGAAATTATACTGAGAAATAAAGTGACTATGTATGTATAAAAATAAACTGGTTTCAAGTTGTTATCACATTTAGTTATTTTTCTACAGCAATTTGTGACTTACTTACTAACTTATTCTCGTAATATGTTTACGTAACACTTATTGACTATAATGTATTAGTTACCAGAAATATGTGTTTTATGATTTCAGATCCACGACTCAATGACAGTGAAAGCAAATATATAAAGAGGCGTATCTAAGCTAACCCTTAGTATAGTTTCATGTTGCCTGTTATGTGTAATATTCCAACAGAAATGCCCAGATGGCATTCAGTTGCATTATGCAACTTATTTGACTATTAATGATATAGCTAAATACTCTGATACAGAAATAACAATTGGGAAAGTAATATTGTTTATAGAGAAAATAAATAATATAATCATTTTAAATCAATAGTCGGATGTGTTATGTCATTATATTTTCATGTGAGTCTTGTTATCTATGAGTATTATTATAATTATATGTGAGTTCTTACTATCTATTCTTATATCTAAATGTGAGAGACTGAGTGGTTTAGAGGTATGGTATCCACCACGAGTGCTGGAGGTCCCGGGTTCAAGCTTCGGAGAGGGCCGGGATGTTTTCACGTGGACATATTTCTAGTAACAAACATGTTCTTTGGTCTCTGGGTAGTGAGATCGGGCGCCCGTGTGTATTGTTGCGCACTTTAAAACAATCCCTTAACAGTTGGAAATCGAAAAACAGTAGCTTAACGGCGCTTTTTTTTTTTTTTTTTTTTTTTTAAATTCGCATATCCTTTACAGGACATCGCTGTCAGCAGCAGCATCTTTCAGCTGTCTGTTGATTTCTTGGCAAGATTACGCTCAGTAGTTTGCAATTGCTTTCTGAGCGGCCGGCTCAGTTATTCCGCAAGTCACCAGCGGGGGTCGAACCGCCTCCAGCTTTCGCCGGCTACGAGAAAGGCGCTGCCCGGGCACAATTTCGAATTAAAAATCTACCCAAAATATTTCAGAATCCTCGCCAGTGCTACGGAGTTCGTGCACTGAGCTGAGATTGTCCTGACTTAGGCTTGAGTTAGGAGTAGAACGGAGCACTTAAGGGTTACACCCGTGTATCGTGATGTTGATCCGTCGACTAAACTATATGTGTATGTGAGTACTCGTTATCTATTCTTATATTTTTATGTGAGTTCTTGATTTCTATTCTTATATTTGTAAGTAAGTTCTTGTTGTTTTCTCTTATATTTGTACGTGAGTTCTTGCTATCTATTCTTACAGTTGTATGTAAGTTCCTCTTTTATTATATTTGGACGGGAGTTCTTGCTATCTATTCTTATATGTGTATGTAAGTTCCTCTATTATTATATTTGGACGGGAGTTCATGCTATCTATTCTTATAATTGTATGTAAGTTCCTCTATTATTATATTTGTACGTGAGTTCTTGCTATATATTCTTATATGTGTATGTAAGTTCCTCTATTATTATATTTGTACGTGAGTTCTTGCTATCTATTCTTATATGGTATGTAAGTTCCTTTTTTATTATATTTGTGCTGGAGTTCATGCTATCTATTCTTATATGTGTATGTAAGTTCCTCTTTTATTATATTTGGACGGGAGTTCTTGCTATCTATTCTTATATGTGTATGTAAGTTCCTCTTTTATTATATTTGGACGGGAGTCTTGCTATCTATTCGTATATGTGTATGTGAGTTCCTCTATTATTATATGTGTTTGAGTTCTTGTTATCTGATAATAAAATTATTATTGTATGTGTAATAAACTTATTGCTGTCTATTATTACATTTTTATGTGAGATCTTGCTCCGAGACATGCATCAGTGAGATTGTTGTTGTTCCTAGTTTAGACTTAGTTTAGTCGATGGATCAACATCACGGCACACGGGTGTAACCCATAAGTGCTCCGTTCTCCTCCTAACTCAAACCTGAGTTTGGAGAAACTCAGCTCAGTGCACGAACTCCGTAGCACCGGCGAGGATCGTGCAATACTTTGGGTACATTTTTAATCGAAATTTTGCCCAGGCAGCGCCGTTAGGCTACTCTTGTTCGATTTCCAACTGTTAAGGGATGTTTTGTTGTTTTTGCCGGTCTCGCTGGCCGAGGGTTTACACCAATTTCTCCGTAATCCCGTTTATCACGCAGAGTCTCGTAGCGGTTGAGAACTGGAAGCGGTTCTACCCCCGCTGGTGACTTGCGGGATAACTGAGCCGGCCGCTCAGAAAGCAATGCAAACTACTGAGCGTAATCTTGCCAAGAAATCAAAAGACAGCTGAAAGATGCTGATGACAGCACATAGTTGACAGCTATGTCATGTAAAGGTTCTCATCTCATCTCATCTCATATCATCTCATCTTATCATGTTCCTCTTGTACCTTGCGGTGTCGAGATGAAGTATAAACATCGTGAGAGTGCCCGATTATGGGCTTCATATATCGATATTCCCATGGACTTTGCTATTCCCTCCGTCCAACGTTTACGTGGTCGGCCTCTTCCTTTGTTTCCATCTGGTCTGTACACCATTGCTTGTTGTGGTATGCTGTTGACTGGTATCCTACATGCATGGCCAAACCATTTGACTTGCTGCTTTCTAATAAAATCTAGTGCTGCTTTAACCCCCACTTTAGTCCTGATTTCTACATTTCTGATCTTATCTCTTCTTGATACGTTGAGTATTCTTCTCATGAATCTCATTTCTGTTGTTTTAAAGTGCTTTCTTGGTAGTTATTGATACATGTTTGTTATTTAGTATTGGTGTCATCTGTCCAATGAGTTGGTTTGCCTTATTGCATATATTTTCGATCTCGTCTTCTGATCTGATATCAGATGATATTATACTTCCTAGGTACTTGAAACTCTTTACTTCTTTCAAGGGATGTTCGTTTAGGTGAATTGTTGTTATTTGTTCTTCGTTAGTTATAGTCATTACCTCTGTTTTGCTTGTGCTAATTTTCATGTTATGTTCCCTACACATGTCGTTTAGACTATTCATGTGGTCTTGTAATTCAGCTTCTGATTTTGCTATTAGTGCTTGGTCGTCCGCAAACAGGAGTTCTCTAATGGTTAGACTTGCAGATGCTTCTTCTTCTGTGTTCTCGTCATGCGGATGTTCTTGCTGTCTCTGTTTGGCTGGTTTCTTTACATATGTTGTCTATATATGTTATGAACAAGAGAGGGGACAGGACCCAGATCTTATGGTGAAGGGTTCTGAGTGTCCTCCAGTTGCTCTCACTAGGCATTCACTGTTGTTGTATAAACTTCTACATAGGTTTGTTAGATGTGTACTCACTCCATATTGTTTAATGATATCCCACAGCTTGTTTCTATCTACTCTATCGAATGCCTTTTCTTGGTCGACAAAGGCTAAGTAGAATGTTTCATTGAATTCAAAGGATATGTTTTTAAAAAAATGGATACTGGGCACGGACGCTCTTTCCATGATTTCAATGTTTGGGATCTTGTCTTGCCATTTAATCTTCAGTAGCTTCCTAAGGCAGACTGTGTGGAAGTGGCTTAATTTCCTAGCGTGTCGCTGATAAACAGACCAGGTTTCACAAACATATAGCAGTGTGGATAATATGACTGCTTTGTAGACTTTGAGCCTTTTTTTGCAGGCTTATTCATATTCCGTTTCTGTCCCACACATTAGATGTAGTAAAAGCAACACTGAAGAAATCAAATATGACGTTAGTACAAGCAAAAAGACAAGCGAAACAGAGAATTACATAATCCCCCAATCTGCGACGCTTCATGGCAAAGGCAGTAGGGCAATAGAAGAAGGAACTTGCGATGATTTGGCTCACCATTGCATGCAAGGAACACACTCCATCCGAACATGCCCACAAGATCTCAAGGCTGTGTGTCAAAGACCAGACATTATAAACATTAAAATGCACGCTGTTGCCCAGGTAAAATTCCAGAATACTTAACCAGCAACATAATGTTAAAGTTACGAGATTGTCGCTTCAGGCATGCACATTGGCATTCTCCACAGTCCTACAATGTTCATGGATTCAGCTGGGACATTGTAGGTTTACCTGAAGAAGGAAACTGGAGCACTCATGCTAGTTTAATAGTGCGATCAAGATTGGCTTGAAATCTACGGAATTCATCCAAATCTAATAACTGAACGATTAAGCTGACAGACTCTTAGTGACAGAAATGTATTCGGTCGTTCAAACTTGACTAAATTGAATGATGTACTAAAGGCAAGCGGTCGATTCATTGGTTCGCGATTATATTTGAAAACGTTTGTTTACAAGAAAAAACAGAGGGCAAGGTGGAGATTAGCTGATTGTGTATATGCATTTTTAATGGGATTTTGTCATCTGGGTAAAACGTGATCAGTCTTTCCTGAAATACAAGATAAAGGATCCGTCTTGTTTTGATTCCACTGAGGCCCTAGCCTTTGGTAAATCTATCTATCTATCTAACTATCTATCTATCTATCTATCTATCTATCTATCTATCTATCTATCTATCTATCTATCTATCTATCTATCTATCTATCTATCTATCTATCTATCTATCTATCTATCTATCTATCTATCTATCTGTCTGTCTGTCTGTCTGTCTGTCTGTCTATCTGTCTGTCTATGAAGCAAGGATGTGTCCTGGAACCAACACTGTTCAGCCTCATGTTTTCAGCTATGCTGACGATTGCCTTTGAGAACAATAACATTGGAATACACATCACCTACTGCATGGATGGAAATCTTTCAATCTCAGAAGGCTGAAAGCTAAAACCAAAACTAGCAGCGACACCGTCAGAGAGCTGCTGTTTGCTGATGATTGCGCTCTATACGCCAACTCAGAGGCAGACATGCAACACAATGTTTCAGCTTTCTCATACCTTGTATGCCTCTGCCAACTTTGGGCTCAATATCAACTTGGAGAAGACTGTTGTTATGTACCAGCCAGCTCCAGGGAATAATCACACCGTGTCGAATATCAAGGTGAACGGTCATAGACTAAGTGTTGTTGACAAATTCACCTATCTTGGCAGCACTGTGACACAAGCTGCCACAATTGATGACGAAGTGAATGCGAGAATCTCCAAGGCCAGCGCGGACTTTGACAGACTGTACAAGAATGTATGGGACAGAAATGGAATAAGCCTGCAAACAAAGCTAAAAGTCTACAAAGCAGTTGTATTATCCACAATGATATATGATTGTGAAACTTGTACTGTTTATCAGCGACACGCTAGGAAATTAAACAACTTCCACACAGTCTGCTTTAGGAAGCTATTGAAGATTAAATGGCAAGACAAGATCCCAGACACTGAAGTTTCAGAAAGAGCGTCAATGCCCAGTATCCACACTATACTAATGCATAATCAAATTCGCTTGGCTGGTCAATTAACTCGTATGCCAGATCACAGGCTCCCTAAACGATTTTTTTACCGCGAGCTGCGTTGTGGTAAACGTTCCCAAGGCGTTCGGAGGAAACGCTTTAATGACTGAAAATTTCACTGAAAGTTTTTGGAATTCATCATGACACCTGGGAGACTGCTGCCAAAGACCTAAATTCGTGGTGAACATCATTACACAAGGGCGCAGTCACTTGTGAAGCAACCAGGACTGCAAGCGCTGTGGAGAAAAGACTGGACAGAAAAACAACTGCAGGAGATCCTTCTCCTGGAACGTCAAGCATTCTTTGCCCACATTGTCAAAGAACATTTCGAGCCAAAATAGGCCTTATCAGCCATCTTAGAACTTACGGCTCCAAACTTTCAACACCACTGGATGAAATGAATGGTCATCATCATTCTTGATGGACAAACAAGAAACACTTTTGTATGGATGTGAAGCGTGGACAATGAGCAGACAAGCTGAAAAACAGCTGATGGCTGTGGAAAAGTGGTTTCTGAGGAAAATGCACAGAATATCATGGACAGACAGAAAAACCAATGAACAAGTCCGTCAAGAAACAAATCAATGAAGATCGTTAACTGATTAGAAACATTAGTTAGTTAGTTAATTAGTTAGTTAGTTAGTCGACAGATCATCCTCATTGCACATCGAACCATTCAGTCCATAAGTGCTCGGATCCCCACCTCAGCAAATCCCGCAGCGTGTAGCGGCTAACGACACCAGTTCTGTGTTGGTTTATCAATCTTCTTTGGCTTCCTGCGTAGTGTTCTTGTTTGGCCACCCCTCTTTTAATTTGCTGTTCTCGCAGTCTGGCCATGGTTGTAGATTCACAGACATCACTTGGTTCACGCAAAAGTCTTACTTCTCGTGGAGCATTCAGAATGTCAGTCTGGTCCATGGCGCGTTCGCCCTCCACCGTAGCCTCACCTGCAAGCTTGTCAGCCCGCTCATTTCCTTGTACTCCTGCATGCCCTGGCACGAAGATGAAACTAATCTTTGCCAGCCGAGACCGCTCCAGAGGCAGCAACCATTCTCTTCGGATCGACCCCACCTCTATCCTCTTGATCATATTCATTGAGTCGCTAAGGAAACATGCCCTAGTGAATGTCTATGTCTCGAGCCATGTTATTGCTTTACTTACTGCCATAACGTCCATAGTCAGGCTACTTGTGGTTTCAGTGAAAGCACCAGAGTCCTCCTTCACAATTCTCCCTCCGGCCCGAGCTGTAAAGGCCAATGAGTTTCTCAATGTCGGACGACCGACCCATCTGTGTAGATGACAGCATCACCGTCTAGTGAATTCTGGAAAATCAACGCTTATACTTCAGCCTCCACAGCAGCCTGATTTTCTTGTCTGCATTTTCTATCTAGTTGGCTGCAAACTGAAAAGGATGTGCAGAAATCTGTTGTGTTGAAGAATGTCTTCGGCTTGACCCATCCACGACCGTCCTCTTTTTAACCTGCTGCCCTTCACCTTCATAATTTCACTTTGCAGTGAATGTTATGTGTTTGCGTTAACTCTGAGGTAGGCGCGTGCTCTGCAAACTTGTATTCTCTCTTCAATGGTTGGAAAATCAAGAAGGTAGCGCATCGCCCTGCATGCTGTATCTCTTGTACATCCAAGAATAACGCGCATAGCTTCATTCTGTATCCTTTCCATCCTTTCTATCTGCTTACGACTGAGAGTCAGGATTGCCATTGCATACTCAAAAACAGACATGACCAGCCCCTCGTACAGAAGACACAGATGGCGCTGCTCACAGTTTGCTGCCGCCATCACCCGCATCGCAGCCAAACCCCGCTTGACCTTTGTTATCACCTGGTCTATGTGCTCATTATAAGCAAGGCTTCGATCACACCGTATCCCCAGATAATTCATTGCCTGCGTTCTTTCCGCCGTCTCTGAACACAGATTTACAGTTGGTGTTGGAGTGTTGACAATATGATTATTCAACGAGAACCAAGTCACTGTTGCCTTTGTTGGGTTGACCATTGCCCCAGCTTCATCACACCAAGTACTTATGCAATTGAGTTCGGTTTGTAGTTCTACAGCAACCTGCTCTCTATCCTTACCCTAACGGTACACTAAAACATCATCGGCATATGACAATGTCCTGCCAGGTCCAATGATCGGCTCACTGGTGATTCTCACTGTGTAGGCGTTGAACAGTACTGGAGATAATGGTGATCCCTGTGGTAGGCCAGGATATATTGTTGTTGGTTCCGAAGTCCAACTGCCACATTTAAAAACTACTTTCCGTTGGAAGAGGGCTTCAGCGCTCCATCTAAGGAGGAATGGACTTTTCTTTAGTTCAAGAAGCTGAAGCATTAAAAAATCCAATGGTACTCTGGTGTACGCGTCCTCAAGATCAATCGCTGCAGCAAAGGTTTCAATGCCTGAGTGGAAACCTTCATAGACATCATGGGCAAAATCTGCTGCATTGGTCCAGGTTTCTCTTTTTGGATGGTACCCACCAAGTGTAGGTGGGAAAACACCTTGCCTCTCCAGCTGGCTTGATATTTTCCTGGCAATTACCTTCTCCAGCAGCTTGCCTATTGTATTCTGCATAGTTATAATTCTATATCTCTGAATTTTTTTGTGGTCTTTGTCAGGCTTCGGCAAGGGAATCAGATAGCTGTGTAACCACTCCTCCTTGATGCTAGCACTCCCTATACTGTTGTTGTACATGTCTGCTGGTTTCTCTAGCTCATTGTCTGTACACCTATTGATGTCGTCGTATCTTATGCCATCAGGCCCTGGAGCGCTGTTTTTTGATCGTCGAAGCACAGCTTTGATTTCTTTCACTGTCAATGTGTCTTCATTCGAAGTGTTCTAGGCCTTGCACCTGTCTGAGGTGACCTCCTTGGCAAGATTTCGGCCTCCCGTGTCTGTCTGGTTGCTCTGCTCTAGATAGCGTTCAATGAGGGCTTTGCTTGTCCTTGTCAGTCCTCTGCCAGATGAGGTCAGCACTTTGGAAGTCAGGAATGCTCTTATTCTTGACTACCCCACTCATGCTTTTATGTAGTCGCCAGAACAATTTCAGTGACTTGTCTGTGCTTACTCTTTGACTCACCTCTGCCCATTTTTCGCTTTTAACCACCTTGACCAGTTTTATTAAATAGCTTACTTTTGTGTGCATCTATCTTTCTAAATGCATGCAGGGACTCGGATGGCAAGCTATGTTCTTCTTGGCATTTTGCCATCTTCTTACAGCACTACGCTTACCCACCCAAGCCTTCTCTACCTCGAAATTCCACCAAGGCGGCTGCTCCCAGCTTTTTTTCCTGCCCTGAAGCTTTCTGCGCATGTCACGTCTTATTTTACTCACCACATCTTGCCCTGTACTGTAAAAATGGAAAGTCTTGACCTTTAGCTTGTGCTGCCTGGTTCTGCTCTTTCTTCACCAGTATGCTGCGAGGGTGGTGGTCGCTGCCGTGGTGTCCTAGTACACCTCATCTACACACTGTAGTGAGTGAAGGTGAAACCAGCGCCAGATCAATAGCACTGTCCTCATCACCTGGACGGCTTGCTGTACTGGTGACACAGCCACTGTTTATACAAACCAGGTCAATGGTTCAAGTGCAGTCTCGAGCTCCTCCCCCTGTGTGTTGGAGGAAATATTTCCCCATGATCTGCCTTTAGCGTTGAAATCGCCACAGAAAATAACATTTCTCTCGTGACCTAATATGTCACTTAAGCACTGCCACTTCTGGGAATCCATACTCGCGTTGCGGGCATAAATATTAACCAACACGAATGGTAGACTGGATTGAACTCTCAACGCCTGTATTTGTATATCGTCACTATCCCAACTGGACATGTCTAGCTCTGACTCCACCATGCTGTCGCGGGCGAGAATCGCCATTCCCAGATGTCGTCTGTTGTAGAAACATTTGAAGCCGGCAATTCGGAGTAGCTGATAGCCCAGTCTCGTCTCCTAGAGCGCTACAATATCACTCCTGTAAACCAGGGTTTCTAAAATAGAGCCTCGTTGTTTTACGCTGGCGCAGTTCCAATACAGAATACGGATATTCGTGAGTCCCAGACGGTGACACTTGAGTCTAAAACGGCTTAAACCATCACGCTTACATTGTCGCTTTCTGCCTGCCCGGCGCCCACGCCGTCTCGTTAGGTTGACTGCCGACCGCTCGGAGAACACACGTTGTTCCGCCATGTTGAAAAACTGAAAACCACAGAAACTACACACGCTGCAAAGAATTCACTCAAGGATTGCGTCGCTCGATGCACGAAACTCCGTAGCATCGGCGCAGATCTTGGGTAGAAACTCCTGGTTTTACATCCTGACACACAAATTACACGCAAGAGATGAATAAATCCATCTCCTAAGCGAAAAAGTTAACGATCACACAACAACCCGACCGTCCGTCGCCATCTTGAAACCCGTGGATTAGAGACATTAGACGTAGACAGTCAACATTTTTGGGCATGTTATGAAAAGAAAGCCGGCTTCGTGGCTTAGAGGTTACGACTTTTCTCCGTAATCTCGTATACTCTTGTCGGTGACGTGATGACGGTGAGAATCAGCAGTGGTTCGAATCGCATCGGTAACTTAAGGGGTATGTGAGCCGGCCGCTCAGAAAGCAATGGCAAACTACTGAGCGTAATCTTGCCAAGAAATCAACATACAGCTGAAAGATGCTGATGTTGACGTTGATAGCGATGTCCTGTAAAGGATATGCCAAAAAAAATATGAGAAGAAATGAATTGGAGAACTTGGTGACGACTGGCTAGATCGAAGGGAGGAGACCAAGGAGAAGACCGAGAAGTAAATACCTGGATGACTTGGCCATGTGGCATGGTCAAGACAGGAACACAGAGCTGATCCACGACTCTGGTGATCGATTGAGATGGCAAAACATGACCACTCACGCTTATTGGCATGGCACACGATGGATGGATGGCTTCTGTCTCAAGCACGGTGTCCTAGTTTGCTTTCTCCCTACAGCTAAAACTCCTTTCTATCCTTCCCTCAGCTACCAAACTTTAAACGCATTACGGGATATTTGTTTCAACCAATACATAAATTAAGTTAGCAACTTCAGTGGTCATAAGTCTGTAACAAACAATACGGGATTCATAAACAGGTCACAATGTTAACAACCTAAGCAGCACAGTTGTTGCTTACAAGAGAATAAAACTGAGTATCAAATAGTCTTGACACCGGTTCACAACTCCACCCTGGACGGCATTGTGACGACCTGGTTGCTAATAGTAAACAATCTTCTTTCTAAATGTAGAATTATATTTTTTTCATGATGCTTGATGAAAAAATATCTTTGATATTTCGTAAATCGCATCCTTAACTAGGTATCTTTAGTTAACTAAAGCTGTCAGATAGGCTATGATGTCAGTATTTTCTTTTTAGAACTTGCTAAACTAATTAAAAATATAACCAAAAATTATGCTTTTCTCTGTGTGTGGAAACTTTGTTGATCATTGTCTGTAAAAAAGGGGGTTTTACTTTTGAGACCACTACAGTTACAGTTGTGTATAAGTCTTCAAAAGATTCAATCTGTGGTACCGCAGTATATAAATTACAGGCTGTATATTTGATCAGCATGTTATTTTTTTTTTTTTTTTCAGAAATGTGTGTATGACAAATACAATAGGCTTGATGCAGGTATTCAAGTCCACCTCTTGTTCTCCTATATCCACAAAATCCAACCACAACAGTATGTGACCATCATCAGAGGACATTCGCAGATTTTCAAAAGAATTGCTCATTCTGATCCTTCCTGCTCTTCTCTAAGTGGAAAGCCATCGTCGTAGTGGACAGTCAACTTGCATTTCTTGTTTTTCCACACAACAGAACAGGACAATTTCTTTGTGATGATGGCTGCACCATGTGACCCTTAAACTAAGGCTCGAGACCATGAAGCCAAATCTCGCTGAGTTTCCACTCTGAAAATGTGAACCTCCACACCGCTCCGTGAGCCTGATCTTGTTCCAAAGGACAGCACATCTGCACCAACCATATGACTACTCTGCTTACCACAGTGGACCAGCGTGTTGCCAGTAAAGGATGAGACTGGAATGGAGTTGCCCACTCCTCCTTACTCCATGGTGCAGTATCATAGAGCAGTGTGTTTTTATCTGTTAGTGTCATGAACACTGGCTTCCAGATTGGGACACCTTGTTCATTAGGAAGCTGTTCAGATAACCACTCCATGTGTCTAATCTCATGCTGGTTTGGTGCTGGTCTTAACATTTCATTTGCATCTTACGTCTGATTTTATTGGTCACTATCACTGCATGGCTAAAGATTTATGTAAATAAATATCACTTTATGACCTACATTTAACAGCAAATCTATCCCAATTATTAAAGTATTGTTTATTAGCATGTGTGACTATAGCTTCCGGTGTAATGGCGACGCGATGACTCGTTGTCTTGGGGGAGAAGCTGTTCAGTGTTTTTCTGTGGATTCCTTATGGAAATTCCCGTGAAATTCGTGTGGATAGTGTTTTTCCTTTGGATTATGTGATGTTATTTCGTGTTCGTTAATTGGAAGTGTTCAAAAGAAGCCACGGAAGGCAGGTGGTGGATGAAATTATGAGGGCAGCCGACAGATATTTGTTGGTTATGGTCTCGAGTTTCGCGACGGCAAGCAGAGGATCTCTTTAGAGAGACAATGATTGCGGTCATCCGGCCAGTATGGTCACTGCCATAGAGGAAAGCAACGGCAAACTACCTCTTTGAAATTGCCTAGTTTATTATGATTCGCTTAAAGACTGATCATCGCAAGACAAGGACAGAGACATTAAAATTAGGAACATGGAACGTTAGGACGTTAAACAACGACGGAACATTAGAGAACATAACACAAGAAATTCAAAGAGAAAAAATTAATATATTAGGTATGTGCGAAACGAGATGGACAGGAGCAGGCATCAAGATACATAAAGATTTTAAGATTATTTATTCTGGAGGTGAGGATCGACATAGGGGAGTGGCAATAATTTTAGACCGGAAAACATCAACGTCTGTTCAGGGATATTGGGCCGTGTCGGACAGAGTACTACTAGTTAAATTGAGTGGCAGACCTTTTAACATAAATGTTATTCAAGTATATGCCCCAACAGGAGAGTCCAGTGAAGATAGTGTAGAGGAATTTTATAATGACATAGAGTCTGCCTTAAAGAAATGTAAAAATTCAGAAATAAACATTATAATAGGGGACTTCAATGCAAAAGTAGGAAATCAAGGGGATAGATACACAGTAGGAAACTATGGTTTAGGAGAGAGAAATGAAAGAGGATACAGACTAGTAGAGTGGGCAAAAGAACAGGAAATGATTGTAGGAAACACCTGGTTCAAGCAACACCCTAGAAGATTATGGACCTGGAGGAGTCCTGATAGCAGGATTAGAAACCAGATTGATTACATTCTCATTAGCAGAAGATTTAGAAACGCCCTAACAGTAGCAAAAACAGTTCCCAGTGCTGATTGTTATAGTGACCACAGATTACTCACAGGAACATTGAGGATAAAGTTGAAGAAAGTCAAGTATACAACAGGGAACACTAAATATGATTTGTGTACATTGAGTAATGACAAGGAAATACAAAACAAATTCAACATAGAAGTACAGAACAGATTTGAAATATTGTCTGATCTAGAGATCCTATTCCAGGATGTGGATGATCAATGGGAAATGTTAAAGAATTCAATAAATATGGCTGCAGAAACAACTATTCCAAAATTAAAGAAGGTGGGTCGTAAGAAATGGATGACTGAGGAAATTTTACACTTAATGGAAACAAGAAGACTCAACAAAAAATAATCCTGCCAAATATGAAGAAATTCACAGACAAGTCAGAATATTATGTAGGAAGGCAAAAGAATCATGGCTTGAGGAAAAGTGCTTAGAAATTGAAAAACAACACAACAGTCAAAATACCAAATTAGTGCACAAAAGGATTCAGGAACTTACTAATAAAAGAACAAGTACATCAACAGGCTGTCTAAGAACTAAAGATGGCAAAATCATAATAGAAAAAGATCAGATTCTACATGTATGGACAGATTATGTGAAAGACCTGTATAATGATAACAGAGATGAACAGTATGCTATTAGATTTAATAATGAAGGACCAGCAATTTTAAAGATGGAGGTTCAAAATGTTCTTAAGCATATGAAAGCTGGCAAGGCCCCCGGTGCAGATAACATCACAACAGAAATGATTAAAGCTTTAGAAGAATTTGGACTAGAGCAAGTCACTAGACTGCTGAACACATTATATGATACTGGAGATATACCTTCTGAATTATGTAATTCTGTATTTATTGCAATCCCAAAGAAATCAGGAACCTTAGAATGTGATCAACATAGAACAATTAGTGTAATGAGTCACATCACAAAGATTTTGTTACGAATTATCATGCAAAGAGTGAGGAAGAAAATACAACCTGAAATAGGGGAAGAACAATGTGGTTTTGTAGAAGGAAAGGGTACAGTAAATGCTGTGTATATGCTGCGAACAGTTATTGAACGTGCTTTAGAAGTAAACAAGGATATACATCTTTGCTTTATTGACTACACAAAGGCTTTTGATAGAGTAAGACATGTCAACATTGTGGATATGCTGGCAGATCTACAAATTGATGGGAAAGACATTAGACTTATAAAAAACATATATTGGAAACAACAAGCTGCCATAAGAATTGATAATGAAGTAGGACAATACCAACCTATTAAGAGAGGTGTTAGGCAGGGATGTGTAATGTCTCCAGATCTTTTTTCCTTATACAGTGAAAATATTTTCAGAAATGTAGAAGACCTAAATGGAATCAGCATTGGAGGACGAAACATAAATAACATTAGATATGCAGATGATACAGTATTGATTGCAGACAATGCACAGGATCTGCAACAATTAGTAGACGCTGTGGTTGTACACAGTGAGCAGCTGGGGTTGGAATTAAATTGTAGGAAGACACAGGTTATGGTCGTCACTAGGAAGAACGAAGTACCACAATGTAATATACAAGTAAATGGGAATATTCTTCAGCAAGTGAATCGGTTCAATTATCTCGGAACAGTCATAACATCTGATGGCAGATGCCTTGAAGAGATTAGAACAAGAATCGCCATTGCGAAGGTAGCCTTTAGCAAGATGAAAAACATTCTGACCAATAAAATGATGTCAATTGAAACGAGAAAAAGAGTGTTGAGGGGATACATAGAGCCTGTTCTTTTGTATGGATGTGAAACTTGGACAATGTGCAGTCAAGCTGAAAAACATCTGATGGCTGCAGAAATGTGGTTTCTGAGGAAAATGCAAAGAATACCATGGACAGATAGAAAAACCAATGACCAAGTACTACAAGAGACAAATGAAAATCGTAGATTGATTAGAGAAATTAGACGTAGACAGTCAAAATTTTTTGGACATGTTATGAGAAGAAATGGACTGGAGAACTTGGTGACAGCTGGCAAGATCGAGGGGAACAGACCAAGAGGAAGACCGAGAGGAAAATACCTGGATGGCTTGGCCACATGGCATGGACGAGACAGGACCACTGAGCTGATCCACGACTCTGGTGATCGAGTGAAATGGCGAATCATGACCGCCCACGCTTTCCGGCATGGCACATGATTGATTGATTGACTATAGACATACATGCCTTTGGTTATCTCATAACATTTAAAATAGCTTAGTTGGGGAGATCAACGATACAGGTGTATAGAAGTTCCCCGTTGAAGCTTTTCTGTTGATTCTTGTGTCCTGAACTGGATCTTGCGCAGTCTGTATATACACGGGAGTTCGTCATCCGGCAAGTACTAGCACAGCATTTGTTGTTTCGTCCGGAGTTGAATGATTTGATGGAGACTTGCCTTCAGCGTCTGCCCTGGGATCAGGGATTTTCTCCTTGTCTCCCGGTAAAGGGTTGGAGATTTTTATAAAAACCATTTGATAAGAAGAGTGCGGATACAATGGTATGACATAAGCATCAATGTAGAGTTCATGGAGAGAACTAATCTCCCAGTGAATTAAGAGGTAAGGTAAAAACGCTGGCACCGGAAAGGACACACACTGAGGAAACACGAGGACAATATAACTAGACACTTTCTTGTCTGGAACCCACAAGGCAAGCGAAATAGAGGGGGGTCTAAAAACGGACGGAGAAGAGAATTACAGACAGAGATGTATATTACTGGGAGGACGTAGTGGGAGCTGCAGGAGATAACAAAAGATAGGACGGTTTGATGTGATTTGATTTATGGCCAATGTCCCAAATGGACATACAGAGCAGAAGAGAAAGATTAGTGCAATAAGAGCGTTGAGTGGTTAGGATACAGAACGCGGCACAACTCAGCGCTGCAGTACGGAATTCGATAGATGAGATGAGACACACGACAAACGGATAAAGAAAGGTATAATCAGGAACTATAGAAATTGGTGACAACTGGCAAACTTGAGGGGAAAGAACAGGGGGAAGGCAGAGAAAGGAATGTATTATAGATGTCTTGGCCACATGGCATGGTCGAGACAAGAATACAGAGCTAATCCATGACTCTGGCGATCATGTGAGATGGCTAAACATGACTGTCCACGTTTATCGGCATGGCGCATGATGATGATGATGATGATGATGATGATGATGATGATGATGATGATGATGATGATGATACCTGCATTGATAGATCTGTGCATGTTTGTATTATAAATATCGTCCCTGATATTTCCCGTCATGCTAATAGTGATGCCCTATTCAGATGTTCTTGTTATAACATACAAACCTTAATCACATATAACCACACTTAAATGTTAGATTAGATCTTATCTATCGTGGAAAGGTCGCAGATTGCAATTAGCAAAATAAAAACAAAATGGAAATGACTTTTTTTTTTTTTTTAAATCTATGTCAAGCAACATTTTTGCGTCAGCCAAAATAAAAGCCAACGGTCGCTGCATTAGTTTCACAAGACTTAGAAGTGGTTGGTTCTTTTGCATTAGAAAGCGCAACAAGTCCCCGCGCAAGATCAACAATGAACGTGTATACGATTCTGATGTCTGCTCTTTTGATGATGGTTGCATACTGGGCTGGAGCTAGCGCAGACTGTGTGTACAAAGGTGTCACTTATCCGGCAAGTTTCTAGTGTTGCATTCTTTGTTTAAATCATTACTTAACAGTTTCCGACTCCTTCTTCTTCTTCTTCTTCTTCTTCTTCTTCTTCTTCTACTACTACTACTACTACTACTACTACTACTACTACTACTACTACTACTACTACTACTACTACTACTACTACTACTACTACTACTACTACTACTACTTCTTCTTCATCTTCTTCTTTTCCTTATCTTCACCCCCACCCCTTCTTCTTCTGCTTCTTCTTCTGTTCTTTATCACCCGTAGGAGCACAAGATAGATGCCAAGCCCTCCTATCTGTCCTTCTTCTTCAGCTCCCTCTAGTGCAGGGGTTCCCAAACCACGGCCCGCGGGCCACTCATGGCCCTCCAGCTGTAATAAAGTGGCACGCGAGGCCTCGTTGTTTAATATAATATATTTTAATAATTTTTCAAAAAATGCACTTGGAGCGCCCTGTCAACGTGCGATAATTTACTCAGCTCGTGATTGTTATGCTTTGATATTATTGAATGCGCCTGTTCAGTTCACAACGAAACGTTATGAAGTTCCCATATCCCAGCCTTGTCGGCCAATCAGAGCGTGCAAGGCGTCATGTTGTCGCCTGTTACAAGTGTTTAGCGAAGTTTGTAGTATTATGTTGAAATTAGATTTTTTTTTCAAACAAAAATTTACCGTTAAGACCTATAAACATGGGTGTGGAAAATGTAAAATCAAACAATGGTAAAAAGCGAAAATGTGAAGATGTTGCTTATCGTGAATTCAACGAAGATTGGACGGAGAAATGTTTGTATATGCCTAGCCGTATTTTGTGTTTCTGTTACCCAAAAAAATTAATCTGGAACAACACTTCACGATAACACATTCAGACACAAATGCTGAATATCCGATCAATTCAGAGTTAAGAAAAGAATTCATACAGAAAGTTCTCTGATCAGGCAGCAGTCATTTTTCACCAAGGCTAACGAACAGAGCAAGAATGCTGTTGCTGCGTCGTACGAAGTCGCTCGTCTGTTGGCTCGCAAAAAGAAGCCGTTCGCCGATGCAGAAAAAATAATCAAGTCTTCCCTTAAAATTGCTGCTAGAATGCTTGGCGATAAAAAGTGTGAAACAAAATTTGATCAGTTTCCTTTGTCTAATAATGATCAGGCGAGTTGAAGAATTAGCCAACGATGCTCATCGTCAAGACGCAGCACATATTTTTTTTTTTAAACTGTAAATTTTTTCTCATTGGCAGTGGATGAATCCACTGACATTTCTGACACAGCTCAGGTCACAGTTTTTGTTCTAGCAATAAACGATAATTTTGAAGTCATTGGAGAACTTCTAGGACTTGAATCAATGCACCGACGGTGCTCCGGATTTGACAGGTAAAATGTCTGGATGTCTAGCATTATTGGAACAGTTTATTGGCAGCACTTTATTAAAATATCATTGTATCATTCACCAAGAACCTCTGTGCGGAAAGGCTTTAAATCTGAAACATGTCATGATGCTGTTCTGAGATTTGTGAACACAATTCGAAGAAAGGCGCTGAACAAGCGTTAGTTCAGATAGTTTCTATCAGAACTGAACGAGGAATACGGTAAGCTACTGTTACACTTTGATGTCAGATGGGTATCTAAAGGGAAAGTTCTGTCACCTTTCTATGAAGTGAAAAATAGTGTCTATCAGTTTATGTCTGGAAAAATATAATGCATTGCCTACGGAACGGGAATGTCTGTTTAACAATGACTAGCTTAATGAACTGGCATTTTTCGTGGATATCATGCCTCACTTAAACTCTTTAAATGCGAGGAGCCAAGGAAAAAAAAAACTACTGACACATTTGTGTGATGACATTTCTTCATTTAAAATGAGACTACGGCTGTTTATCGGACAGCTGACTGAAGGGACTTTTAGAGGCATTTCCAACTTGTGGTGGAAAAGAAATATGACTTGTTACAGTACAAAGTAACAGTTGAAATTCCACTGGATATCTTTCAGTCCAGATTTCAAAAGCTCACAATAGAGGAGGATAATGTTGCCCTCTTCATAAATCATTTGGTATTTCCTTTTGCCATGCTCTGCCAATTACAGCGAGATCTTCAGCACAAAGTAACTGATTGGAAATGCAATTCTGCACTGAGATGTAAATTTTTGGAACTGTCTGCTTCACCTTCAGATGATCATATGATTTCATTCTGGCGACTATTGTCTGTCGAACAATTTGAAAACTTGCGTTCATTCGCCCAGAGATAGATTTGTCGTTTTGGTTCGACATACAGATGCGAGCAGTCATTTTCCGCAATGACCATTATTTAAAAAAAAGCAACGTTCCAGACTCGCCGACAGTATTCTAACTGCGCTTATGACTTTGGGCACGACAGATTTGTGCCCAGACATTGATAAACTGGCATCTGAACTTAAGTAACTGATTATGAATAACAGTTACAATTGTAAATTAATTACATTAATTGCGATCTTCGAAAATGTTTAAAAATTTATTGTTAAATGAAATTGTAAAGCAAAAAAAAAAAAAATAACCGCAGTGTAGTACTGACACTGACTTCCTTTAAAGTTTTAGAATTTTGTTGACCAAAGTTAAGAAGGGTAAGAATGATATTGCACGACTTTTATAATGTTATAACGTTGTGGCCCGCTTAACTACCGAAAATAGTATATATGGCCCTCTGCTTGAAAAGCTTAGGAACCACTGCTCTAGTGCCTCCCCATATTAACTGTGACTAAAAGATTTTTATTTGCTCTGTTTCACGTTGATTCGTATAATCATCTCTGCTTTAAACTTGTTTCATTCTCTCTCTCATAGTCCTTTCTGTCTCTAACTTTTTAAATTCACTCTCGCATAATCGTCTCTGTCTCTAATTTGTTTAATTCTTTCTCGCATATTCCCCTGTGTCTCTAATCTGTCTAATTCTCTCTCGCATATTCTTCTGTGTCACTAGCTTGTTTAATTCTCTTTCTCATATTCCTGCGTCTCTGGCTTGTTTAATTATTTCCCGCGTATTCCTGTGTGTCTCTCATCTCATCTCATCTCATCGTGTTCTTCTTGTACCTTGCGGTGTCGAGGTGAAGTATAAACATCGTGAGAGTGCCCGATCATGGGCTTCATGTATTAATATTCCCATGGACTCTGCTATTCCCTCCGTCCAACGTTTACGTGGTCGGCCTCTTCCTCTGCTTCCATCTGGTCTGTACATCTATACTTGTTGTGGTATGCTGTTGAATGGTAACCTAATTGCATGGCCAAACCATTTGACTTGCTGCTTTCTAATAAAATCTAGTACTGCTATAACCCCCACTTTAGTCCTGATTTCTTCATTTCTGATCTCATCTCTTCTCAGGAATCTCACTTCTGTTGTTGTGAGTTTTCTTTTCTCTTTCTCTGTCATTGTCCAGGTTTGGCATTGGTAGGATAGAGTTGGTAGGAAGACTGTGTTGTAAAGTGCTTTCTTAGTAGTTATTGATATATGTTTGTCCTTTAGTATTGGTGCCATTTGTCCAATGAGTTGTTTTGCCTTATTGCATCTATTTTCGATCTCATCTTCTGATCTGCCATGTCTCTGTGTGGCTTGTTTCTTTACATATGTTCTCTATATATGTTATGAACAAGATAGGGGTCTGGACACAACCTTGTTGTACTCCGGATCTTATGGTGAAGGGTTCTGAGTGTCGTCCAGCTGCTCTCACTATGCATTCACTGTTGTTGTATAAGCTTCTACATAGATTTGTTAGATGTGTATTCACTCCATATTCTTTAAGGATTTCCCACAGCTTGTTTCTATCTACTCTACCGAATGCCTTTTGTTGGTCGACAAAGGCTAAGTAGAGTGTTTCATTGAATTCTATTGATTTTTCTATAAGCTGTCTAAGAGCAAAAATGACATTTGTGCATCCTTTGGTTTTCCTAGATCCAAGTTGTGTTTCGCCTAGCTGGGGTTCTATAGTAGTTCGTAGACTTTTCTCAAGAATTTTTCTAAATATTTTCCCAGTATGACTCAAAAGAGAGTGTCTCTAACTTGTTTAATTCGCTCTGGCATATTCTTCTGTGTCTCTAACGTGTTTAATTCTCTCTCGCATATTCTTCTGTGTCTCTAATGTGTTTAATTCTCTCTCGCATATTCTTCTGTGTCTCTAACGTGTTTAATTCTCTCTCACATATTCCCCTGTGTCTATGACTTGTTTAATTATCTCCACGATATATAATATACTCTGTGGGTTAAAGGCAAATGTGTGTCTAAATGTACTATTTCTTTTTTCCTTAGACATAGATCATTCTCGGTTAGATTTTGTAGCTGCATTCACTGGGTGCAGGATCCGTGGCGAAGGGTTTACGGGTACAGTTCTTAGTCTCGTAAACTCGCGTTCGCTACTCTTCTGCAGGCGATTTGGCAGCAGACCGCCTTGCATTGGTTTTTTTACGAAAGCAATCGCAAAACTACTGAACGTAAACTTGCCAAGAGATCACAACAGCAAAACATGCTAGTGTTGACTGCGACGTCCTGTAAAGGATATGCAACTGTTAATTCATGGGGTAGCCAACCCCTAACAAAACTCATTTTAGTCGCTTCCTACGACATGCATGTTAGGTTTTAGTGTTACTATTATTTGCTTCCTCTAAATTCTTCGGTAAGACTGGCATCTCTTAACATTTTTGATATTAGATAACTGAATTAAGTTTATATTTTCCTTCATGGTGCTGTTTTCTTCTCTTCTAGTCAATGCAGATTATGATTCTCGCATTCCGGGCATGTCCCTAAGCGTTCCGATGCTACCCTTATTAAATACATCACCGTCCAGCCACTAATTGTGCCAGTTAGCACTTGATTGGCGACTACCGGAGCTCTCTCTGTGAACTACAGGGTGTATTTTTAATTACCGTGAGGATTTTGAAAATATGGCCGTTCCAAGTTTGGTATTTACCTTTTATGTTGCAAGATCTCCACAGAGGGTGAATAGAAAACTTGGAACGGCAATATTTTCAAAAATCCCAGTCATTAAAAATACACCCTCTATTATTTTCTGACCGCACCGATCTTCGATTCTAAAACATTCCTTTATAAGAAGCCAACGGGCAGCCTTTAAGGTGGATAACAATGTGTGACTCACACCTGTCGACAGAGGGACAAAGGACCAGGTAGAGAAAGTGGGGGGTATGTGGAGAGGATGATATGGCGGAAAGTCGGCAGGGGTTCTGGGCCAATCTCGAAACTTATTGGGAAGACTATGATAACTTTCAATCAGATGGCAGTTGCGACGATTAGCAATATGACTCTTCGCTGGCTGTTCAACGAGAGCACGGAGCGCACGTGGAGTAGGGGAACAGCAATAGCAACTACCATGGCAAAAGAAGCTTTGTTCAAAATGAAAACCATACTTACCAATAAATACAATATAACCAAGTATAGAAGGTCATGATCACAGTGTGGCTCTCATCTCTCAACACGGCGCGTCAAAAACAACAACATGCTGATATGCATTGCTTACTTTCACAACTTACATTTCATAATTTGTTTTTTCCTATGTGAATGTAACATGCGTAATTATAATTGATGCACGACAGATGAGTGATTGGAAGGGCCGAATGTAAGACGGGCCTGTGTGCCCAATTTGTGACTCTTGGAAAATAAAGTTTGTTCGTTCGTTCGTTCAGTTTTCCGCCTCGTGCATTCTCATCCTCAAGGTGTCCGCACTATCCTTTGCTCATCTTCTTGCTGATCGAATACTTCTTCTTCTTCCGGGAACCATGCCTTATACTCACTGCTATATCCAACCCCTGTGTTGTTTAATATGACCAAAGTATGTCAGTGTCTGATATAATATACCAACACAGCAGAGAAAACAAAAGATACATGAAGTGTATAATGAAGAGTTAATAGAATGTGTTCTCTCGCGTCATCCACTAGGAAGGTCCAGTTGTGACAGGTAACCCCTGTGATCACTGTGTATGCACTGAGTCAGGAAAAGCACAATGTGCTATCATCGACTGTTTCTACCCGATGATTCACCAGTTCTGCCCCGACGGATCCCTGCCTGTGCACATAGATGGCTTTTGCTGTCCTTTTTGCAATTCCACGTACGTCTTTTCATAATTTTTAGCATGTTAATTGTGCATATTTACTTTTAGAAAGACAAATTATGTAGCGCAAGCTCACCAACACACACACACCACATAACATGCAATGGGGAACTTCGAATTAATATTTTTAATTTGTGAAAGATCGTGATGTCATTGTCCTGCAAGTTGGCAGTGTCGCGTTGTGTACTTCATGTACAGATGAACCCACATCACATCAGAGGACTTGTCTAAAGAATGTCGCCCCACAAGGACATTACACCAAAGAGGAATAGGAATTTGGTAATGTTTTTATAGAAGCAGTTGTGGTAAAATCTGCATCAAATCATCAGCAACTTAAATATCTGCACTGCTAAATATCAGTCCGCGTTCAGGGGACATTATCATCAATGATATCTACCATTTCAACATATCCCCAACACAATTGCCATGGCCGTGTCAATGCAGAATTGAAATAACGTCGTGCTGATGTCTGTCAAGACAAAATCATGCACTATCTATGTACAAATGTAAACAAAACAAGTAAACATATAAGATATAATTAGTGTACAAAAGGCAAATGGAGCGTTCATGGAACTAGGACATTTGTGGGAGTCAAAATAAATTACACATAGCACCAAACTTAGAATATTCAGTTGTACTTTAAATAAGTATGGATCAGAAACACAGAGAACAACTAAAATTGTTACAAATAAACTACAAGCATTTATTAATTTGTGCTATCGCAAAATAGAAAGACTAAACTAGCAAGGCTGAATACGTAATGTGGAGTTCATGGAGAGAACTAGACAAGTATCCGTGAACCAAGAGATGAATACAAGACGCTGGCACTGTAGAGGACATGCACTGAGAAAACCTGAGAATAATAATTCATGTATGTATATTTTAATGTCTCTGTCCTTGTCTTGCGATGATCAGTCTTTAAGCGAATCATAATGTACTAGGCACTTTCAAAGAGGTAGTTTGCCGTTGCTTTCCTCTATGGCAGTGACCATACTGCCCGGATGACCGCAACCATTGTCTCTCGAAAGAGATCCTCTGCCTGCCGTCGCGAAACTTGAGACTATAACCAACAAATATCTGTCGGCTCTCCTCAAAATTTCATCCACCACCTGCCTTCCGTGGCTTCTTTTGAACACTTCCAATAAACGAACACGAAATAACATCACATAATCCACATGAATACACTATCCACAGGAAATCCACAGGAAATCCACAGAAAAACATTGAACAGCGTCTCCCCGAAGAACAACGCGTCATCTCGTCGCCATTGTACCGGAAGTAGACGCGGTTGTTGTACACAGTGAGCAGCTGGAGTTGGAATTAAATTTTAAGAAGACACAGGTTATGGTCGTCACTAGGAAGAACGAAGTACCACAATGTAATATACAAGTAAATGGGGATATTCTTCAACAAGTGAATCGATACAATTATCTAGGAACAGTCATAACATCTGATGAGAGATGCCTTGAAGAGATTAGAACAAGAATCGCCATGGCAAAAGTAGCCTTTAGCAAGATGAAAGACATTCTGACCAATAAAATGATGTCAATTGAAACGAGAAAAAGAGTGTTGATGGGGTACATAGAGCCTGTTCTTTTGTATGGATGTGAAACTTGGACAATGTGCAGTCAAGCTGAAAATCATTTGATGGCTACAGAAATGTGGTTTCTGGGGGAAATGCTAAAAGTACCATGGACGGATAGAAAAACCAATGACCAAGTACTACAGGAGACACATGACAATCGTAGACTGATTAGAGAAATTAGACGAAGACAGTCACAATTTTTTGGACATGTTATGAGAAGAAATGGATTGGAGAACTTATTGACAACTGGCAAGATCGAGGGGAACAGACCAAGAGGAAGACCGAGAGGAAAATATCTGCACGGCTTGGTCACATGGCATGGACGAGACAGGAACACTGAGCTGATCCACGGCTCTGGTGATCGAGTGAAATGGCGAGTCATGACCGCCCACGCTTTCCGGCATGGCACATGATTGATTGATTGATTGATTGATTGTATGTATATACGAGAGACGGTCAATAAGTAATGCCTCCTATTTTTTTGTTTTTTAAATCTATGTAAACACTTTATCAATGTGCAGTTTATTAACTTGTTGGGATTCCTCAAACACTCTTCTGTACTGTATATCACTACCAACCTGTTTCAGTCACGGGTTGCGCAACAATAACGGTTTTAAAGTGGCCACCAAAGAAGTTCGGTTAAAGCAACGTAATGTCATAGAATTCCCCAATGCTGAAGTTGAGACCCCCGATTCGCATCTACAAACGTTTGAGTATTGTTTATGGAGATTCAACTGTAGATGTTAGCACTGTCCAAAGTTGGGGTACGCCATTGTCATGAGGTTGAAGTAAGTCAATCCTCACTAACTGACGCAAAACGGACTGACCGTCCGTTAACCGCATTGACTCCACACAACATTCACCGAGTTGATGACATCATTTGTGATGGCCATCGGGTAACACTGGGATGAACTGTGTTCCATGTTGTCCATTAGTAAAGGCAGTGCCCAGACCATCATTAAAGACCTGGGTTATTCAAAGTTTTGTGCGCGGTGGGTACCCAGAATGTTGACAGACAGACATAAAGAAGCATTGAAAACCATAGCTATCAACCTCCAGCACCGTTACGAAACTGAAGTTTAGTTAGTTGCATATCATTTACAGGACGTTGCAGTCAAAACCAGCATGTTTTGCTTTTGTGATCTCTTGGAAAGTTTACTTTCGGTAGTTTGCCATTGCTTTCTGAATGACCGGCATCCATACCATTTCGTAAATAACCAACGCAATGCGATCAGCTGCCAAATCGCTAGCAGCTGTGTTTCGAACGCGGGTATGCGGCATCACGAATCGCTTCGCCAAGGAGACAATGTGCGAAACTCAAGGATAAGAGTTATTATCGAATATTGTGACAGGTGATGAGGCTTGGTTTCATTTGTTTGAACCAGAATCCAAGAGGCGGTCAATGGAATGGCACCACACGACATCGCCGGCAAGAAATAAGTTCAAAATGTCACCATCTGTAGGGAAATTTATGGCCTCCGTGTTTTGGGATGAGAAAGGTGTGATTCTTCTCGATTTCTTGGGACAGGGAAACACGATGGTGAATGCTTACCGTTAAATTGAAACTTTGAAGAAGCTTAGAGGGCGTCTTCAACGACTCTACCCACACAGAGATCGGAGAACTGCACTGCTGTTGCAAGATAATGCCACCGCACACATCTCTAAACGCACCATTGATACGAACGCAGAATTTGGCTGGACATGAAAACCACATTTCCCTTACAGTCCCGATTTAGCACCCTCAGACTTCCATCTGTTTGGACCACTGAAAGAAGATCTTCGCGGACATCACTTTGAGGACACCGAGACCCTTAACGTGCCGTACGCCAGTGGCTTAGGAACAAGGACACAAATTTTTACCGTACGGGAATACACGCCCTTGTGAGAGGATGGACAAAAACCATAACTAATAACGGAGACTACATTGAATAATATATGTTTTGAAATACAGACTTAGAGCATTTCAATGTGAACTGCATCTTTTTGTTTTTGTTTTGCCTATTGAATAAACTTAAAAATTTCGAGGCATTACTTATTTACCACCCCTCATACATTGCCCATTTGATACAGACTTCGGTCGAAACGTTCGCTTGTATCTGTATGTTTTTATTTTATTTTATTTTTTAAAAATTATTATTATTATTTGCCGAGCTGCTTAGTCATGTTTTGTGTATACAACATATATTGTTATATAAATACTAAACATGAGCAATAAGCAAACAATCTGAGAAACATCTTGCGGCAATGAGAATCTGGTTAGTGGAGGATATACAAAGAATAACATGGACGGGCAGAAAGAGAATGTCTCAGTTCTTCAAGAAAGCAATGAAATCTGTAAATTAATTTGAGTAATTAGATAGTGGCTATTTCTGAGCATGTTAGGAAGAGAAATACACTTTAAAACTTAATAACAACTGGCCATATTGATGAGAAAATGGGAAGGCATAGGGATAAATACATGAATGGCTTGACAACATGGCATAATTGAAACAAGAACATAGACCAGATGCAAAATTCTGGCAGCTAAGATCAATTATAGGGTTTGAGCTCTGTGACTCTATGCTTTATGCGACCCGCTCAGTTAGCCCAACAGAGTGTTGGCCTTGGTTGTGCAAGGGTAAGTTAATAAGTAAGTCACAAATGGCTGTAGACAAACGACTACATATGATAACAACTTGAAACCAGTTTATTTTTATACATACATTGTCCCTTTATATCTCAACATAATTGCCTCCAACATTGATGCACTTACCCCATGGTTTTATCAGTCCTTCCAAACCGCCTGCATAGAACTGCGTGCTTAGTTTTCTAAACCACGTTTTCACTTCATTCAACTTCGGCGTCATTCGCGAAATGTCTCCCGCCAAGGTGTGGTTTTAGTGTTTATGCTGACAAATGTTTATCCCGTAAAGCGGTACACAGCTGGGTTGAAAACGTTACGAGGACGAGTCAGTAACTAAGTCACACAGTTCTGTGGAATGGCAGGTAAAGGAAAACAAAGCACGCAGTTCTATGCAGCCGGTTAGGGAGGACTGATAAAACGATGGAATAAGTGCATCAATGTTGGTGGAAATTATACTGAGAAATAAAGTGACTATGTATGTATAAAAAATAAACTGGTTTCAAGTTGTTATCACATTTAGTTATTTTTCTACAGCCATTTGTGACTTACTTATTAACTTACTCTCGTAATACGTTTACATAACACTTATTGACTATAATGTATTAGTTACCAGAAATATGTGTTTTATGATTTCAGATCCACGACTCAATGACAGTGAAAGCAAATGTATAGAGTGGCGTATCTAAGCTAACCCTTAGTATAGTTTCATGTTGCCTGTTATGTGTAATATTCCAACAGAAATGCCCAGATGGCATTCAGTTGCATTATGCAACTTATTTGACGATTAATGATATAGCTAAATGCTCTGATACAGTAATAACAATTGGGAAAGTAATATTGTTTATAGAGAAAATAAATAATATAATCGTTTAAAATCAATAGTCAGATGTGTTATGTCATTATATTTTCATGTGAGTTCATGCTATCTATTCTTATATCTAAATGTGAGGGACTGAGTGGTTTAGAGGTATGGTATCCACCTCGAGTGCTGGAGGTCCCGGGTTCAAGCCTCGGAGAGGGCCGGGATTTTTTCACGTGGACTTCTTTCTAGTAACAAAAATGTTCTTTGGTCTCTGGGTAGTGAGATCGGGCACCCGTGTGAATTGTTGAGCACTTTAAAAAAATCCCTTAACAGTTGGAAATCGAAAAAGAGTAGCCTAACGGCGCTGCCCGGGCAAAATTTCGAATTAAAAATCTACCCAAAGTATTTCAGGATCCTCGCCAGTGCTACGGAGTTCGTGCACTGAGCTGAGATTCTCCTGACACAGGCTTGAGTTAGGAGTAGAATGGAGCACTTATGGGTTACACCCGTGCGTCGTGATGTTGATCCGTCGACTAAACTATATGTGTATGTGAGTACTCGTTATCTATTCTTATATTTTTATGTGAGTTCTTGTTGTTTTTTCTTATATTTGTACGTGAGTTCTTGCTATCTATTCTTATATGTGTATGTAAGTTCCTCTATTATATTATATTTGTACGGTAGTTCTTGCTATCCATTCTTATATTTGTATATGAGTTCTTCTATTATTATATTTGTACGTGAGTTCTTGCTATCTATTCTTATAGATGTATGTAAGTTCCTCTATTATTATATTTGTACGGTAGTTCTTGCTATCCATTCTTATATTTGTATGTGAGTTCCTCTATTATTATATTTGTACGTGAGTTCTTGCTATCTCTTGTCAGGTCTTGTCAGATATGACTGAGCTACCGGATGACAGTAGACGGTACTACTTGCTTTCTGTCAGCGCCGAATGTTGGGCGGCGCTTACCAAACCCGACACCCCACATTGTGCCAACGGCTTCGGGCGGAAGAGCGCAATTGGGAGGGTACAAGCCTTACCCTGGTGCGAGGAAATGCAAGCTAAAGACAAAATTGTCATGGCAGGGCAGACAAGGCCCTAAGCCTTGGTTGGCGACTGGTCTAGGATCGAAGCTCCGACAGGCGGACAGTTAGAGCATTGCTTTGCTGATCCGGCAGCTTCTGCAGCTTGTCTTGTTCCAGATTATAGGTGTCAACTTTCCTCTGGAGTGAACTAGGCATGCCGAGAGAGGGATCATGCTGCATGGGCAACATATGGTTTCTTTATTTTAGCCCAGGCTTTGTGCTATGGAGAGGCAATAACTCCATCCCTAGTCTTAACCGGTCTCGGAATCAAAGCGAGAGGCAACTGTTACGGGTTATAAGTCCTTGTCAGTTGGCGTAAATATGGAGCGCCACGCGTTGCCTCTGACGGTGGGAGACACCCACAGGTGTCACTGATCAGCTACCGCCCGCCTCAAGCTGGGCAGCCCCCAGCCAATTGGGTGCTGATCCGCCACAGCCTGCCTGCTTCAATGGGTGCTTGGGGCTAGGACAAAATCTGAATCGCAGGCTGTAAAACCAATGCACCAGGTACTAATAAAAAGAATAGAAACCCCAAGCTACGGCTTGCAACCTGGAACGTGAGAACCATGTGTCCAGGATTTTCCACTGACTTGACAAATATTGACGATGTGAGAAAAACGGCTGTGATTGATGCTGAACTCAATCGTCTTAACATTGATATTGCTGGCCTGCAGGAGACTCGCCTCGCTGAGGAAGGGTCACTCAGGGAAAACAATTACACTTTTTTTTGGAAGGGAAGATGGCAGGCAGAAAAAAGGCAACATGGTGTGGGCTTTGCAGTGAAAGAATTCGCTACTGGGAATGATTGATATCCCAGCTGGAGGTAATGAAAGATTATTATCACTGCGCTTGGCACCCTCGTGTGGATTTGCCACCATTATCACTGCATATGCACCGACACTCGCTTCCTCTGATGATGTAAAGGATACGTTCTATGAGCAGCTAGACTCTGCGATCAAGGCAGTTCCAAAATCCGACTACATTTATATGCTCGGTGATTTCAATGCTCGTGTGGGCAGGGACTCAAGTTCATGGCCAGTGTGCCTTGGAAAATACAACATCGGTCGCATGAATGATAATGGGCAAAGGCTGCTGGAGCATTGCACTAGAAATGACCTATGTATTACAAATTCCTTTTTTAAAACAAAAGAAATGCATAAGGTCACATGGAAACATCCAAGATCCGGCCATTGGCATCAGCTGGACTTCATTATCACACGGAGACAACATTTGAACCATACATCATTAACTCGAAGTTACCACAGTGCTGACTGTGATACAGATCATTCTTTGGTTGTTGCAAGGGTTAGACTGAGACCAAAGAGAATCTACACAGCTAAACACAAGTCTAGCCCCAGGATTAATATTACTAACACTCACGATCCTGGAAAGTGCTTTGAATTTCAACAGCAACTTGAAGACGCTTTCAATGGTACATCAGAAAATAGTATAGTAAATGATAAATGGAGTAAACTTAAGGATACTATTTATAAAACAGCGGTAGGGGTTTACGGCACTGTGGATCATAAGAGGCAGGACTGGTTTGCGGCAAACAGCCAGATACTGCAGCCCTTGATTGATAAAAAGAAGATAGCTCTCTTAAGAAACAAGGAAAGACTAACGCGTAACACTCTGAGTGAGCTGAAGCAAGCGAGGAAGGATGTACAAAAGGCTGCCAGGCAGTGTGCGAATGACTATTGGATCAAGTTATGTGAGTCCATTCAAATCGCAAGTGATAAGGGAAACATCAGAAGCATGTATGAAGGGATAAAGAAAGCCTGTGGTCCAATGATCAAAAGAAGTGCACCGCTGACAACCTTGACTGGAGAAATCATCACTGATAAGAAACAGCAGATGGATAGATGGGTCGAGCACTATTTAGAGCTTTACTCAAGTGAGACCAAGCTAGCGGATGATGCCTTCAACGCCATAGAGGCGCTGCCAACTCTTGACCACCTGGACACACTTCCCACTATAACAGAAGTTAAGTGTGCTATAAATGAGCTTGCATCTGGCAAGGCTCCAGGTAAGGATGGGATTCCAATAGAGGTGATCAGGAGTGGGCAAGACACACTCGCTCTACAGATCCACCAGCTAATAGAGCTATGCTGGCGAGAAGGACAAGTTCCACAGGATTTCAAAGATTCAAACATCATAACGCTGTACAAGAACAAGGGAGATCGGAGCGACTGTAACAACTATAGGGGTATCTCACTACTGTGTATTGTTGGGAAAGTATTTGCCAGAATTGTCCTGCACAGACTTCAAGTCCTGGGAGATCAAGTCTACCCCGAATCACAGTGCGGCTTCCGTCAGAACCGGTCTACCATTGATATGATATTCTCATTGCGACAGATGCAAGAAAAATGCCGGGAACAAAATCAGCCACTGTTTATTGCCTTCATCGACCTCACAAAGGCATTCGATTTGGTCAGTCGTGAGGGTCTGTTTAAAGCACTAAAGAAGATTGGCTGCCCACCAACTCTTCTGTCCATTGTGGAATCGTTCCACACAGGCATGAAGGGTATAATCAAGTTTGATGGCTCAACTTCAGAAGAGTTTGAAATCAAGAGTGGAGTTAAGCAAGGTTGTGTACTAGCCCCCACCCTCTTTGGGATATACTTTTCACTTCTACTGAAATATGCCATTCGTGATCAGGATGACCGTATATACATTCACTCACGCTCAGATGGTGGCCTCTATAATGCTCAGAGATTGAAGGCCAAGACCAAAATTAGCAGGGTACTAATCAGAGAGTTGCTTTTTGCGGATGATGCTGCGATTACGACCCACTCTGAGGAAGAATTACAACAACTACTATCTGCATTCTCCAATGCTTGTTCTGAATTTGGTTTAACAATTAACAAAAAGAAGACACAGATTATGTCACAAGGTGCACATGGTGTACCATCAATCTTTATTGACGACGCCGAACTGGAGATAGTAGACCATTTTACATATCTAGGATCAGAGGTAAATTGCAAATTATCTCTCGATCAGGAAATCAGCATCAGGATTGGCAAGGCAGCAACAACAATGAACATGTTAGCAAAAAGAGTCTGGGAGAACAGGAAGCTTACTGCCAAAACAAAAGTCCTCGTCTACCAAGCCTGTGTCCTTAGTACTCTTCTTTATGGCAGTGAAACCTGGACAACTTACTCACGCCAAGAGAAACGTTTAAACAGCTTTCATATGCGGTGTCTGCGAAGAATACTTGGTATTAAGTGGCAAGACAAAATCACAAATACTGAAGTATTGGAAAGATCAGGTTGTGTGACGGTGTATTCCATGCTCAGTCTTCGTAGACTTAGATGGATAGGACACATTAGGAGGATGGATGATGGTAGAATACCAAAGGACATCTTTTTGGGGGAATTACAGACGGGTAGGAGATCTCAGGGTCGGCCTCTACTACGATACAAAGATGTGTGTAAGCGGGACATGATTGATACAGGCATTGATAATGCACATTGGGAGCACGTCGCCGCTGAACGTGTTGCATGGAGGGCAACTATCAGAAATGGAATAAAGACAAAGGAGAAAATGATTGCAGATAAAGCACACATAGAGCGTGAGAGACGTAAGATGGTGCAAAATGGTGGAAGTGACCATGTTTTCACATGCACCTACTGTGGGCAAACATTTGCAGCAAGAATTGGCCTTACCAGCCACACTCGCCACCGCCATGGATCGTAGTTATTAAGCCTTTTTGAAGCACAATGTACCAAACTATCGTCTGTCAAGACGGAAAGGTGCCAATGTATCTTGCTATCTATTCTTATAGTTGTATGTAAGTTACTCTATTATTATATTTGGACGGGAGTTCTTGCTATCTATTCTTATATGTGTATGTAAGTTCCTCTATTATTATATTTGGACGGGAGTTCTTGCTATCTATTCTTATATGTGTATGTAAGTTCCTCTATTATTATATTTGGACGGGAGTTTTTGCTATCTTTTCTTATATGTGTATGTAAGTTCCTCTATTATTATATTTGGACGGGAGTTCTTGCTATCTATTCTTATATGTGTATGTAAGTTCCTCTATTATTATATTTGGACGGGAGTTCTTGCTATCTATTCTTATATGTGTATGTAAGTTCCTCTATTATTATATTTGGACAGGAGTTCTTGCTATCTATTCTTATATGTGTATGTAAGTTCCTCTATTATTATATTTGTACGGGAGTTCTTGCTATCTATTCTTATATGTGTATGTAAGTTCCTCTATTATTATATTTGTACGTGAGTTCTTGCTATCTATTCTTATATGTGTATGTAAGTTCCTCTATTATTATATTTGTACGTGAGTTCTTGCTATCTTTTCTTATATGTGTATGTAAGTTCCTCTATTATTATATTTGGACGGGAGTTCTTGCTATCTATTCTTACATGTGTACGTAAGTTCCTCTATTATTATATTTGTACGTGAGTTCTTGCTATCTATTTTTATATGTGTATGTAAGTTCCTTTATTATATTATATTATATTTGGACGGGAGTTCTTGCTATCTTTTCTTATATGTGTATGTGAGTTCCTCTATTATATTATATTTGTACGTGAGTTCTCGCTATCTATTCTTATATGTGTATGTGAGTTCCTCTATTATTATATTTGTACGTGAGTTCTTGCTATCTATTCTTATATGTGTATGTAAGTTCCTCTATTATTATATTTGTACGTGAGTTCTTGCTATCTATTCTTATATGTGTATGTAAGTTCCTCTATTATTATATTTGTACGTGAGTTCTTGCTATCTATTCTTATAGTTGTATGTAAGTTCCTCTATTATTATATTTGGACGGGAGTTTTTGCTATCTATTCTTATATGTGTATGTGAGTTCCTCTATTATTATATGTGTTTGAGTTCTTGTTATCTGATAATATAATTATTATTATATGTGTAATAAACTTATTGCTGTTTATTATTACATTTGTATGTGAGATCTTGCTCCGAGACATGCTTCAGTGAGATTGTTGTTGTTCCTAGTTTAGAATTAGTTTAGTCGATGGATCAACATCACGGCACACGGGTGTAACCCATAAGTGCTCTGTTCTCCTCCTAACTCAAACCTGAGTTTGGAGAAACTCAGCTCAGTGCACGAACTCCGTAGCACCGGCGAGGATCCTGCATTACTTTGGGTACATTTTTAATCGAAATTTTGCCCGGGCAGCGCCGTTAAGCTACTCTTGTTCGATTTCCAACTGTTAAGGGATTTTTTTTTTTTTTTGCCGGTCTCTCTGGCCGAGGGTTTACACCACTTTCTCCGTAATCCCGTAAATTTCAATTATTTCAAATCCCGAAACAACCACATAATCAATTGATTATGCTCACTGGGTTTAGGAGGCCTGGTGTTCCTTGCCAGTGAGAAGTCCTGATCGTTCGGGTCCAATCGATTGACGGACGTCGGTCGCGGCGATTGGGCAATCTTGAGCATAGCCTGCGATGGGTAGCGTTGTGATGTTCTGTTGTGATAATTTGGTGTGTCCAGTGTGTGCCGCGTGGTTACACACCCGCTTCACACGCGTGATCCGGGACTGTTTCCGGATCCGGTCAGGGATATGCACTACTAACGAGCTCAAATGAGGGCGAAACTCGAGTATAGTGCTTCCATATTGACGTGGATAGGCCTTAGGTTCATACCAGAATGCGATCGGCGTTGCCAGTAGTGGGTTGTGCTCAATATTTATATTTGAAAACGTTTGTTTACTAGAAACAACAGAGGGCAATGTGGAGATTAGCTGACTGTGTACATGCATTTTTTAATGGGATTTTGTCATCTGGGTAAAACGTGATCAGTCTTTCCGGAAATACAAGATAAAGGACCCGTCTTGTTTTAATTCCACTGAGGCCCTAGCCCTTGGTAAATCTATTTATCTATCTATCTATCTATCTATCTATCTATCTATCTATCTATCTATCTATCTATCTATCTATCTATCTATCTATCTATCTGTCTATCTGCCTGCCTGCCTGCCTGTCTGTCTGTCTGTCTGTCTGTCTGTCTGTCCATCTGTCTGTCTGTGAAGCAAGGATGTGTCCTGGAACCAACACTGTTCAGCCTCATGTTTTCAGCTTATGCTGACGATTGCCTTTGAGAACAATAACATTGGAATACACATCAACTACTGCATGGATGGAAATCTTTCAATCTCAGAAGGCTGAAAGCTAAAACCAAAACTAGCAGCGACACCGCCAGAGAGCTGCTGTTTGCTGATGATTGCGCTCTACATGCCAACTCAGAGGCAGACATGCAACACAATGTTTCAGCTTTCTCATACCTTGTATGCCTCTGCCAACTTTGGGCTCAATATCAACTTGGAGAAGACTGTAGTTATGTACCAGCCAGCTCCAGACAATAATCACACCGTGTTGAATATCAAGGTGAACGGTCATAGACTAAGTGTTGTGGACAAATTCACCTATCTTGGAAGCACTGTGTCACAAGCTGCCACAATTGATGACGAAGTGAATGCGAGAATCTCCAAGGCCAGCGCGGACTTTGACAGACTGTACAAGAATGTATGGGACAGAAATGGAATAAGCCTGCAAACAAAGCTAAAAGACTACAAAGCAGTTGTATTATAGATACTGCTATATGCTTGTGAAACTTGGACTGCGTATCAGCGACACGTTAGGAAATTAAACCACTTCCACACAGTCTGCTTTAGGAAGCTATTGAAGATTAAATAGCAAGACAAGATCCCAGACACTGAAGTTTCAGAAAGAGCGTCAATGCCCAGTATCCACATGAGACAGTATGCTTTCATTGTCTCTAGGCGCCTGAGTTTGCTGGAAAGCATTAACTGAAATATTTTTTTGGACAAAGAGTTCACCGACCAGTAAGTTCAAAATTAGTGAGTGGCCGGGCAATGACTCTGCTGCAGCCCACTAACCGACAGTTTACCTTTCGTTGTAGTGGAATAAGAAATTCAGGAAACCTGAAGCCAAACTTAGCATAGGAACTGTCAAATGGGCAAGAAATACAACGGGTATGGCTAGATATATGGGAACGGACACGCCCAATGAACCAGACCAGGCGAAGGCAGAAAAGGTAAGGTCTTCGACCTCAAGCTGTAACCTAGTGGTGTCAAGGGATCTAGAATAAAGCGGTTTAGGGAGAATTAATTATGCAGCACAGCTAAATGCTGATTGGGTAGTCTTTCACAAGGAAGAGAAACGTCACGTGATTCCAGAAAGAAGCGCCAAGTATATAGTTATATATATTTTGGGATCCAGTCAGTTAGGAGAGTCGAACAGGAGAGACGACAGTTGATAGTGGACTCCGGGAGTGGCGGGGGTCTGTGCCCTCTTGGGGCAGCCCAAGGAACATAGTAACAGGATTTCAGAAATTGTGGCTAATCCGTGCCCAAGTCTGTATAGTATCTGTAGGAGGAGGAAGTGAAGGAAGACGGACAAGCGCCCATGCTAGAATTCGTCTGAATCACTGATAGGAGTGAGAGCGACTAAGGATCTGTGAACGGAACCTACCCAAGGCAGATAAGCCAAAGAAGGGAAAGACACGCAGAGTCCGAGGGTCGTTAAAGTGCAAGAAAGCCACTTGAGTTAAGAGGACCGCCATCTAAGGAGACCGCTCGTTAGTTGCAGATGATGGCTAACGTCAAACAGGACGACCATAGCCAGAGACACCGCGGTTGGAACCACACAGGAGACTAATGTCAAATACGACTGGAAACCGGTGGTGGGATCCACGACAAACGAGGTTGAAGAGAGCAATCGTATTTCAAATATGGGACCCAGATGATCAACTGGACGGCAGAAGTTGAATGTAAGTTGACATAAGACTTAGACCTAATTAGTTTAATTGTATATTATAATCAGGTACCTTAGTTTAGAGAGCTATAGCAAACTACCGTAGGTGAACTTACCGCGACCCGACAAGGAGCAGGATTGGATGCGACGTCCTGTAAATGACCTATATTTAAAAGGCTGGTCTATAGTGTTGGGAGTCATATTAATCGGTTAGATAAGCAGAGTGTGGATAAACTATGTATGTGCAGGTAAATTAAGTATATAGACTAAAAGATTAATGATAACTAGGCGGGTCAACACGGCATATAAAACGAAAGGCTATTGCAAGAATATAAACACAGCGCCCAAACACAGCAGACGGCAGAAGGAGATAGCAAGGCACTCGCGATCACTAGGTCAACCAGACAATGACAGGTGAGATCGTTGGCCAGAGACGGGGAGGGCACAGGAAAGAATGCGTGTCTTTTGTTCGCTGGACATAGGTGAAAGGAGGTCGCGCTTCTGCGGCTGTGTAGCTAAGGTGTAGTTAGGCTGGCCCGGCGTAGTACAGGCAGCGAGTTCAGATCTTCGGGTGAATGGTTAAATACTTAATGTTGGCTGTAGGCGGCGCGTTGGGAAATAGGCGATAATAATATTAGTTAAACATATGTGTTCACAATAAGGTTCTTAATTTATGTTATGGCTAAGATATACTAATACTAGTATAGATAAAGAAGCGGTAGGTGTTAAGGAATTTGTAGGTAGTGAAAGACTAATGTTTATTCTCACATAAAACTCACGGGTATTGTTTTATACTGTTTCAGGCATTGCCTGGGTAAAAGGGAGTCGCCCAAGCATACCGGGCATACTTGTCTAAACAGATATCCATCTGAACAAAATAATCCCTGGGTATATGGATTGATGGATCAATCTGTGGATCAATGGGTATTTGGGCTGAACACGTGTACCACTAATAAGCCTATGGAGAGATAGTTATGAAACAAAGGCCGGTGTAATTCCTAGCTTTAGTCTTCTTCTTCATGCGGTTAGGAGGTGATTGTAGGTAGTATTTCTCTAACATCTGGTTGTATAGTTTATTACATTATCTACCTCCCCTTGTGGCGTCATGCAGTATTGTGTTGTTTTTTTTGGAGTCGATTATACGTAGATGTGTCTTCAATGCATGCACTGGTTACTTTATGTGATTATGCTGTAGATTGTCACTCTGTTACTGTTCAGAAGAAAATAAATATGTTTGAGTTGCCTTTATTTCGACTTGTCAGTCTGAGATTGTGTAGATTAGAGTAGTTTAGAGACATTGTGAGGTGGGCTGTACACTTCTCCTATAACCTGATGACATACACCACGAGACATTGATGGTGCAATAGTAATTAACTATTGTTCTCACGCGGAGACACGAACCTACATCTGTCGTATCCCTTACTCTCATCCTTTTTCTCCTTCTCTCTCTCTGAGTACACTAGTTTGCCATTGCAAAAGGAAGATCGTTTCCTTCCGGCTACCAGCGGACGTGATTTCACAAGCTCTCCCAATGTCTATATAATTTAACAAAGTTGTGCCTATTTCAATCGAGATGCTGTGTATTTCATTGTGTTTTTCTAAAAACTGGATCTAATACTAATTAATATATTAAGTTTATGTGACTATTAGTTAGTGAAATGCTGATTTCTGTGTGAAATGTAAGGTAAGAACGTTCAGTTTTGAAAACTACCAATTAACGATTAACGTCAACGTGTGATTTAACCATGTGGGACTAGCGCGTGGTTAGTCGCCAAGCACGCGTTACCGAAAGGCGGCGAACTTGTGTGTACTCCCGGCCTGTTGGAGCCTCATACATTACTAATATGGCGTCCAACTTACGGAACTCTACTTTATCCAAGCGCCATGAAAATACAAACAAAGACAAGACGGGGAAAAGTTTGACGAGCACGCCACCCAAACGTCGGATTTCTTCAACGCCAACTTCACACGTGTGGTCTAGTGAATCTGCAGACACTGATCCCAAGCTCAAGCTGGTCGAACATCACAGTTCAGTAGCCCAATCTGATGAGACTAACACATCATCTTTAGTCACTCTTTCCTCAGCCGAACCACACAACCACAACGCCTGCCGTGAACTCATCCAGGCTTTGGAGGACAGGCTAAAAGACTTTATTTCCAACAACACAACTAATATCATTGCCGTGTTTAAAGAAGAAAACGCTCGCCTTCAAAAAGAAATCCACCTCCTTAAAGAAGAGAAGGACACCTTTAAAACAACAATCCATGCCTTAAAACTAAAGAGTGCACAGTCATTTGACAAAAGTGCACAAACAGGAAGTATTCATAGTGCTGCAGAGGTGTGTATGACCAGTGGATGTTCGTCGGAAAAGGACATGCAGTTAGTTTCCACAGGCTGCAACACTACTAAACCTGTAGAACGTGCACCATCCATCTACCCAATTGATGTGCGTGTCAGCAATAGGTCCCAGGCCTCAAGTGTAGACTCTCCAGCAGCAGACGAAAAGTTAAAGAGCTCAGCCACTACCACTACTGAGCATCAACAACCAGCCCAAACAAGCAACGACTATAATAAACAAGAACGCATGAAAGATGACAGCGATCAGTGGCAAGAAATCAAACGGGCGCGTCAACAGCGTGAAATAACAATGGATGACAGTGCAACTCATGTCGCCATTGGAGACTCTCTGCTCAAGGGAATCTATAGTGACCGCATGTCATCTTCTGACAGCGAAACTACCTCGATCTACCCGCTACCAGAAGCTGACATTGACAGACTGACCTCTACACTGCGGAAATTCAAGGTGAATGATAGAATTAGAAGAACAACAGTCCATATCGGTGTCAACAATATTATGAACAATCACATCATAAGCACCTCACAACTCGCTACATTGGAGGTGTTGTTGCGCAAGAAATTTCCTAAAGCATCTATTTTCTTTTCATCAATCATACTGCCATGTTATGGATTCCAGCGCCGCACTGCCGATGCTGGCAATCTGACTCTACATAAATTTTGTCAAGAAACTAACAATGCTTTCATTAATAATACCCCGTATTTCACATCGCCGTCCGGGGCTCCCAAGAAAAAACTATATAAGGATCAATTACATTGTTCAAAACTAGGAACTAGCATACTAGCGAAGAACATAAAATATCCTGAACGTACACAACAATTAGAACCAGTTTCAGTTACAGGAGTAAACCGATCTTCACCTCCGGCTGTAGCCATCTCTCAGTGTTCAGAAAACACTCCTTCTCTTCCCACACCACCCTTGCCTGTACCCCAGGAACACAATGTTGTGAATAGCAACCCAAGCTCCAATCCAAATGTTGCTAAATATGATACTTTGTTTCCTACCTTGCCCGTAAAACAGTCTCCCTCTATGATGTCAAAGGGGACACCGTTAAACAATGGTGCTGTACCGTCGATGCCTGCTTCCAATGTAGGCACTTCCAGTGACACTCATAGCAATCCCTCGCTGGACGGTAATCTACAACCCTATGAGTGGAACCGTCAACTTCAGCAGCTAATGCGATACAATCCTGCAGCCCTGCACCAAGCATTCATGATATCACTCCAGCAAAGACATTTTCCTGCCCCCTCTAACAGCCTTAACTATTTCTAAATAAAGTTTCAAAATCCCTGCAATTTGTATACCACAAGCGACATCTTCCTTTTAGTTTGTAATATTCGCTAATCACGATCAGTGGCTCAACAAACATGGTCTATATATAGGCCATCTCAACATCTTTCATCTGCTCAACAAATTACCTGAGCTCTCGGTAATACTGTCCAAACAGTTCCATGTGTTTGGAATCACAGAAAGTCGTCTTAACAACAAAATAACCGACTCCGAAATCTCACTTAAGGGGTTTAAAGTAATTCGGAAAGATGCAAATCAAAAATTAGAGACAGGTATTGCTGTATACATTTCCAATTCTCTCAACTGGTCCCATAGAAGTGATCTCGAGACAGTAGAGATAGAATGTGTTTGGTTAGAGGTGAAGCCAGCCAGCCAACAACCGTTTCTCATTGGATACCTATATAGGAATCCTTGTGCCGGGTACAGTTGGTATGACTGCTTCACTACAATGATGGATAGAGTGTTTACAGCAGGTAGAGAAGTTATGATACTAGGTGACTTCAACATAGATATTAGTAAATCCAATCAGACATGGGACGATATCATTCTTTCTTACAATTTCAAACAACTAATAAACCGTCCCACAAGGGTTACTGACACATCCTCAACTACAATTGATCATATATATGTTACTTGTCCAGATAATATTATTGAATGTTCTGTTCCTGTTTGTACAGTTAGTGACCACTACCCGGTATGTTGTACATGGTCAAGAATTGGGTTCAAACCTCTTAAACATAAACATGTAAGTATCAAATTTAGGAATTATAAAGCATTCAACCAAGATTTATTTTTGCAAGACTTAAGAAAAGCAGCCCTTGATCACGTTTACCAACTTCCTGACCCGGACGATGCATTAGCTTTCTGGACGAAGACAGTCTACAATGTGTTCGATAAACACGTGCCAATCAAAGAAGTTCGAGTCAAAAATCAACATAAATCCCCATGGGTCACTAGAGAAGTGCTGCAAATCATGAGAGAGCGAGATACAGCACACAAAAATAAAGACTCCATCAATTACCGCAGACTAAGGAATAAAGTTAAATATGAAATTCGTAGGATAAAAAAAGATCATTTAAAAAATTTGATTGTAGATAATTCAAACAGTACAAATATATGGAAGGCTATTAACTTGCTAACCAATAAGAAACGTCCTACAGAATCAGCAATACCAAATTCTATAACATGCGATGAATTCAGTTGTTTCTTTCAATCGGAAATAGAGAATCTAAAGTCTTCAATACCAGACTCATCGTGTAATTTAAGTTCACTGACATCATTCTGTGAGGAGAAGTGCAAAAGAAATATTCCCGCTGAGATTCCTTTAATGTCTGTTGCAGACGTTTATAAATATCTCTTGAACCTCAAATCAACAAACTCACACGGCCTAGATGGTATCAGTAATAGAATTCTTCGTTGTGCTGCACCAGTCATTATCGAGTCCTTAACGTTCATATATAACCAGTGCCTGGCCAAAAACTACTTTCCATCTGCATTTAAAATTGCTAAAGTGTTTCCGCTAATTAAAAATGGCTCAATCGATAATAGTGTTTTGGGTAATTATAGACCTATTTCCTTACTATCGTCGCTATCAAAACCACTAGAAAAACACATTCATAAAATAACGTTACACCATTTAATTAACAATGATCTAATAATTAACAGTCAATCTGGGTTTCGACCTAAATATTCTTGCCATAGTGCTCTAACAAAAATGACCGATAACTGGCACTTAAACATCAACAACGGTAGAATTTGTGGAGCGGTGTTTGTAGACTTTAAAAAAGCTTTTGATATGGTAGATCACGATATTTTAATTAGAAAACTAAAGCAAATGAAAACAAGCACCAACATGGTGAACATAATTACGTCATTTCTATCCGACAGGCAACAAGTCGTGTCCTTCAACAACTGTCTATCAAGACCCACACAGCTTAATATTGGTGTGCCTCAGGGCTCAATACTAGGTCCGCTGCTTTCTGCAGTTTATATTAATGATCTTCCTTTATATATCAATACAACTTGTGATCTATTTGCAGACGACTGTACTATATATACTAGTCAAGAAAACCGTAGTGAATTAGAGAATTCTTTACAAAAGGAACTTGATAATCTTATTAGATGGAGCAATGAAAACCGCATGCAAATTAACATCGACAAAACCAAATCCATGCTAATAACGACCAGACAAAAACTACAGACACTAGCCATAACTGGATCACTGCTCGAACTCCGCATGGGCATGTTACCTATAGTTAATGTGACTGAACATAAAACACTAGGGCTTTTAATAGACAGCCATTTGAACTGGAGCTCTCATGTTCACGCTCTTACCAAGAAAATAGCACAAAAAGTTTACCAACTTGCTAAAATTCAGCACTTCCTGGACGAAAGCACACGAAACATATTCTATACATGCTATATCCAATCACATCTCGATTACTGTTCCACAGTTTGGGATGGTTGCCCTAAATCTAATTTAAAACGACTATGTTCTCTACAAAACCGAGCTATTCGTCTGGTTTCTGGCATAACGCACGTTGAAAGTAGTAATTTGTACAATCATCTAAGACTTCTACCACTACAAAAGCGCTTCCTTTTCAACAAAGCCAAATTAGTGAATAAAATTATATCTCAAAATACCCCAGAGTATCTTCTGCCGCTGATTCAATCTAATGCAATGAACAGCAAGCGCCTAAATTTGTTACATGTCTCAAAGCCTAGATTGGACCTATACAAAACATGTTTCGCCTATTCTGGTGCTCACTTATGGAATGATCTGCCTCCAGATCTGAAAACTCCAATGAGTCCCTACACATTTAACCGAAAACTCTTTCAATACTTAATCCATACCGACTATATGCCACCATAATTCATTTTCTGGTATAATTGTTCAGTATAATTGTTCATTATAATTGTTTAACTATAATTGTTCACTATATATGTGTGTGCGTGTGGGAGCGAGAGAGAGAGAGAGAGAGAGAGAGAGAGAGAGAGAGTGGGTGTTAGAGAGAGGGAGAGAGTGAATGCGTGTGTGCGCATGTGCATGCGTGTGTGTGGAGAGAGTGATTGAGCGAGAAATGGTGGGGGAATGTGTCAGTGCATGCATTCGTACGTGTATGTGTGAGAGTGAGTGAGGGAATGTAGGCGTGCGTGCGTTCATGTGCATGCGTTCATGTGTATGTGTGAGAGAGTGTGATTGAGAGAGTGAGTGTGTGTGTGTGTGAAGGATTGTGTGTTAGAGAGTTAGACAGTGGGAGAGTTGATGTGTTAGTGTATGTGTGTGAGCGCGTGCATGCGTGTGAGTGTGTGTATATGAAAGAATACAGAGAGAGAGAGAGAGAGAGAGAGAGAGAGAGAGAGAGAGAGAGAGAGCTGAGCAGATGCATGTCATGTAACACGCATGTTATGTAACACGCGAATCCATATGTTTGTGTATTCTCATCTGTCATATTATCAGTTAAATACCATTTGATTTTATCATGCATAATATAAACTAATGGTCATTACTGTAGTTTGAGTGAGAGAGTCAGTGAGTGTGAATGAGAGACAGAACGAGTGAGCGTGAGAGTGAATGAGTGAGCGGGAGAGTGAATGAGTGAGCGGGAGAGTGAATGAGTGAACGGGAAAGTGAATGAGTGAGCGGGAAAGTGAATGAGCGGGAGAGTGAATGCGTGAAAGTGAATGAATGAGCGGGAGAGTGAATGCGTGAAAGTGAATGAGTGAGCGGGAGAGTGAATGAGCGGGAGAGTGAATGAATGAGCGGAAGAGTGAATGTGTGAGCGTGAGAGTGAGTGAGTGTGTGTGTGTGTGTGAGAGAGAGAGAGAGAGAGAGAGAGAGAGAGAGAGAGAGAGAGAGAGAGAGAGAGCATCACTATTTTTACGTCACATACATTTTATGTACACATTTTTCTCCATGTTTAACATTTTTATGAGACTGCTCATGACAAGTGTCAGTGTATATGTGTGAGTAAAGTGTGGGAGTTTCTTCATACTAGTTTCAATACTAACGTGAGACATTTTGTATGTGTATAGATGTGAGGAAGTGTGAGTGTATGTGGAGGATGTGTGTGAGTGTGGGGATATGTGTGGGTAGTGGGTGTGTGGGTGGGGGGTGTGTGGGTGGGGGTATGCGTTTGGATGGGTTGGGGTGTGTGGGTTTTGGTGGGTAGTGATATTTGTGGGTGTTGGTGGGATGTGTGGATGGATGTGTGGGGGTGAAAGTAGGGGTGTTGGAATGGGTGTGGGGGATGTGTGTATGGGTGGAGGATATGTGTATGGGACGGATGCAGGGGATGTGTGTTTATGTGGGTGGAGATGTGTGGACGGTTTGAGGAAGTATGTGTAGGAGGCGAGGTTGTGTGGGTAGGGGATTGTGTTGGGTGGATTGGGGATGCAAGGGCGGGTGGGGAGAAGTGTATGGTGTGTGGGTTTGAGATATGTGTGCGGTGTGTTGGTGGGGGATGTGTGAATGATGTGTGGGTGGAGGGTATGTTTGTGGTGGTATGGGTGGAGGATAGTGTGTGGTGTGGGGGATGTGTGTGATGGGTGCGGGGAATGTGCGTATGGGTGGGGTATATGTATGGGTGAGTAGGGGATTGTGGTGGTTGGGGGAAGTATGTGGGGGAGTGTTGGTGGGAGATGTGTGTGTTTGGATGGGGAATGTGTGGGTGGGGGTGTGTGAGTGGCTTAGGGATGTGTAAGTGGGTGAGGGAGTTGTATGTGTCGGGGTGGGATGTGTGAGTGGGTGGAGGATGTGTGTGGGGTAGGGGTATTGTGATCGAGAGATGTTTGGTTGAGGGGGGGGGGGTGTGGGTGCGTAGTGGAGGATGTATGCGTGAGTGAGTGTGTGTTGGTGGACGGGTAGGGAATGCGTGTGTGGGTGGGGAGAGGTGTGTGGTGTGTTGGTTGGGGATATTGTGTGGGTGAGGTATGTGTGTGTGGGTGTGGGATTTTTGTGGTGTGTGAGTGGGGGTATGTGGGGTGGATGGGTAAGGGTATCTGTGTGGGTGTGGGTGTGGGTGGGAATATTGTGTGGTATCTGGGTGGGGGATATGTGTGTGGTGTGTAAGTGGGGATGTGTTGGTGAGGGATATGTGTGTGTGTGTGGTGCGTGGGTTGGGAATAGTGCATGGTAGGAGGTGTATGTGATGTGCGGGTGGGGGATTGTGTGGTGGGGGATTAGGTTAAGGCATGTGTGGGTCGGTGGAAGTTGTATGTGTGGGTGGTGGGGTGTGTGTTAGTGGATTGGGGATGTATGGGTGGTTAGAGATGTGTGTGTGTGTGTGTGTGGGGTGGGGGTAGGGACATGTCAGTTGGTGGGGATGTGTGTGTATGGTTTGGGAATGTGTGAGTGGATGTGCCATGTGTGGGTTGGTGGGGGATTGTGTGCATGGGTGGGGAATATGTTGTCGATGGAGATGTGGCTGGGGGATGGGTGGTTTGAGGTGTGGGTGGGGAGAGGATGTGTGGGGTAGTATGTGTATGTGGATGGGCGTAGGATTTGTGGGTTGGTGGGGGAATGTTTGTGGGTGGCGAGTGTGTTTTGGTTGGGGGATCAGGTGAGGGCAGTGTGTGTGGGTGGGGGATGTGCGGGAGGGGGATGGATCGGTTGGTGGGGTATGTATGTGTCCCTTGGTGTGCGTGTGTGTCGGTAGGTGGGGGTGTGTATGTGTCCCTTGGTGCGCGTGTGTGTGGGTAGGTGGGGGTGTTGTGTGGGTGGGGTGATGTATGGATAGGTGGGAGATGGGCTTCATAACATGGTAATTAGCCTTGTTTATGTTTACAACATTCATTTCACAATGTTTATTTTATCTTCCTATGTAAATGTATAATGCTCTTGATGAACGAAAGACGAGTGATTGGAAGGGCCGAATGTAAGACGGGCCTGCGCGCCCAATTTGTGACCCTAATAAAGTTGATTTGATTTGATTTGATTTGATTTCTCTCTCTCCCTTGTTCTCCCTCTTTCTTTACTATCAAAGGTAGTGTGTAGTAGGAAGAGTTCGACTGAGGAACGAACTTTTAGGCTTCACACTATTTACATCATATCCCTCATCATTCTTTTCTTTCTCTTCTCTCTCTCCTCCCTCCCCTCCTCTCTCTTCTTCCCTCACCTTTTCTAGCTGTCACACACACTATACTAATGAAGAATCAAATTCGCTTGGCTGGTCAATTAACTCGTATACCAGATCACAGGCTCCTTAAACGAATTTTTTACCGCGAGCTGCGTTGTGGTAAACGCTCCCAAGGCGTCCAGAGGAAACGATCTGAACATCTCACTCAAAGCTTTTGGAATTCATCATGACACCTGGGAGACTGCTGCCAAAGACCTAAATTCGTGGTGAACATCATTACACAAGAGCGCAGTCACTTGTGAAGCAACCAGGACTGCAAGCGCTGTGGAGAAAAGGCTGGACAGAAAAACTACTGCAGGAGATCCTCCTCCTGGAACGTCAAGCATTCTTTGCCCACATTGTCAAAGAACATTTCGAGCCAAAATAGGCCTTATCAGCCGTCTTAGAAATTACGGCTCCATACTTTCAATACCACTGGATGAAATGAATGGTCATCATCATTCTTGATGGACAAACAAGAAACACTTTTGTATGAATGTGAAGCGTGGACAATGAGCAGACAAGCTGAAAAACAGCTGATGGCTGTGGAAAAGTGGTTTCTGAGGAAAATGCAAAGAATACCTTTGACCGACAGAAAAACCAATGAACAAGTACGTCAAGAAACAAATCAATGAAGATCGTAAACTGATTAGAAACATTAGTTAGTTAGTTAGTCGACAGTTCATCCTCATTGCACATCGAACCATTCAGTCCATAAGTGCTCGGATCCCCTCCTCAGCAAATCCCGCAGCGTGTAGCGGCTAACGACACCAGTTATGTGTTGGTTTATCAATCTTCTTTGGCTTCATGCGTAGTGTTCTTGTTTGGACACCCCTCTTTTAATTTGCTGTTCTCGCAGTCTGGCCATGGTTGTAGATTCACAGTCATTACTTGGTTCACGCAAAAGTCTAACTTTTCGTAGAGCATTCAGAATGTCAGCCTGGTCCATGGCGCGTCCGCCCTCCACCGTAGCCTCACCTGCGAGCTTGTCAGCCCGCTCATTTCCTTGTACTCCCGCATGCCCTGGCACGAAGATGAAACTAATCTTTGCCAGCCGAGACCGCTCCAGAGGCAGCAACCATTCTCTTCGGATCGACCCCACCTTTATTATCTTGATCATGTTCATTGAGTCGCTAAGGAAACGTGCCTTAGTGAATGTCTGTGTCTCGAACCATGTTATTGCTTTACTTACTGCCATAACTTCCATAGTCAGGCTACTTGTGGTTTCAGTGAAAGCACCAGAGTCCTTCACAATTCTCCCTCCGGCCCGAGTTGTAAAGGCCCATGAGTTTCTCAATGTCGGACGACCGACCGATCTGTGTAGATGACAGCATCACCGTCGAGTGAATTCTCGAAAATCAACGCTTGTACTTCAGCCTCCACAGCAGCCGAATATTCTTGTCTGCATTTTCTATCTAGTTGGATGCAAACTGAAAAGGGTGTGCAGAAATCTGTTGGCACTTGTACCCACTCCTCGCCAGGTTCTAAGTCCTCAAGTGAACACACCTGTTGAAGAATGTCTTCGTCTTGACCCATCCAAGACCGTCCTCTTTTTAACCTGCTGTCCTTCACCTCCATAATTTCACTATGCAGTGGATGTTGTGTGTTTGCGTTAACTCTGGGGTAGCCGCGTGCTCTGCAAACTTGTATTCTCTCTTCAATGATTGGAAAATAAAGAAGGTAGCGCATTGCTCTGCATGCTGTATCTCTTGTACATCCAAGAATAATGCGCATAGCTTCATTCTGTATCCTTTCCATCCTTTCTATCTGCTTACGACTGAGAGTCAGGATTGCCATTGCATACTCAAAAACAGACATGACCAGCCCCTCGTACAGAAGACACAGATGGCGCTGCTCACAGTTTGTTGCCGCCATCACCCGCATCGCAGCCAAACCCCGCTTGGCCTTTGTTATCACCTGGTCTATGTGCTCATTATAAGCAAGGCTTCGATCAAACCGTATCCCCAGGTAATTCATTGCCTGTGTTCTTTCCACCGTCTCTGAACACAGATTAACAGTTGGTGTTGTAGTGTTGACAATATGATTATTCAACGAGAACCAAGTCACTGTTGCCTTTGTTGGGTTGACCATTGCCCCAGCTTCATCACACCAAGTACTTATGCGATTGAGTTCGGTTTGTAGTTCCACAGCAACCTGCTCTCTATCCTTACCCTAACTATACACTAAAACATCATCGGCATATGACAATGTCCTGCCAGGTCCAGTGATCTGCTCACTGGTAATTCTCACTGTGTAGGCGTTGAACAGTACTGGAGATAATGGTGATCCCTGTGGTAGGCCAGGATATATTGTTGTTGGTTCCGAAGTCCAACTGCCACATCTAAAAACTACTTTCCGTTGGAAGAGGGCTGCAGCGATCCAACTAAGGAGGAATGGACTTATTTTGAGTTCCAGAAGCTGAAGCATTAAAACATCCAATGGTACTCTGTTGTACGCGTCCTCAAGATCAGTCGCTGCAGCAACGGTTTCAATGCCTGAGTGGAAACCTTCATAGACATCATGGGCAAAAACTGCTGCATTGGTTCAGGTTTCTATTTTCGGACGGTACCCACCCAGTGTAGGTGAGAAAACACCTTGCCCCTCTAGCTGGCTTGATATTTTCCTGGCAATTACGTTCTCCAGTAGCTTGCCTATTGTATTCTGCATAGTTATAATTCTATATCTCTGAATTTTTTTGTGGTCTTTGTCAGGCTTCGGCAAGGGACTCAGATAGCTGTGTAACCACTCCTCCTTGATGCTGGCTCTCCCTATACTGTTGTAGTACATGTCTGCTAGTTTCTCTAGCTCGTTGTTGGTACACCTATTGATGTCATCGTATCTTATGCCATCAGGCCCTGGAGCGCTGTTTTTTGATCGTCGAAGCACAGCCTTGATTTCCTTCACTGTCACTGTGTCTTCATCCGAAGTGTTCTGGGCCTTGCACCTGTCTGAGGTGACCTCCTTGACAAGATTTCTGCCTCTCATGTCTGTCTGGTTGCTCTGCTCTATATAGCGTTCAAAGAGGGCTTTGCCCTTGTCCTCGTCAGTCCTCTGCCAGATGAGGTCAGCACCTTGGAAGTCAGAAATGCTCTTATTCTTGACTACACCACTCATGCTTTTATGTAGTCGCCAGAACAATTTCAGTGACTTGTCTGTGCTTACTCTTTGACACGCCTCTGCCCATATTTCGCTTTTAACCACCTTGACCAGTTTTTTGAAATAGCTTACTTTTGTGTGCATCTCTCTTTCTAAGTACATGCAGGGACTCGGATGGCCAGCTCTATTCTTCTTGTCATTTTGCCATCTCCTTACAGCTCTACGCTTATCCACCCAAGCCTTCTCCACCTCGAAATTCCACCAAGGTGGCTGCTCCCAGCTTTTTTTCCTGCCCTGAAGCTTTCTGCGCTTGTCACGTCTTATTTTACTCACCACATCTTGCCCTGTACTGTCATATTGAAAAGTCTTGACCGGTAGCTTGTGCTGCCTGGTTCTGCCTTTCTTCACCAATATGCTGCAAGGGTGGTGGTCGGTGCCGTGGTGTCCTAGGACACCTCATCTACACACTGTAGTGAGTGAAGGTGAAACCAGCGCCAGATCAATAGCACTGTCCTCATCGCCTGGGCGGCTTGCTGTCCTGATGACATAGCCACTGTTTATACAAACCAGGTCAATGGTTTCAAGTGCAGTCTCGAGCCCCTCCCCCTGTGTGTTGGAGGAAATATTTCCCCATGATCTGCCTTTAGCGTTGAAATCGCTACAGGAAATAACACTTCTCTCGTGACCTAATATGTCACTTAAGCACTGTCACTTCTGGGAATCCATACTCGCGTTGCAGGCATAAACATTAACCAACACGAATGGTAGACTGGATTGAACTCTCAACGCCTGTATTTGTATATCGTCACTGTCCCAACTGGACATTTCTAGCTCTGACGCCATCATGCTGTCGCGAACGAGAATCGCCATTCCCAGATGTCGTCTGTTGTAGAAACATTTGAAGCCGGCAATTCGGAGTAGCTGATCACCCAGTCTCGTCTCCTGGAGCTCTACAATGTCATTCCTGTAACCAGGGTTTCTAAAATAGAGACTCGTTGTTTTACGCTGGCGCAGTTCCAATACAGAATACGGATATTCGTGAGTCCCAGACGGTGACACTTGAGTCTAAAACGTCTTAAACCATCACGCTTACCTTGTCGCTTTCTGCCTGCTCGGCGCCCACGCCGTCTCGTTAGGTTGCCTGCCGACCGCTCGGAGAACACACGTTGTTCCGCCATGTTGAAAAATTGAAAACCACAGAAACCACACACGCTGCGAAAAATTCACTCAAGGATTGCTTCGCTCGATGCACGAAACTCCGTAGCATCGGCGCAGATCTTGGGTAGGAACTCATGGTATTACATCCTGGCACACAAATTACACGCAAGAGATGAATAAATCCACCTCCTACGTGAAAAAGTTAACGATCACACAACAACTCGACCGTCCGTCGCCATCTTGAAACCCGGGGATTAGACGTAGACAGTCAACATGTTTGGTCATGTTATGAGAAGAAATGAATTGGAGAACTTGGTGATGACTGGCAAGATCGAGGGGAGGAGATCAAAGGGAAGACCGAGAAGTAAATACCTGGATGACTTGGCCTCGTGGCATGGTCAAGACAGGAACACAGAGCTGATCCACGACTCTGGTGATCGAGTGAGATGGCAAAACATGACCACCCACGCTTATCGGCATGGCACACGATGGATGGATGGATTCTGTCTCAAGCACGGTGTCCTAGTTTGCTTTCTCCCTACAGCTAAAACTCCTTCCTATCCTTCCCTCAGCTACCAAATTTTAAACGCATTACGGGATTTTGGTTTCAACCAATACATAAATTAAGTTTGCAACTTCAGTGGTCATAAGTCTGTAACAAACAATACGGGATTCATAAACAGGTCACAATGTTAACAACCTAAGCAGCACAGTTGTTGCTTACAAGAGAATAAATCTGAGTATCAAATAGTCTTGACACCGGTTCACAACTCCACCCTGGACGGCATTGTGACGACCTGGTTGCTAATAGTAAACAATCTTCTTTCTAAATGTAGAATTATATTTATATTTTGTTTCATGATGCTTGATGAAAAATATCTTTGATATTTCGTCAATCGCATACTTATCTAGGTATCTTTAGTTAACTAAAGCTGTCAGTTAGGCTGTGATGTCAGTATGTTCTTTTTAGAACTTGCTAAACTAATTAAAATTATATTATAACCAAAAATTATCATTATTATGCTTTTCTCTGTGTGTGGACGCTTTGGTCATTGTTTGTAAAACTGGGGTTTTACTTTTGAGACCACTACAGTTACAGTTGTATATGTCTTCAAAAAATTCAATCTGTGGTACCGCATTATACATATTACAGGCTGTATATTTGATCAGTATGTTAATTTTTTTTTAGATGATGTCATGTAAATATATTTCTATAAACTATTTAAGAGGAGATATTATTAATTAATTAATTATTCTAGTACCAGTAAACATAAAGAAGTGCACAGGAGTATGACTATGACTGGCTCAACAAGATAACTTGCAGCAAAGTAAATATGGAAACTGATGTGACTAAATCTTTGCTTTAAGTTGTTATAACTGTTGTCTTAAATAAACCATATATAGCAATCATATATCATTGCATTGCAATCAGGGCAGTGAGTTGTAAATTGTATATTATATTTTAAAAATATGATGTAATATGTCAACATTAATATTCAACATTGCTGCTAAATTGCATAAACAGTTCTAAAGAGTACTTCCATACTTTAAAGACTTGTGCACCATGGACACCATATACATTTTATTATATGGACTGCTAAAATGAACCAGAAGGTCACATTCTTGTTTTGATACTGCTTTACCTACTGCTTTACCTAATTAACGCATTTTAATACCCATCTTTAAACATCAGTGCCAACAAGCCTGTGATAAACTCATTCCACCAACCTGTGATAAACTCATTTCACCAGCAATACAAGGCGTGAATAAGATCAAGGTAGGATTTGGCTAGAGGGAACTAGAATGACTGAAAATCTACTCACATTTTGCAAAATATAACCCATTGGATGAAGATAAGCCAATAGTCTCAGTTCAGTGCAAGCATTCTGAACAAGATCCAGAGGAGTAGCTACACAGGAAACCTAATGCCACTGCCATAACCAAACAAAGATAACTCCCAGATTGGCGGATTTTGAATCATCACAATGTAAAATATGATTGGTGAGTTCCTTGAGAGATTTAATGTGCATAAGCTATCATGCAACTTCAAGAGCATCTAATATGTCCATCCACACTCAGAGGCTATAGATATGAGAACAAGAAGTAATAGTGTACAAATGCCATCTTTGTATTATTACATACTTTAGAGTTTTCATGCAGATGTGGAAACATGTTCTGAGATGATAGACTTAGAAGATACATATGAGTATACCAGGGATCCATTTGGTTATCACTTATGTATGGATGTTAGGTTCCATGGGTACCCTCTCATCATCTGCTGGATAATGACCACTCTGTTTCAGAGGAAGTTAGTGCTCAAATATAGTTATTGATAATTTGATCTGGTAAAATTGTATCCAGGTCTGCCACAGGGTTCTCCTCTGTCAGCTGTCTTACTCAATGTCTACACTTTAACAGTCATAGAACAACAGCTTTCCTGGAGGGAAATTACCTTTCCATTTGCTGACGATGGTTTTGTATATCCACAAGGAAAAGACAGAAATGACATTTAATCTTTTCTTTCCTTTGAAAATTTGACAAGAGGTGCAAAGAGTGTTATCATGCAGCAGTAGATGCCAAGGTCAAGGCCCTCATTAATGACAAATGATGATGAGGATATAGTTGTATACTCTGAAAGGTCAGTGGTTCGGCAGAAGAAGTGTTCATGGGCTTTCTCTGCACACTTGTATGTCAGAAATGTTAAGAATGTGAGCAGTGGTGCTGTTACAACCGCAAACAGTATGACAAGGAAGTGTTGGCAATAACAATGGTATTTTGTTGGTTTGAGTTGCAAAACTGCACTTGCATACTAAATGAATCATTGAGCATGATGCGGAACACTGAGGCAGCTTTCATATGCAGACATTGGAGTGAATCCCAGCTGAGGTCCAAAATTCATAAAGTCATCTTTAACTTCATACCAGTTCATATAATTGTTGTGGGCAATGAAAGGGCAGATAAGCTGGCTAGCACTGCTATTATATCAGAGAGTCACTAATGGATCAAGCCAACATCTGACAAGATAGGTCGGTGACAGTGAGGATTTTTAACTGAAAACTGAATGAATTGGCATCAATAGTTAGGATGCAGGAATTTGGACTGAAGATTGATATGGCCAGGAAGATCAGCACACCAGGTGTGCAGTGTGTGAGTAGGCTTGTTAATTGATGTCAGACTGGCAGTTAGTCAATGTCATTTAGCACATGACAGACATGTAAAGTGTGAACTGATGTGCACACACATCAGTGAACAAAAATAGATAATAGCAAACTAAAGCACGGTGTAGCATGATGAACGATACGTCACCAAGTCGCGCTGATTAACAACATGACTGTCACTTAGACACTTTAGCTTCAGCCTTCATCCAGAGCAGACACACCGCAGTGCTACACGTACATCAGTACAGATGATTCAATAGGACGCTCGAACACTATCACCGATTGACAACTAATAGTCCACTCAAACGCACACATCTACGATTAGCCACAACACTCCTCCAACGACAGGCATCGATCTCAGGTGCTGAGTCATTTTGGACAGCCTCTTAGTCTCGAATGCGGACCAACCATGCTGGGAGATCCTGATCACTTGACTTGCGGTGGACGTTAACACCAGTCTCCAAACACACACACCAAGTGGTACGTGGCCACATCACAGACACTAAGAGTAGAATGGTACTGAGGGTTGTGGCTGGAGTGCATTGCACCCAGTGAAAGGTAGATAGGCCTGAGTGCTGCCGGCTGGATGGTGTGCTTGTTAACCGTGTCGGAACATGACCTCCGGATGAAATAAATATCATCTGATCATAACTCTACAGTGATCTCTTGAGTGCACGTCCTTTGCGTTGCTGTGATGATTTTGGATGCAGTGTGTCGCCCCGTAGGCACTGACGGTTAATCTAGGGATCTGCTTGGTTATCATCATACCCTAGACCTTCGAATGAACCAGCCAATGATAGCAGAGCCTCCTTATGATAAAACCACAAATATGACAGTCACTGTACACTGATGGATTTACAATGGAAGAGATTAGAACACAGATGGATGTCTCCAGAGTGCGTTGTTAATAATCTGTACTTAAAAGAACCTAGTGCTGTATACGATGAGTATGTGTTCAAGAATCAACACCACTACTCAGGACATTCCCACACATGCTCAGTCCCTTTCTTCTGTAACAAACAAAGAATTCCCATGCTGACAGTACCAGTGGCAGCTTGATTGAACGCCTGCCAACATTTTCCCCACGCCTGGTGGAATTTAATTTGTGGCTAATAATCAATGCTGGTTTGCGCCGCACTGATAACTTACGGGCGTAAGTGAGCCGGTAATTCAAAAAGCAATGGTAAACTACTGAACGTAAAACTTGCCTAGTATATCAACAGCAGCTGAAAAATGCTGGTGTTGACTGCAACATCATGTAAGGGATATGCAACATTAAAACAAAATCAGTTCTGTCATATACTTGTAGTAATGATATATCCCCATGGCCATGGTTAAAGTCAAGTCTCAGATATGACTGAGCCACCGTATGACCATAGGTGGTACTACCTACTTTCTGTTAGCACTGAATGTTGGGCGGCGCTCACCAAACCTGACACTCCACAATTTGCCAGTGGCTTCGGGTGAGGAAGGACAATTGGTGAGGTACAAGCCTTACCATAGTGCAAGAAAATGCAACCTAAATACTAAATGTCATGGCAGGACAAAATGAATCCTAAAGACTTAATGTCATAGCAGGGTAGACCAGGCCCTAAGCCTTGGTCAGCAACTGGCCTAGGATGGAAGATCCGACGGGTAAACAGTTAGAGCATAGCTTTGCTAATCTGGCAGCTTCTGCAGCTTGTCTTATCAAGATCAACAATTCAGCCCAGGTTTTGTGCTATCGTCTATCAAGGTGACAAGGTACCAGTCTCTTAGCCTGTCTCTGTCAATACTCAGTTCTAAATGATGTTAATATTAATAATTATTATTATTATTATTATTAGTTTTCCTATTAATATTTAGTGAATAAAATTTATGGATTATTTAAATGATTATTCCTTTACTCCAACTTTACATACAACATTGTGGATTTGGTAGTGTTGATTAGGCAGAAGTGAATTAAATTTCTGTCCCCAGCATCATATTTCAAACTTGTTTATTACTAGAGTGTTATGTTCATATCATAGTTCTGTTTTAAATCATTTAACATATATTCCATTGTGACATTGAATATTATAACACTATGGATGCAACAGACGACTTTAAGCATTTATTGTCATAACATTGTGGCAAAATGCCAGAGAAATTTAATTATGCGGATAAATGTTTATTTTCTGCTCATAAAATTGTTTCATTTGATCAGATTTTGATTTAACAGCAGGCAAAATGAATGTGATTAATAACCTATATACCTACCTGTTTACTCACCTACTTACCTTCATGTCTGCTTACCTATCTACCTAACTACCTGGATGTTTGCCTGTCTACCTACCTGCTTACCTACATATTATTATCTCTCATTCTCAGATTACTTTAAGTGTCAGATTACATTATATTGCTTTAAAAATTACCACAGCATTTTATTAAAAGAAATGATAGAAAGCAGCAAATGTTTAAGATATGTTAATAATCTTTCACTCGCCTGTAATTAACTCAGCTGACTGTTCGATTGAAATGTTTAAATGTTTTATCACCACAGAAAAGTATCTGCTATAAAGTGTGATCTTCAGGACCCCCAAATTCAAAGAACCACCCAAACTTTATTCTCTAATACTATTCTTTTAGCAAATATGACTCCTCCAAGAATGTATGCGTTAGTGCTGTCAGGTTGTGGACTATTACTATACTGCTATTTTTCTTTCTAAGGTTTTAGTTTTTTTTTATAAAGAATCACTTTCATTGCACAGGCACAACTTGTTAAATGTCTGCCTATTTGGCCAGCTATGATTGATTTCCAACTGCTAAGATATATTTTCTTCTTCTTCTTCTGCATTAATCCTGAGAGTTTTATTTCAGACGTGATTGTGTTGTGCCTGTTTACAGCAGAGCTGCATTCTTGTGCCGTTAGACCGATAGATCCGACTTCTGCAGGCATTTGTTGACCGAGTTAACCTTCCCGGGATTTCTTAGAGATATATTTTAATCTGCAAAACTTGTACACATGTTTTCATAATTTTTCACCACTTTCTGAGAAGGCTAAAAGTACAGTCCTCACCCTCCATGATCAGCGGTGAATATGCCATCTTGTAATTTTTTATTTTGTGACCATTCAAACTGCCCATATTGTGAATGATAGCTGATCTGTTCGAGTTGGAGGTGAATGCCATAACCTAGCCACCCCACACCCAAAACAAGATCAAATGTCGAGCAAACATGTATTTCAGATTCTCAAATCTTTAGCTTCCTTCTTAACACTTCCTGATGTTTATAACCCACAACTTTAATTTATTTTCAGAATTGACATAAAAGCAACGTGTGTGATGTGATTGCCGTTTACAAAACATGAAGGAGCATTGAATTTATGAATCGGTGGATTATCCATAACAGTGTAGTGACCAATTCAGGATGGATAATAACAGTTCAGACTTTCATTTTTCACACAGTCATATGATAGAGACCTTGTTATTGATAATTTGAAAGATGTCGATGTGTATGGATCAAGTAGTGAATGTATCGTAACAGAAATCAAAATGTCCTCTCCAAGATCAATAGATTCATCATCTGAAATTGAATCAGATGATTGCTTTGAAGAAAAAACATCCAGCAGATTTCATTCAGTTTCATCTGGACTTGTTTTGAAGGCTTCTTATGAGCATGGTAAAAGGAACACTGAAATAATGTGTGGTTAGTATAACAGTTTATACACTATTTAGTATACTATGTTATGTACTATTTAGTATAAAATTGTATGTACTATATAGTATGATATTTTATAAATTATTTAGTAAAACATTTTATGTACTATATAGTATACTATGTTATAAACTATATAGTATAATTTTTATATATTACTAGCTGATGACCCGGCCCGGCACCACCTAGCCCCTGGCGGGGAGCGTCTCATTTAATTCATATTAGTAGTCATTATACATTCAAATACATTTCTCTAAACGCACAGAGTACGCGTTCAGCCCCTGGGCCCCCGCAGCTAATTTATTGATATTTTATTAGTTACCAGTTGAACGTGCTTGAGCATCCCATACTCAAACGGTTTCCAGTCTTGCTTGCCGTTGCTCGCCTGTTTCAGATGAACGTGTTTGAGCAGTGCGTACTCTATTGGTTTCCAGATGAACGTGCTTGAGCAGTGCGTACTCAATTGGTTTCCAGTCTTGCTTCCCGTTGCTTGTCTGTTTCTGAAGCTCGTAATGCCTTTTTCTTTCATGCTTGAGGAAAAATTGTTGATTTTAAACTAACTATTTCATTTGGATCCGCAGAAGTGAGAACAACATCTGTACAAAATTTCATCTCAATCGGATGGACCATTCGGGAATGCATAAAGGACACACACACAAACAAACATTCTCTTTTATATGTATATAGTAGATTTAGTGTAATATTGTATATACTATTCGGTATCATATTTTATATGCTATTTAGTATAACATTGTGTGTACTGTTTAGTATCATATTTGATATTCTATTAGTACCTGGATAAAAATAGCACTTGGCTGCCATGAGTTAACAACTCAACTGCATGCGAAAAATAACAACAATACAATAACAACAGAGTTACAAACACAAACTTACAAATTATATAGAAATTATGTTGTTACATTAGTACATAACATATTATACTAAATTGTAATTAAAATGTTATACTAAAAAGCATGTAACGTATTATACTAAATAATATATACAATATTATACTAAATCTATATCTATAAAACAAAGTGTATGTGTATATGTATGTATGTAAATATGTATGTCCTTTATTTGTTCGCGAACGGCCCATCCGATTGAGATGAAATTTTCTACACGCCTTCCTTTCATTCCAGAGCTGTCAACTGTCATTGTTTTTTTTTCTTCTTCCTCCTCCTCCCTCCTCCCCCTCCCAAAATACGTACGTAAATATATGATGATGATGATGAAAGAATCCCCGAACCAAAACGCTAGGGAAAGGGAAGAAAATGACGTGACTACACAGAATCGTCACACGGCAATCATCATCATCAAGTGCCGTGCCGGCTGGCGTAGGCGTTCATGGCTCTCCGTAGATCTCAGTCTTTGGTTTTTTGGATCAACTCTGCTGCTGATATTCCTCCATGCCACGGCAATATCAATAACAATTCATCTTTTTATGTGTAAGGAAGTTATCTACAGTCGTGTAGAAGGGAAGAACTAGACGAGTATGAATTCGGAATGGCGAACTCTCTCCTCCTCTCTTCTTCCTCCCTCTCATCCCTCTCCCGACTCCCTCCTCCTTCTCCCTCTTTCTTCTCCCTCTTCCTCTCCCCTCCTCCTCCATCCTCCTCCCTCCTACTCCATCCGCCTCCTCCCCCTCCTCCCTCATCTTCCCTTCTCCTCCCTCTCCCTCCTTATCCCTCCTCCTCCTCCTGCCTCCCTCCTCCTCCTCCTGCCTCCTTCTCCCTCATCATCCTCACTCCTCCTTCTCCCTTCTTCTCCCTCTTCCCTCTTCCTCCTCCTCCTACCTCCTCCCTCCTCCTCCCTCTACCTCCTCCTCCTCCCTCCACCCTCCTTCTCCCTTCTCCTCCTCTTCCTCCTCCCTTTCCTTCCTCCTCCTCCTCCCTCTACCTCCTCCTCCCCCTACCTCTTTCCACCTCCCTCCTCTTCCTCTTCCACCTCCCTTTCCTTCCTCCCCTCCTCATTCTCCCTCCTTCCTCTCCCTCCTTCCTCCTCCTCCTTCCTTCTTCTCCCTCTGCCTCCTCCCTCCTCCTATCCCCTCCTCCTCCCTCCTCCTCCTTCTCCTCCTCCCTCCTTCTCCTCCTCTCCCCTCCTCCTCCTCCTACCCTCTTCCTCTTTCCCTCCTCCCTCTCCCTCCTCCATCCTCCTCCTCCCTCTTCCTCCTTCCTCCTCCTCCCTCTCCCTCCTCCATCCTCTTCCTCCCTCTTCCTCCTCCTTCTTCCTCCTCCTTCCTTCTCCTCCCTCCTCCTCCCTCTTCCTCCTCCTCCTACCTCCTCCCTCCTCCTCCTCTCTCCTCCTCCCTCCTCCCTTTTCCTCCCTCCTCCTCCCTCTACATCCTCCCTCCTCCTCTCCACTCTTCCTCCTACCCTCTTCCTCTTCCCCTCCTCCCTATCCCTCCTCCTCCCTTCACATTCCTCCTCCTCCCTCTTCCTCCTCCTCCCTCCTCCTCCTCATCCCTCCTTTTCCCTCCTCCTCCTTCTTCCTCCCTCCTCCTCCCTCCTCCCCCTCCTCCTTCCTCCTCCTTCCTCCTCCTTCCTCTCCTCCTCCTCACTTCTCCTCCTCCCTCTACCTCCTCCCTCCTCCTCCCTCTTCCTCCTCCTCATCCCTCCTCCTCCCTTCTCCCCCTCCCTCCTCCTCCTGCCTCTACCTCCTCCTCCCTTCACATTCCTCCTCCTCCCTCTTCCTCCTCCTCCCTCCTCCTCCTCATCCCTCCTTCTCCCTCCTCCTCCTTCTTCCTCCCTCCTCCTCCTCCTCCCTCCTCCTCCCTCTACCTCCTCCCTCCTCCTCCCTTCACATTCCTCCTCCTCCCTCTTCCTCCTCCCTCCTCCTCCTCTCTCCTCCTCCCTCCTCATCACTCCTCCTCCCTCCTCCTCCTCCTCCCTCCTCCCCCTCCTCCCTCTCCGCCTCCTCCCTCCTCCTCCTCCCTCTACCTCCTCTCCTCCCTCCTCCTCCCTCTACCTCCTCCCTCCTCCTCCCTTCAAATTCCTCCTCCTCCCTCTTCCTCCCTCCTCCTCCTCTCTCCGCCTCCCTCCTCCTCCCCTCCTCCCCCTCCTTCTCCTCCTTCTCCCTCCTCATTCTCCCTCTTCCTCCTCCCTCTTCCTTCTCCCTCCGCCTCCTCCATCCTCCTACTCTCTCCTCCTCCTCCCTCCTCCTCCCTTTTCCTCCCTCTCCTCCTCCTGCTCCCTTCTCCTCCTGCGTTCTCCTCCTCCCTCCTTCTCCCTCCTCCTCCCTCTTCCTCCTCCCTCCTCCTCGCCTCCTCCTCCACACTACTCCTCCCTCCTCCTCCTAATCCCTCCTTCTCCCTCCTATTCCTCCCTACTCCTCCTGTCTCCTCCCTCCTCCTCCCTCCTCTTCCCTCCTCCACCTCCCTCTTCCTCCTCCCTCCTCCATTTACCCAAGACAGACAGACAGTCAGACAGATAGTCAGGAACGGGATCTTATATGACTACTTATATAATTTAAATGAGATGCTCTCCACCATGGGATGGGCCGGGTCAGACAGACAGACAGATAGATAGATAGATAGACAGACAGACAGACAGACAGACAGACAGACAGTCGGGAACTTATATGACTACTTATATGAATTAAATGAGATTCTCCCCACCAGGAGTTGGGCGATGCCGGGCCGGGTCAGACAGACAGACAGATAGATAGTCGGAACGGGAACTTATATGACTACTTATATGAATTAAATGAGATTCTCCCCATCAGGGTCTGGGCGAAGACGGGCCAGGTCAGACAGACAGACAGACAGATAGACAGACAGACAGACAGATAGTCGGTAACGGGAACGAGAACTTATATGACTACTTATATGAATTAAATGAGATGCTCCCCACCAGGGTCTGGGCGAAGCCGGGCCGGGTCAGCTAGTAGTATATAAAATATCATATTTGATATTCTATTAGTATAATATTTTATATACTATTTAGTATAATATTGTATATATTATTTAGTATAATATGTTATATAATTTTTAGTGTAACATTTTAATTACTATTTAGTATAATATTTTATGTACTAATGTAACAACATAATCTATATCTATAAAAGGCGATGTGTGTCCGTCCGTTCTTTATGCGTTCGCGAACGGTCCATCCGATTGAGATGATATTTTCTACACGTCTTCTTTTCATTCCTGTGCAACTTTCTGTCATAGTTTTTTAGTGTAAAATCGGCTACTTACTTACTAAAATTTAATATTTCATTTTTCATTATAATTTCTATATAGCAAGGGGACTTAACTCTAGCAAAGTTATTTCAAGGGGTATAACTTTTAATAACATTTCTATATACTTTATAGTCATATTGTTGCATCGTTTTCAAAGATTTATAAACTCTTTGTCTATAGTTATTTACAGGCATATGAGTTATAATAAATAATGATATAATCTTTAAGGCATTTTCAAAGTTTTCATAAAAATAATGCATAATGCATAACATTGTAACTCATCTTTTTGTGCTTAAAGAAGTTATCTACAGTCATGTAGGTGATTAAAAACAGTTTTCATTAAAAATAATGGATGGTGTGTAGAAGGACATTCTTTTAAGTTACTGTGTGAATTTAATGAGACGCTTCCCGCCAGGAGCTGGGCGAAGCCACACTGGGTCAGATAGATAGACAGACAGACAGATAGTCGGGAACGGGAGCTTATATGACTACTTATATGAATTAAATGAGATGCTCCCCACCAGGGTCTGGGTGAAGCCGGGCCGGCTCAGACAGACAGATAGACAGACAGATAGTCGGGAACGGGAGCTTATATGACTACGCATATGAATTAAATGAGATGCTCCCCACCAGGGACTGGGTGAAGCTGGGCTGGGTCAGACAGACAGACAGACAGACAGACAGATAGTCGGGAACGGGAGCTTAAATGACTACGTATATGAATTAAATGAGATGCTCCCCACCAGGGACTGGGTGAAGCCGGGCCGGGTCAGACAGACAGACAGACAAGCAGACAGACAGACAGACAGGCAGACTTATAGATAGATAGATCCCCTCCAGGGACTGGGTGAAGCAGGGCCGGGTCAGCTAGTTTCTATATAATTTTTAAGTTTCTGTTTGAAACTCTGTTGTTATTGTATTGTTGTTATTTTTCGCATGCAGTTGAGTTGTTAACTCATGGCAGCCAAGTGCTATTTTTATCCAGGTACTAGTTTTTTTAAGCTGATAAATAGGTTGAATTGAGCTTGTTTTTGACACTGATAACATAAATCATAGATTGATTTGGACTTCCCTCTTGAAGCTGATCCAGAAGGAAAAAAGATTGATTTAGACATGTTTGTTGAAGCTGATCCAGGAGAGAAAAAACAAAGATTCATTTGACTCTTCTTTATTGAGGCTGATCTAGGAGAAAAATAAAGATTCATTTGGACTCTTGTTTACTGGGGCTGATCCAGGAGAAAAAAAAGATTGATTTTGACTTGTTTGTTAAAGCTGATCAAATAAATCATAGGTTGATCTAGACTTGTTTGTAAATTTTCTACTTCACACTAAAATCTCCGTATTAATGTTTCAAATACACAGTAGTTGTTAGTTTCAGGTTCATGACATCCCTTCACAATCTTTGGTGGAATGAAGTTGGTTGATATACTGTTTCACATGTGCTGTCCAACAATATTCAATATATATTGCATCTTGATTGTTGGAATGTTGTGCAAAGGTAAATCAGATTCTGGGACAACTAGTTCCACTTCTTCTGTATAGAAAGTTATCTTAAGTACTAAAGCGAATCTCATAAGAACTTTTTTTTTTTTTTTGACTGACATAATGCTACCAAAGTCAGAAATGGACGCTAACTGCCACTAATTAACACTAAACTTATAAACAGCATTATAAAGAGTGCATAAAAGATCTTTACCACCCCATCCCCCACCCCACCCCACACACACACTTCACTGAGGTAAATGGAGGAAGAGAAAAAGAAGGAGAAGATTGTTGGAGACCATAATTTAATAATAACTCTTTTACTCTCTATTCACAGTGACTTACAATGAGAGAATGAGGCTGTTTGTCATTCTAGACTCCAATGGCATCACTACGTGGAAGCGAGATGCTGTGGAACCAAGAGGTACAAGCAGTTTATGTTTGAGGCAGTTGATAAGTTAAAGTAATTACTGTCTGTCTGAAACATGAAAATTAGTAACCTGTTGATGATCCACTGTGATGTAGACTGGGAAACCATGATCGCTGGTCATGGACCAATGGGGATTTGACTTGCCAGGGGGCGGGGACAGACTCCCTTTGGTCAGATTTTCCTGTCCTTAACCTGCATCTGGCATATTACATTGGCAGGGGATTTTTCCTACTGATAGAAGAAAAAGAGTCGCTGTGTGGGGGAAGCATGGTCTCGAGGTATGGTGTCCGCCTCGAGTTCTGGAGGTTCCAGGTTAAATTCAAGCCCCGGTAATGACCGGGATTTTTTCTCGTGGACTTCTAGTAATAAAGTTTCCCCTGGTCTCTATGTAGTGAGATCGGACGCCAGTGTGTACTGTTGCGCACATAAAATATCCCTTGGCAGTTGGAAAGCGAAAAAGAGTAGCCAAACGGCGCTGCCCGGGCAAAATTTCAAGTTAAAAATCTACCCAAAGTATTTAAGGATCCTTGCCGGTACTACAGAGTTCATGCACTGAGCTGAGTTTCTCCAGACTCAGGTTTGAGTTAGGAGGAGAACGGAGCACTTATGGGTTACACCCGTGTACCGGGATGTTGATCCGTAGACTAAACTAAACTAAACTAAACTAGAAGAAAAAGAGAGAAGCATGCACTAATATTAAAGAACAAACACATATCAGTAGATACTAAAAAGCACTCTACAACACAATCTTCCTATGTTACCAATGCCAAACCTGGACAATTACAGAAAAAAGAGAAAAGAAAATTTGTGACAGGGAACTGAGATTCCTGAGAAGAATACTCAATGTGTCAAGTAGCGAGCAAATCAGAAATGATGAAATCAGGACTAAAGTAGAGGTAATAGCAGTGGTAGATTTAATAAGAAAACAGCAAGTTAAATGGTTCTGCCATGTAACTATGCTAACAACTGACAGTATATAACAACAAGCAAAGATGTACAGACCAAATAGAACCAGCAGAAGAGGCAGTCCTTGTAAATGATGGACAGAGGAAATAACAGAGTCCATTGGAATCTCAAAATGCAAAGCCCATAAACTGACACTCTCTCTCGTTGTTTATGCTTCACCTCGATTCTGCAATTTACAAAAGAAACGATGAAATGAGATAATGATGTGACTGTCTGGATTTGAAGCAGCTGAAATAACAACTAACCAGGACAGAAAGAATTAATCAATTAGCTCAGCACGTTGGTTTAATGTAACAAATGACTGGTATTGAGGGAGTTAATTGATTCAGTGCCAAACAAAACATAAGTTTGGACCAAACATGGTACACAAGTGAACAAGTCTTATAATGTAATATCTATTCACTGGGAATTAAAATTGTGAAACAAAACACATAACACAATGACTCTAGTATGACGATTTATTATCCTTTGGCACTGAATCAGTTAAAGTAGTAACTAGGACATAGTGGACATGTAATAACTGTCTGGGAAAGAAGGAGTAAAGTAGTAACTAGGACATAGTGGGCATGTAATGAATGACTAGCATAAAAAGGGTTAAAGTATGGGCGTATAATGACTGACTAGGACAGAAAGAGTTAAAATAATAAGTAGGACAAAGGGGGCATATAACCAAATTGGTTAGGAAAAAAGAAGTTAAAGTAGTAACTAGGACACAGTGGGCATTTAATGACTGACTAGGATAGAAGACGTTAAAATAATAAGTAGGACATAGTAGGCATATAACTACTGGCTAGACAAAAACATTTAAAGCAATAACTAGGATATAGTGGGCATGTAATGACTGACTAGGATAGAAAGGGTTAAAGTAATAACTAGCATATAATGGGCATATGGCATATAATGACTGACTAGGACAGAAGACGTTAAAATAGTAAGTAGGACATAGTAGGCATATAACCACTGGCTAGACAAAAACAGTTAAAGTAGTAACAAAGACAGCATGGAGTAGTATAATAACTGGCTAGGACAGAAATTGAAAATGTCAAAGACTTTGAATATCTTGTCTCCAATTGATTAATTATACTTATTAAATATTAGTTCACAGGGCCTTGGTCTATCCAAACTATGAGTACCGCCTAATTGCAAACATGGTGTATGCTAAAAAATACAACTGCTACTTTGTTCTGGCCAGAGATTTCTCCTTAAAGGTTTGTATACAAAAGTGTATGCCAGAAAGTACTACTGTTTATTTTCTTTTTGGCAGCAATTTCTTCATGTAACATTTACCAAGTGAATGATTCAGATTTTGTAATGCAAATTTTATAAAACTGCATTCCATGTGAAATAAATTTTAAAGAACCATGTTTCCATGCCATTGAGTTACACTTTTTTTTTTTTGGCATATCCCTTATAGGACGTTGCAGTCAACATCAGTATTTTTCAGCTGCTGTTGATGTACTAGGCAAGATTACGCTCAGTAGTTTTCCATTGCTTTCTGAGCGACCGGCTCACAACCCCATAAGTTACCAATGTGGAGAGAACCACTACCGATCCTCATGCAGGTTACGTTACTCACGAGAATATACAGGATTACGGAGAAAGACGTTAACACCTAGGCCAGGGAGACCGGCTGTGGTACACTGGGGATATGGTACTAGGCATATACATTCATGACCAAACGACATTTAATAAGTAAGTATCATGTTGACCACTATGCACCCCAGAATATTTTCTGATACCTATTTTATGATGTTGGGGCAACTCAGAGTCTTGTGAGTATGAAAGACAAATTTCTACTGTGACAGAGGTTATTTATTTCATATTTTGATAATTAATTAACTTCTTTGCTTAGGATTAAATAAGTACATAGGCTACCAGTGAAAACCTTTCCACGCCACCAATGAAAACCTTTCCACGCCACCAATGAAAACCTTTCCACGCCATTGAGGCTTGTTATGAATAAGGTACTCTTAATTTACAAACATGACCAAATGTTATTTAGCAGGTAAGGATTATGTTGGCCATTATAAACCCTGGAAAATTTTCTGGTAGTTATTTAATCAGACTGGGGCAACTTAGAGTCTTGTGAGTTTGAAAAGATCCTATTATGAAGAATGTTACATATTTCATACTTTTGAGCATTACATAACTTCCTTGTTTATTATCATCTTCAACAGCCAGTGAAGAATCCCAATACTAATGGTACCAATAGCGGTCTGACTTTGTGTCCTTCTGGCCTTTCCTCAGAATCATGAGTGTCAGTCAGATCCTCTGGTCACTTCCTGCAGCACCAAGTGATTCAGACCCCACCACTCTCTGCTCGTTTCCCACCACACAAGCATGCCCTGGATGGGGTGGGGGGGGGGGGGGGGGGTGTGTGGGGTGGGGGGGGGAGTGTGCTCTCTATTTGTTATTGTTCAATGAAAACCTGCCACTCTGCTCAAAGCATGCCTGTCTTAACCTTTCTGAAGACATATTTACCAAACTCCACTTAGTGTGGCTCATGTAGCTGAGACTCAACAAGTTGAGAGTATGTGTATTATGTGGCTCGTATTCCATTCCAGTATTTATACAAGTCACTTCTGGTCATTTAAAAGGTTAGAAAGTTCAAGATTAAAGATAAGAGGATTTATTTCACTGGCCAGGTTTTACCCCATCTGGCTGTCTCTCGCCGCAGAATGGCAAACCTCCTATAGCATTGAACAGAGCATAAACTCCATGGCTCCAGTGATATCCCCAGGGGTCTATGAAAAAATTAGAACACATATTCTGAATGACACAAATCCAAAAATGAACCAATGATCTTCAGAGTGTGAGGAAGACAGCTTGACCACTTTGCCACCAAAATTCAACTTCTTCTGGTTGTTTGTGCATTGACATATAGTAAAAGTTCCAGTTGTAAGTCTGTCTGAAACACTGACATATAATGGAAGTTCCAGTTGTAGGTCTGTCTGAAACATTGACATATAATGGAAGTTCCAGTTGTAAGTCTGTCAGAAAAAAATGACATATAATGGAAGTTCCAGTTGTAAGTCTGTCTGAAACATTGACATATAATGGAAGTTCCAGTTGTAAGTCTGTCTGAAACATTGACATATAATGGAAGTTCCAGTTGTAAGTCTGTCTGAAAAAATGACATATAATGGAAGTTCCAGTTGTAAGTCTGTCTGAAACATTGACATATAATGGAAGTTCCAGTTGCAAGTCTGTCTGAAACATTGACATATAGTGGAAGTTCCAGTTGTAAGCCTGTCTGAAACATTGAGTTTTGAATTGCTATTACCAATCATGATCTGATATTTACTCCCAAAAAAGTGTTCTTTTTTTTAGCAACTTCTTCTTCGTAACTCTTTCAAGGGGAGTATGTCACACTTAGTTATGCACCTCAAAAGTCGGTGTGTCATTTGTTCCTCTAGATCAGTGGTTCTCAACCTTTTTTGGCCCATGCACCCTTTCACCATATGTCAGAGCATCATTCCCCCCTTTCCAGTGAACAAAAGAAGAAGGATTCCCCCCTCTCCAAAATGTTCAGCCTCAAAACCTGCATTTTTTTATATTCACATTTAATTAATACACCAAATTATTCATATTACAATAAACAAACAGTTAAAACATCAAAGAATTGTCACTTAATACACGACACAAGAATGCCAGAAAATTGCTCGTCTTCAAACATTAGCCGTACAGCCTTCTCTTTACAATTTCCAACTACCATTGATTTTTCAGTGTGCACAACTTGCAATTGGAACCTCCTTCTTGGGCCTTTATTAGGACCTCTGTTTTTGCCCTTATCAGGACCTATTTTTTTGCCCTTATCAGGACCTACTTTTTTTTCCCCCCCTTATCGGGACCTCCTTTTTTTGCCCATCAGGACCTCCCATTTTGCTCTTAACAGGACCTCCTTTTTTTGCCCTTATCAGGACCTCCTTTTGTGCTCTTGTCGGGACCTCCTTGTTTTGCCCTTATCAGGACCTCATTTTAGAAATTCCTTTTTTTGCCCTTATCTGGACTTCCTTTTTGTCCTTATCAGAGAAGACTAAGTATCTAATCTCACTACCCAAAAGATCAGGGGGACGTGTGATATCATTAGATTCCAAAAGTTCATGGAAAAATTTGTAGCCATATACGGGGATTGAATCCTGTATAATACTGATTTTAAAATTATGTACATTATGCGTAAGAGAGTTTGGGAAATGCCATGATGGCTCCATAACTCGAGAAAGGCTAAATTCCAACACCACCTCCACATGTAGAGGATGGGAATCACACTACAGTGTGGCAAACACAGTCCTGGGGACCGAGTATCCACCGGGATAAGTGGACAACTCTACAGCTGAGCAGAGCAGCTCACTCGCTTGTCCTGAGTCAGGAATTGCTACAAAAGGCAGAGGTAAAATACTCCAATGTGGATTTTAAAAGCAAGGGAAAACCATCACATTGTCTTTCCAAGATTTAATGAATTTCTGCTGAATCTGTAGAGTGATACGAACACTTATACCAGCTGCAGGGCACATGATGATGATGCAAATGTAAAGATGAAACATCCGTGTATTTTTGTCTGACTAGAACACAGACTTGGCAGACCATAAACACCACATGTATCAGTATGGCACATGATGATGATGCTAAATGTAAAGATGAAACATTCACGTATTTTTGTTTGACCAAAACACAGACCTGGCAAACCATGACCACGTATCAGTATGACATATGGTGGTGATGATATTATTGTTGTTTTCAGGTATACAATAAAGATTTTGTTGAGATGTGTTCTGTGTGTGCTGAAATGAGATCAGTGATGTTCATGCTGTTCAACCCAGTCAGAGACGAGCTTATAACTGGTGGCATGGGAGGAACGCAGGTGAGTATTTCACTCTGAATGTTGAGTCCTTAGGCTTGCTGATGATGGAAATAAAGAAATTAGCATTCATAGAAGGTAAATATAAAGCATTAGATTGATTGAGGGCCTAAAGGGAATGAGCATCATATATCAGTTGACATACTAGACAAAAGGAAAGAAACTTAATGCTTCTGACAGTCCAGACCTCAATATATCATTTTGGGATGCTTGATTTTATGAAAGATTAATTCCCCAGTGAAAAAAATTGGTTTACTCGTATTTTTTAAATCTGCCCCATTCTTCTTCTTCTTCAGCGTTCCGAGCCATTGAGGTTCTTTGCTGCAAATACAATCCGTCTCCATTCGTCTCTCTGGTGGACCTTCTAAATCTGCCCCATTGTTTCATGTAAATAATTCCATGTCTGGTACAGTAGGATGGTACATTTTTCTGCATTGATTTTGGAAAAGGTGGGTGGAACAATCAGATTCCCCTAAAAATATTTTTCACAAAATAATGTCCTCAACCGTGTTAAAGAAGGATCATGTTTTACACTCCTTGAGGCATATTGTGCTGTATGAATTTGAAACCATGACAACCAGGTCAGCATACAAAGCATGCTTGCCACTGCGCTTCTGCAGCTACCTCAGTTGTGTTAGGACCCAGGATAATCTGGGTAAGAAGCAAATGAACTAATTTTAGTGCCTTTTACAGATATGGCGAGTCATGACCGCCCACGCTTTCCGGCATGGCACATGATTGATTGATTGATTTACAGATACTGTACTGTTCAACACTTTTGGGTTTATAATTGATACTTGTTGTTATTTAAGATAATAGATGTTCTATGAAAAAATGGTGCTGCAGTGAGTAACCAGAGGTAAGGCAAGCACTCAAAACTCTGAGGAAAAGCCAGATGGCCATAAAATCAGAAAGCTACTGGTACTTTTAGCATTGGGACTCTTCATTGGCCGTTGCAGATGAGGACGGAGCACATATGGGAATATCCCGAGTGCTGTGATGTCAGTTCTTTACTCAATGCAGCTCAACTTTGCTAATTCATGACATATGCTATTTCTATTTTGTTCCTTACCTGTTATATTGAGATGTGTAATTTTTAATTTTATATTGGGACATATTTTCATTTTAGTCCACAATTGTCTCAAATTATACTGTTCTGTATACTGTATACTATGTAGATTATATATTATAATTGTGTCTGTATATTTACAGAATTTCATTAAGTATTGTGAAATTACTTACAGTGAGATCATTTTCTTCTTCTTTCACCCTTTGTCCTCCACTGGGGCATAGCTACTCACCAAACTCACCCCAAGCTTTCCTATCTTTTTTGCTGCCTCATGCAGCTCTGCCCATGTCCTCCCCATAGTACTCATCTTTGTGACTACTATCTCCTCCAGCACTTGTGCGGTCTTTCCCTATTCATACATAATTCTAACATTCCAGGTGCCAGTTATGGAAATGTCCCAAGGTGAAAGGAAGACAACCTGTGATCCAGACTTCTTGTAACTTTCTCTGCATTGGGTTATAGCTCTTCTAGAAGAGTCTGCTGTCGTCTTATTTGGCCGAGCTATTCTTTATTCATTGTCTTTAGATTTATTCATGGCTGGCTGGATTCTGCAGCTAAAGGTTTTCTACAGGATTGAATCACCAAAAAACTGAGAAATAGACTGTAAGCTATACTAGAGAAGTAGATGGTAAGCTATACTAGAGAAGTAGATGGTAAGCTTTACTAGAGAAGTAGACGGTAAGCTTTACTAGAGCACGATTACAAGTATCAAAATGGACGTGGCAGCCAAAGCCTTCATCAGCACACAAACAATAAACACACACCGATACAACTACATGAAAGATTCTACATGAATATATAAATATATAAAAGTTACTTATCTGTTTCTTTGTTGTGGACTGGACGTGTGTGTCCTAGAATCCACATGTATGATTATAAAAAAGCGACTAGACAGGAAACTACAGGATCGGCAAGTCAGTTGCCAGTCACCCATCCCTCTTTAATTGCCTCTTAAGACATGTATTGCAGATAACTGTGTTACTTTATGTGGTCAGGTAACGCACAGGCGAAGACCTTCATTGTCATGTCTTATGGTTGCGTGGTAGATTATAGTGCTATCCTTTGCTTAGCAAGTGCATTGGTGTAAAGGCTAAAATGTTATGCTGATAATGTCATGAGCAGGGTCAGACAAGGGTCAAATGTCAGCTTTTGTCATTCGCTAGGGGAGTAAAAGACTAGCCACCTATTCCTTCATGCACCTAGTCCTACAAAATGTGATAATCATAACACTTCACATACCCATTGCAGACTCCTACTACAGAACTTGTGCGTGCATGTTGTTTGCCTCCATTAAGGGAACCATCAGTGGGCTCTGTAGCATAGTTGATAGCAAACTGTGCTGGTAATTTCATGAGCACTGTGGGACATGGGTTCGATGCCTTTGTCATCTGTGAAAGTGAGGGACACACTACCACCTATTCCTCCATGCATCCAGGCCTACAACATGTGATGGTGCTATCACATCACAGACTCCTAACAGATAACTGCTTTGGAAAAAAAATTTTAAAAAAGGGAACGTATGACACAGGGGCCTCGAAAGGTATTAGTTATACTATAAGTCTTGAACATAAAGGAAAACTATGCAAATTTCTATTTCACAGGTATGGGGATTCTACCAACAGTCGATAAACAAATTTGGTGACTTAAGGGCGCATGGCAGTTATGGCTTGACTCTGAAGTAAGTTTAGACCTGGTCTGCATTAACAATTAATTAAGGTTTAAATAGTTTGTTTACTGTAGGTATATTATTATGTGTTCTCATTCTTAGGTTAGCAGGGTAAAGGTATCTCCTATCAAAGATGGAGTAAGGCACCTCATTCCACCTGCTAGCCTATGGGACACCCTTGGTCAAGGTGGAGTACCTGTTTAGTCACCCTATTAGGGTAATATGAAACCATTGGGCAGGTGGGGTATTGTGTTTAAGAACAGCCATCAGGTAGTTGTTGGTTATAGTCTTCACTGATTCAGTGTCAAAGGATAATATATTGTCATATGTGACCTCCCATTTGGACAGAGGGATGATATATGGCCTTATTAGGATCATCGTGGTATTTGTTTTGTTTCGTGGTTGTAGTGTAGCGTCAGCTACGATGATAAGGAATCTATCAAAGTGCTGTGGATAGACTTTCTAAGAATAGAAAAACAAGTCACTGGAGAAGACAAGACTGAATAGCTCGTAATTCTAGACGGAGTAAAGGTCCCAGAACAAGTCTAATCTTCTGACAGTGTTCAGGCAGACAGGAATGGCGTACATCTATACTGGTTTGATACAGACAGTCTGCCAAGGTTGTCTAGCTACGTGCCTGAAATAAAAAAGCTCGAGCCCCCAAACTCTAATCACTCTCACCGACACGGAGAAAGACAGAGTAAAATATTTAAAAGAGACAAACTTTCGCAACTTCTCACACTACTATGACTAAGGATACTTAGGTAACAACTAGAGTTGGTAAAATTAAAATTACATTAATATTTAATATATGATAACACTTTGGGTGCTCCACTGGAGGCAGCCCTGTACATAAGAAGGGTGGTACACTTCCCTCTATTCTATTGAATATCTAATATTATGGTTTGCATCTACTAAACTGTCTAATCATTGAAGTAACTCTTTAGCCCATAGTATATTTTGAGTTGAATGATGATGGTGGTGGTGGCCAACGGTAAGTTTGGCCACTTATCTTCTGGTTCTCCGGCTTACACAGTGAGTGTAAACCCTAGTTAGTAGGCATAAGTGAGATGGTGGTAAGTGATGCTTTTCAAAGAGTCACACAGGTTGGCGCATCTAAAGCTTGGCGCTGAAGGTGTCAAATCTGTGAAATATATACAGCGAGAGCAAGTGAATCTTCTGTCGAGACATCTTTAAGCATCGGCCCTGGATTGTTCCTGGTGGCCAATTACATCTCATATATCACACAGAAACAAAATAGCATGAGCTATCCATCCCTGCTCCCTATAATTCCCTATCCTAGGATAAATAGTAAAACACTGACCTAAGAAAACTGCTCAATAAAATCATTCTAAGCTTTCTTATAAGTGAATGTAATAAGTATTCAGTAATAATTAACCATATAATCATATAATGCATATCATAATTATATTATTAAAAATACAATAATTACAAAGTAACCTAGAGATAGATACATATACAATCTATTAAACAGATTACCTATTATAGATATTTATGTTCAAATTCTGAAGCTATATTCCTAGCATATAATTAATAATGATTCTATATAACGTATATTTTAAAATACAGTTTATGTAATTATCATAATAGAATATGATAGGCTGAAAGTTAATGGAGTGGCAGACAAGATCAGTACTGTGAATTTGTGAGAAATCACCGATAAGAATGAATGGAAATGCCTAGGATCTCCCACGCTAGTATTTGACATTCGTACACGTGTTTAGTAAGATTTCCTATTTTCGCGGCATCGCAATATTCATTATTAAATAAAATTATTCGAAATCACTATCACATCCTTGAAATATCACCACTATAAACTGCCTCATGTTATTCCTAAACTAACGGCTCGATTAGTAGGGCCTAGTCTACTGCTCTACGGACTATTCGATAATTTGGTTTCTATCCGACTTCATCAAGTTTACAACTATCTCAAATCGGCTACACCTCTCTAAACCTCATGTAAAGGTAATTTTCTACACAGTTACGTTTTACCCTTTTCCCTGCGTGTTAAGTAACTACCTGTACGAAGTATAATATAGGCGATCGCGTGTAGTCGGTAAAATAACCAATTATCGGCGGTTGACACTATTTTACTACACACTGAAATATCGGGCGCACACGACAATATTATATCGATACAAATAACTAGACATTACCCTTCTAATCTTCTGACCACACTTGGGTACGAAAACTGCTCTAGGAATCTTTCTAATATATCTAAATATATTTATGGCCGTAATACGCGCCAAAGATAAAACTCTTAACACTTTAAAAGTATTTTATAGAGCCTAGCGACTAGCAGATGTTTCAACCCCAACGTCTGGATTGTGAAAGGCCGAATTTCGTATCTCTTCCCTGACCGGAAGTCAGTCGTGGCAGGGAGTTCGTTGTCGTAATTTCGCTGACCAAATTGTGAAATAGTCGTAGCCAAACTTATAGATTTGGCTGGGTACACTACTTTGTAAATTCAGCCTCTCCCCCGATCCTAATGTACCGTATTACTTCATATCAAACTAATAACGTCAATTAGCAGTAGATTTATTCTATAGACATGGACTATCTATACATAGAAAAATAGGAATAAAAACGAATATAGATTCTTCTATAATTACATAAGGATTTTTAAGAAGAATTTACTCCAATTTAAGCAAAAGATGATGAGGAAGCTGGGGACTTCGTCACAGTGGTATCTTCCCCAATGTCAATGCTCAGTTAATGGAACTTTACATTATGCTATTTGTTCATGTGATTGTGTACTGTGTTGGGTCCAAACCTTTTTGTTTAGCATTGAATCAGTTAAGTTTGCTGCGGTACGAAGGGCATTTCTTTATAGACACAATGACAGTGGTGACTACTGCAGGTTTTAGTAGTTCATTCATAAAAACAGCTAGGTTCTTGCATAGAATTATCAACACTCAGAGCTCCCATGGAAGCACCAATATTTAGAGTCCTCTACAGTAGCATCAATATTCAGAGCCTTCCATGGAAGCATCAACATTCAGAGCCTTTCATGGAAGCATCAACATTCAGAGCCATCCATGGAAGCATCAGTATTTAGAGTCTTCCATGGAAGCATCAATATTTAAAGTCTTCCATGGAAGAATCATTAATTAGAGTTTTCCATGGTAGCATCAATATTTAAAGTCTTCCATGTAATCATCAACACTCAAAGCCTTCCATGGAAGCATCACCATTTAGAGTCTTCTGTGGAATCAACATTCAGAGCCTTCCATGAAAGCATCAACATTTAGTCTTTCGTGGAATCATCAACACTCAGAACCTTCCATGGAGGCATCAACATTTAGAGTCTTCCATGGAATCATCAACACTCAGAGTCTTCCATGGAAGCATCAACATGTAGAGTCTTCTGTGGAATCATCAATACTCAGAGCCCTCCATCTAGGCATCAGTATTTATAGTTTTCCATGGAAATATTCTGAGAAGTAAAGACTGCTGGCATGACATTAACCACACCACCCATTGAGAGCACATCGAGCTAAAATTATGGGTCTGGGATCATATACCTTGTATGTTTAAAGGCATACAAAAGAGGTCCCAGTGTTTTTTATGCCATATAACCATGATGCCTTAAGGCATGGAAAAGAGCCCTTTACTTTTTAAAGAAATAATAGATTTACCGTATTCTCTTTTATGATTAAACCCACCAGGGATTTGCAGTACGTAGCAGTCAACCCCAGCTTTTTTGGCTGTTTATGATTTCTTGGAAAGTTTACATTCAGTAGTTTGACAGTGCTTTCTAATGACAAGCACTCATACCTTTGTATGGAAACCAACGCAATGCGGTCTGCTTCCAAATCTCCCACAGCTGTGTTTTGAACATGGTATGCAGGATTGCGAATTGCATTCTTAACCCCTCTGCACCTCTTCTTTCAATAAGTCAGTTAAAAAAGGAAAATAGACCATGTACTATTCTAACTGCACCTTCTGTTTCAGGTATGAGCTTCCCAGTGTTGGAGGGGGCTGGGTCAAACATGTGGAACTTGATCACAAACTGGAACATCTATACTGCTGCAGTGACCATGATTTATATGTTTATGACCTGGAGGGAAATCTACTCTTCAAGTTTGAGAGGTTCTGTTGAAATATGTTTTAAGTAATGTTGATTTAAATGAAAACGGCTGCATCCCCGAAGACACGATCTGAGACTATGTTGCATGAGGCAGTCTTTGTGTTTGATTATACTCAAACTTTGTTTGACCATGGCACATGAAGAGATATATTGAAGCTTCAAATCTTTATCTCATCTCATCTCATCTTATTCCTCTTGTGCTTTGCGGTGTTGAGGTGAAACATAAACAGCAGGAGAGTGACTGTTTATAGTCTTCATATATCGAGATCCCTATGAACTCTGTTATTCCCTCTCTCCATCGTTTACACGGTCGGCCTCTTCCTCTAGTTCTATTCACATCTTTAAAGTAGTAGAAATTCTACTTACAGAGCATGCACAATATGTTAGTGAGAAGGTGTCCCCTTTTGTAATTTGGTTGATATATCCTTTAGAAGTGATGTCCACAAAAACTAATATTACAACGTTGGGTACACATGAAAGAAGGTTGAGAAACACTATACTAAGTAGAGAGCTTTTTACTATCTTAGTTATAGACTGAGCAACTCAACAGTAAAAATAAAAATGTTAACAAAATTGAGGCAGGAGGGTAGAGTGACTGAGAAGCTAAGATGCCCAGCTCAGCTTCAAAAGTTTTTTATTTTGCATATCCTATTTACAGGACATTGCAGTCAACACCAGCACTGCTGTTGTTGATGTATTGGCAAGTTTACATTCAGTAGTTTGCCATTGTTTTCTGAATGACCGGCTCCCATACCAACACGTTATAAAACAACGCAACACAATCTGCTGCCATATCGGTCACAGCTGCGTTTCAAACACCTAGTAAGCGGCTCATGAACTGCGTTCGCAAGCCTTTGGCCTCGGAGACCGGCCTTCAAAAGTTACCATGTTTAAATGTTAGCCTAAGCCAGGTAATGTATACAAACACCATTGGTTTCTAACATCACTCACTCATCTCCTTGACCTTTTGGTTGTGAGATCATCTTTAAGCACTCTTGGGAATCTACTTCCTTGTCCAGAGTGAGTGAGATGGGAGTGAAGCGGGGAGCCATAGACATGAACATATCATGCATTCTGTTCCACATAGGTGTTACTTTAATTCTTGATGATCAAAACATGTTAAATAAAATAATAAATGGTTTGGTATGAAGGAGTTAAAATTAAAAAAAAAACCAATATAACAGAAGAAGTAAAATTAACAAATGGGATCAAATTGATTAGTTAAACAAAAGGAAAAGAAGTACAGAAAATTATACAATGTATTAAGTAAACAATACATAATGTATTGCTTGGTTTACACTTAACTTCACTGAAATATTCTTTATGTTTCCAGAGCACACTCCATGTCTATAACTGGATGCAGGTATTCCAGACACGCCACTGTTTTAATTACCTCATCTCTTGATAGTGAAGGTATAGATATTCTATAATTATATTGTTGTTAATTAAAATGCAAAAAGTTGTTTTCTTGTTAGTGTTATTGAGTAGGATAATGAACTTGCTCCCAACATTGTAGTGTGTGGTACAAGGAATTAGTTTTATTCTTCCTCTTTTGTGTGGTTCATTGTCTTAGTTTTCTTCTTCTTCTTTTCATGTTGTACATTGTCTTAGTTTTCTTCTTCTTCTTTTGTGTGGTTCATTGTCTTAGCTTTCATCTTCTTCTTTTGTGTGGTTCATTGTCTTAGTTTTCTTCCTTCGTGTGGTTCATTGTCTTAGTTTTGTTCTATTTTTCGTGTGGTTCATTGTCTTAGTTTTCTTCTATTTTTCGTGTGGTTCATTGTCTTAGTTCTTCTTCTTTTCATGTTGTACATTGTCTTAGTTTTCTTCTTCTTCTTTTGTGTGGTTCATTGTCTTAGCTTTCATCTTCTTCTTTTGTGTGGTTCATTGTCTTAGTTTTCTTCCTTCGTGTGGTTCATTGTCTTAGTTTTGTTCTATTTTTCGTGTGGTTCATTGTCTTAGTTTTCTTCTATTTTTCGTGTGGTTCATTGTCTTAGTTTTCATCTATTTTTCGTTTGGTTCATTGTCTTAGTTTTCTTCTTCTTCTTTTCATGTTGTACATAGTCTTAGTTTTTCTTCTTCTTTCGTGTGGTTCATTGTCTTAGTTTTCTCCTTCTTTTTTCACCCTATATCACACATTGAGGCATAGGTCTTCAACCAACTCACTACAAGCAGTCCTATCCTTTTTATATCTCATGCATCTCTTTCCTTGTTCTGCCAATATTATTCATTTCATCTTTGTCTCTTCATCTCTTCCTCGTGTGTTTTTATGTCTTTATCTATTTAATTTGCTTTGTGGATTCCAGACAAAGGCCTGTATAGTTATACTATTCTCAGGTTTTTTCAGTGTATTTCCTAACCAGCGCCAGTGTTTTTGTGTGTGCGTGTTTTCTCAACTCTTGGTTCACTGGTATTTGTTTTGTTCCCTCCATGATCCCCCACATAGGTGATTCTGTCATACCATTTTATTTCTTCCACTCCATGTAGGCACCAGTTTATGATTTATCCTCACCTGATATTGTGACAGTATTACTATTCTATGCTACACTTAACGGGCTCCGATAACACACGGGCGGCACAGTAGGTTTCAATGTTACTATACTTTCAAAACAATGTATTCCCTTAGTGAATTTAAACACAGAAGCCAGAAACAATATATTGTACTTCATAGCATGAGCAAAGAAAAAACATTTTATATTCTGTATTCAATTAACAATAAATTATTGTTCAAATATAGTGAGGCATTAGCAATTTGGTGGTTCCAGCCAGGTTTGTGCAAGCAGAAAGAATTTGTTTTCAATTTAAAATTATTGTGGGGATAACAAATGTTTCACATTTGAATAATATCTGTAACTGTGCTTTAATTATTTCAGCTTAAGTATTTTTAATTTATTCACTTCATATGATGTATAACTCTGCATTACGCACGGAATGCAGTAAAAATGTACGCGGGCAAGTCAATAAGTGAATCACACAGTTCTCTGCGATGGCAGGTAAATATAGTTGGTATTTTCTACAGGTGTCATTAGGTGACAGCAACATCAAACTTTATATTCCCATTCATCAGGTGGCGCTAGGTGTCTCATGCGCAGGCGCATAAACAAAATCATGACTGTACTTACAGAGAGTACAACCAAAGTGCAATGTGCTGTTGTGCGTTTTTTGTGGCAAAAGGACTGCCTGCAAAGGACATACTCTAAAATTGTTGATGAAATCCGATCTGGTCGTCCTGTTGAGATTGCAACAGAAGCATCCGTGCAGCGGTTGGAGGAGATGATTAGAGGTGACAGGCGAATAACGATAGACTGTAGCATCTGCAATAAGGTGCTCACATGGTTCAGCATACAGCATAATGCATGATTGACTGAAATTTAAGAAACTGTGCTCAAGATGGGTACCCAGACAATTATAGGAGAAACACAAAATGAACCGATTTGGCCTGTCCTTGCATATCATCTCTGTCGATACGAAGATGAAGGAGAAGATATGTTGAACAGGAATGTTACTGGGGATGAATCATGGGTGCATCACTACCAGTCCGAATCAAAGTGTGCTTCAATGCAATGGAAACATCCTTCTTCGCCTTGTGTCCAAAAATTCAAGGTTACGCCATCAGCACTGAAGGTTATGCTGACAGTGTTCTGAGATTGTCAAGGCGTGCTTTTAACCAATTTCAAGAATAATTAGAAGAAAACGTCCAGGACTGCTGACTAGAGGAGTGTTGGTTCTTTATGACTTTGCCAGACCTCATAGGGCTCGATTAACTCAGGAGAAAATTAACCAACTAAGGTGGAAGTTCTGGAACATCCACCTTACAGCCCCGACTTAGCCCCTAGCGATTTCCACCAACATTGATGTAGCTATTTCAGAATTATCGCCCTTTTTTTTAGCTCTTCACTTTTTTTTGTGTAATTTTGCGAACTTTTTCCTGCGCCCTCGAACGATCACTTCCGGTTTGACATGTACTGCTAAAAGACCCAAAAAAACGAAAGGAGTTTGGTACGATGAAAGGGACGTTATTCTCATATATTTAGCAGTGGTTCTGCTAGATAGCCGCCAAATTATTACACCATAAAAACGATTTATCTGGATTTTATATGGTTCTTTTCACGATTAGTAAGGTAATTTGTCTTATAACTCCTGACTATGAAATATTAATTCATTTTTTCGTGCATATTTGAATCCCCCGTTCAATTTTACATAAATAAGAAGAGTTTCAACATTGCAGGTGTTTGCACACGATCAGGACAAAATATTTCGTGACACCGCCTTGATAAGACAAAATTCAAGATGGCGGCGCCCATACCATATGATACAATAGTACTAAACTTTAGCGGACCTATATTTATTTATAATTAGAACTGGTAATTTAAGTACTAACATTAAACAGAATACAAGTGTCATGTGTAGCAGTAATGTATCTGTGTACTTGCATAATATTTCAACATTTTAGATGACTGAAAATAATTTTGAAAGCCAGTTTTCAGACCCTTCTGTAAACTTGTAAGGTGTTAGTTAAGTAAGGAGTACTTTTTTTCTAAGCTGCGTTACAACTTACAGCACTTAATTATTTACATTTAAATGCAGTGCTGTAAAATAAGTTATATGTTTTAAATAAGTTAGTATTTAATTATTAATTGCTGACAATTAGATACAGAACAGTGTGCTGTAATTACTGTAATTGTAGAGCAGAAGTAGAAATAGAAATCAATTTTTAGTGAACAGTTAATTATTTAATATTTTAATTGTTTTATTATTTAATATCTTAATAATTAATTAACTGCTGCTTAATTTGTGCAACAGTCACAAACTTAGTTACTTACATTAATGTTTATAATATTTAATCAACAAAAGAAAGCTGTCGCAATGCAGTTTGTACATTAAGACAATATGATACATTTTCATGAATTGTTCTTTCACTAACGACGAACATTCCACGTGACATTTAATTAATATAATAAATATGCAGCTATTTTTAACTAGCAATTAGGTCACAGCACATCATAACAAAAAGTCTTATAAGTCAAGTGCATCTTTGTCAGAGACTCTGAGACTCTTGTGCTTTGTACGATGCTTTCGCCAGGCCCCTGTGTGGAAAGAGACTGAGCAAACCTGGTGCAATGAAGTTGATCCTCTCATTCCTCTCGACATTCTATCAAAAGAGGAATATTACCTTTACTTTCCTGTTACCAAATCATAAGTAGAAACCCCATTTTAAAATATTCTTTGTATATGCAAATACTACTAATAATCATCATCAAGTGCCGGCTGGCGTAGGTGTTCATGGCTTTCCACAAATCTCGGTCTTTGGTGTTCTGGATCCTAATACTAAATTATATTATACACCTGAGAGAAGTGAGGAGTCTCGTTCATGCCAACGAACCAGGCATGCTAATACAGGAAAGTACTCTTACTAATAATTTAATATATTAAAAAAATTAGTTGTGAAACACAAAAAGCAATTAACCAAAGAATCGCCATCACTTGTGACACTCGTTCTTTAACCATTTCCTGTGACATTCAAGATTCTGATTGTCACACCTTTGCCACAGCCTGTGTCAATTTGATAAAACAATTCAGATGCACACCTTCCTGTGGTGAGTTTCTATATATTTGAATAACGAAGACACAAACAATAGATTGCACGATTTATTGCCTGGCATATTTCGCTGCATCTCGTCAGGTACATACTGCAGAAATCTGAAAATATAAAAAAGATAAAATTACACAGAGTAATGAAGCTTACATAAAAGAATAACGAAAAACAAATGCCTACACAAAATACAATAAATAATCACGGAGAAGACCCTCCAGTGACTACATTGTTAATTACGTCACGGCACATCCTATAAAAAAATAAAACATACGTCAAGGTAGGCCTCGCTGCCCCGGACGCAATGATATATGGCACAATGTTGTCCGTTTAAAAATAAACAAGCCACGGTAATAGAAGGCAAATATTAATCAATTGGCGGCCATTTTAAATTGTTAATTAGGTCACGGCACATCCTATAAAAACAATAAAAAATACCCCAAGTTAGGCCTCGCTGTCCCGGACGCAATGATATATGGCACAACGTTGTCCGTTTAAAAATAAACAAGCCACGGTAATAGAAGGCAAATAATAAACAGTTGGCGGCCATTTTAAATTGTTAATTAGGTCACGGCACATCCTATAAAAAAAATAAATAATACGTCAAGTTAGGCCTCGCCGCCCCGGACGCAATGAGATATGGCACAATGTTGTCCGTTTAAAAATAAACAAGCCATGGTAATAGAAGGCAAATAATAAACAGTTGGCGGCCATTTTAAATTGTTAATTAGGTCACGGCACATCCTATAAAAATAAATAAATAATACGTCAGGTTAGGCCTCGCCGCCCCGGATGCAATGATATATGGCACAACATTGTCCGTTTACAAATAAACAAGCCACGGTAACAGAAGGCAGAATTTCTCAAGTTTCCAATCTTAGGGCCGCGATAAATCCTGACTTATCAGTTAATTTATCATTGCACTTCCTGTTATTAAATTACGTCACCATATAATTCATAACTCCGCTTAGAATCAACGTACAGTCTTCGTTGAGATACCGTTGGATTCGTCTCGTAAAGCTCTATCTAACTGGTATGATTTCATAAGTAAAAACCCAAATTTTAAATATTGACCAAAATACCTAATTGATGTACTTTGATAAGTACATCAATGTTGGTGGAAATTATTTTGAGAAATAAAGGGACAATGTATGTATAAAAATAAACTGGTTTCAAGTTGTTATCATATTTAGTTATTTTTCTACAGCCATTTGTGACTTACTTATTGACTTTCCCTCATATATTTGTCACACTGTACATGAAAATGTTAAATTTGAAGTTTTTGCTTTATAAACAGTGAAAGTTTGGAGCCTCGTAGGAGGACTTGTGCACATTTTCCGAGGACATTCCCGAGCTGTAACAAACATGATTCTACACCCTGCCACATCCAGTATCATCGTCACTTGTTCTTTAGATGGAACAGTCCGCATGTGGTCCCTAGACACCATGGATTGCCTCAGCAGGTACACTGTTGTACAATCTGATAGAGTTGTGTACCTTACACTATATTATATACAGTTTCCAGGACACTGGGCATAAACAACAATACAAAGTCAGTAAAGATCACTTTTTCACAGTCTGAAGCATTGAACACTGCACTTGATTAAATGAAGAGCAAGTTCCTAGGCAGTTTTATGTAAATCTGAAATGCAGTATTTGTTTTCTTGATTTCTTTTTTTTTGGGTCGCTTTTTTAACTCCATATATATGCTACTGCTTCTAGAGCACAGACTGATTTTTGCGTGTGCACTAACGTTCCCTATTATCAGTGAGCCTCGACATCAGACAAACCCACTCCAACCTCTGAGATACTTGTAATTTATGCCCCCAAATCAAGGACGAGAAGTCAACATTTTAAGTCCAACTGACCATTGTAGGGGTTGAACCTGCTACTTCAGCATCAGCATACTGGATGTTTAAGAATGAGCACTTATACATTCGGCCAAGCTGACCTCCTTTCTTTATTTCTAATGTTCTAAGATACTGTGGTTTTATTTATTTATTAAGAAGAAAGCATGATGAAAGTAGTGACATTATTGAAGGATGTGGTACATTCAGGAGGTGCTGAAAGATTCCATAGAGGTTGAAGGGACCATCGATGCAGTGCTGTAGGAGACAAATAAAAAAGTTGATTATTATCTCCATTAAGATGAGATTGGGAAGAGTCCTTAGAAGATTAAATTATGTCCTGGCACACAAAAAGGCAGATGTGGTCACGGCCCTTTGTGATCTGTGGGAAGTGTGGAAGACAAGATAAATTATCATGGCTTGGAGAAAATGCTGCAGTAAGGAGTAACCGGAGGTTCTGGCCAATACTCAGCAGTCCAAGGAACTGCCAGACTGCAACTGGACAATTACTATTGGGACTCTTCACTTTTTGCTGAAGATGGGGACAGAATGCTTATGGGAATGTCCTGAGTGCTGTAATGTCAGTTCTTGACTCAACTAATTACTGGGAATAGAGTTAGAGATTATGCATAAAATAACTGCACAGAAATCAGGTTCTATTGAAATATATCAAGAACACCAAAAATTGTAAAGTACATGATTGCAAGGGCTGCTAAATCAATATGACGCTGAAATTACATGACAGCGTTTAGTTTTTTTTTTCTTGTTGCAGTGTGGTAGTATCTGTAGATGGATTTTCATGTTTGCAGTGCAATAGTATCAATAGATGGATTTTCTTGTTTGCAGTGTAACAGTATCAATGGATGAATGTTCTTGTTCACAGTGTAATAATATAAATGGATTAATGTTCTTGTTTTCAGTGTGGTAGTATCAGTGGATGGAATACAGTGGATGGGCTTGACAGATGACAACTTCTTGTATCTGGGCACACCAAGGGCTGTCACTCTTTGGAATCTAAACTATAATGTGCACTTTTGGACCCTGGCTCGAAGTCCAGTTACTCAGATGGTGCGATGTGGATGCAAAGGAAAGACAACTCGTATTGTAGCTGTCAGTGATGATAACAGGTTGTTATCTTCTTTTTTTCTTTCTAAAGTTAACTCTTTCAGAGACTCCTGTGGAGCTAAGGAGTTTGTGTTTTGTGTGACGCTTTCCGCACTGTGGAAAGAGACTGAGCCATATGGGATAACAACCCGGTGCAATGAAATCGACCCTGTCGACTTTTAAGCGACTTTTTTAAAGTTAACTCATTCAGAATATTAATTATGTATTAATTCAAATGAGATTTGCTCTAGAAAAAAATATAAAAAGGTGCATGAATTATAAACTGAGCTAAAATTCTAATGAATGCAAGGGTGAAAACTTATTACTTCTGAAATGAAATGCTTGAAAATAGTTGCCGGATTCACAAGAAGATGCTGAATTAGATTAATATTTGAAAGGGCATAAGTGCTATTCCCTGCATTTAATTAACAGCGATACAGCACATCAAGTGGTTCATATATTGTGTAAGAACGCAGCACCAATCAGCTGTGTCTACAATCCAAGAAGATCAAACTATAGAGCTAGAGGAAGATCAAGAATCAGGTGGATAGATTAAACTGAGGGTATACTGCACAAATATAAACTCAATGCAATCTATGCAATCGATTTGGCTCTTCAAAACCGTTCAACTCCATCCTATACATAACAGCAAATATGGACCACAAGCTATCATTTATATGTGCACAGACAGATAGACAGACAAAAAGACATAACAATTTTTAAATGTATGTAAAAGTCAAAAGGGCAAAAACAAAATTCTAACCTGCACAGTTCGTGGCGACTGCACTAGCCAGGCTGCCTTAATTCCTCAGGCTCACAGACCCCCCTGCCATACACTGCAAGGTGCTATATTGGCAGTAAATGACAGTTTTTGACAGTCAGACAGTAAAAGTCTTATGAACAGATCTAAAAATGCATTTTATGTACAAAATAATACATACTGATTTTTAAAAATATAAAGATCAATCACAGAATCAAGTATCTTCTCCACACTTAAAGTCAGCTACAATAAGCCTCATATCTTAGGTATTATTGTGCTTAAAGCATATTCTCGTATTTAAATTCCAGTATTTGATTTATAATTGTTGTCATCAAACATTTATTTCCCTCAGCATTAGAATTATGGCTCGCAGCAATGGCAAGAGTTTAACTACAGTGCTACCACCTCCAAACATTTCTCCATTGCAACGTGTTATGAGTGTATGTTACAGTCGGGAGTTCAGTGTTATCTATCTGCTTGTAAACCCACAAGAGATCTGGGTGTATACAGCACGGTAAATAATTTATGTTTTTCCCTATGCTTACCTTTATTAGCTACCGTATGACAGTAGACGGTACTACCTGCTTTCTGTCAGCGCCGAATGTTGGGCGGCGCTTACCAAACCCGACTCCCCACATTGTGCCAACGGCTTCGGGCGGAAGAGCGCAATTGGGAGGGTACTAGCCTTATCCTGGTGCGAGGAAATGCAACCCAAAGACAAAATAAGTCATGGCAGGGCAGACCAGGCCCTAAGCCTTGGTTGGCAGCTGGTCTAGGATCGAAGCTCCGACAGGCGGACAGTTAGAGCATTGCTTTGCTGATCCGGCAGCTTCTGCAGCTTGTCTTGTTCCAGATGTATAGGTGTTAACTTTCCTCTGGAGTGAACTAGGCAGGCCAAGAGAGGGATCATGCTGCATGGGCAACACATGGTTTCTTTATTTTAGCCCAGGCTTTGTGCTATGGAGAGGCAATAACTCCATCCCTGGTCTTAACCGGTCTCGGAATCAAAGCGAGAGGCAACTGTTACGGGTTATAAGTCCTTGTCAGTTGGCGTAGACATGGGGCGCCACGCGTTGCCTCTGACGGTGGGAGACACCTACAGGTGTCACTGATCAGCTACCGCCCGCCTCAAGCTGGGCAGCCCCCGGCCAATTGGGTGCTGATCCGCCACAGCCTGCCTGCTTCAATGGGTGCTTGGGGCTAGGACAAAATCTGAATCGCAGGCTGTAAAACCAATGCACCAGGCACTAATAAAAAGAATAATAGAAACCTCAAGCTACGGCTTGCAACCTGGAACGTGAGAACCATGTGTCCAGGATTTTCCACTGACTTGACAAATATTGACGATGTGAGAAAAACGGCTGTGATTGATGCTGAACTCAATCGTCTTAACATTGATATTGCTGGCCTGCAGGAGACTCGCCTCGCTGAGGAAGGGTCACTCAGGGAAAACAATTACACCTTTTTTTGGAAGGGAAGAGGGCAGGCAGAAAAAAGGCATCACGGTGTGGGCTTTGCAGTGAAGAATTCGCTACTGGGAATGATTGATATCCCAGCTGGAGGTAATGAAAGATTATTATCACTGCGCTTGGCAACCTCTTGTGGATTTGCCACCATTCTCACTGCATATGCACCGACACTCACTTCCTCTGATGATGTGAAAGATACGTTCTATGAGCAGCTAGACTCTGCGATCAAGGCAGTTCCAAAATCCGACTACATTTATATGCTCGGTGATTTCAATGCTCGTGTGGGCAAGGACTCGAGTTCATGGCCAGTGTGCCTTGGTAAATACAACATCGGTCGCATGAATGATAATGGGCAAAGGCTGCTGGAGCATTGCACTAAAAATGACCTATGTATTACAAACTCCTTTTTTAAAACAAAAGAGATGCATAAGGTCACATGGAAACATCCAAGATCCGGCCATTGGCATCAGCTGGACTTCATTATCACACGGAGACAACATCTGAACCATACATCATTAACTCGAAGTTACCACAGTGCTGACTGTGATAAAGATCATTCTTTGGTTGTTGCAAGGGTTAGACTGAGACCAAAGAGAATCTACACAGCTAAACACAAGTCTAGCCCCAGGATTAATATTATTAACACTCACGATCCTGGAAAGTGCTTTGAATTTCAACAGCAACTTGAGGACGCTTTCAATGATACATCAGAAAATTGTATAGTAAATGATAAATGGAGTAAACTTAAGGAAACTATTTATAAAACAGCGGTAGGGGTTTATGGCACTGTGGATCATAAGAGGCAGGACTGGTTTGCGGCAAACAGCCAGATACTGCAGCCCTTGATTGATAAAAAGAAGATAGCTCTCTTAAGAAACAAGGAAAGACCAACGCGTAACACTCTGAGTGAGCTGAAGCAAGTGAGGAAGGATGTACAAAAGGCTGCCAGGCAGTGTGCGAATGACTATTGGATCAAGTTATGTGAGTCCATTCAAATCGCAAGTGATAAGGGAAACATCAGAAGCATGTATGAAGGGATAAAGAAAGCCTGTGGTCCAATGATCAAAAGAAGTGCACCGCTGAAAACCTTGACTGGAGAAATCATCACTGATAAGAAACAGCAGATGGATAGATGGGTCGAGCACTATTTAGAGCTTTACTCAAGTGAGACCAAGCTGGCGGATGATGCCCTCAACGCCATAGAGGCCCTGCCAACTCTTGACCACCTGGACACACTTCCCACTATAACAGAAGTTAAGTGTGCTATAAATGAGCTTGCATCTGGCAAGGCTTCAGGTAAGGATGGGATTCCAATAGAGGTTATCAGGAGTGGGCAAGACACCCTCGCTCTGCAGATCCACCAGCTAATAGAGCTATGCTGGCGAGAAGGACAAGTCCCACAGGATTTCAAAGATTCAAACATCATAACGCTGTACAAGAACAAGGGAGATCGGAGCGACTGCAACAACTATAGGGGTATCTCACTTCTGTGTATTGTTGGGAAAGTATTTGCCAGAATTGTCCTGCGCAGACTTCAAGTCCTGGGAGATCAAGTCTACCCCGAATCACAGTGCGGCTTCCGTCAGAACCGGTCTACCATTGATATGATATTCTTATTGCGACAGATGCAAGAAAAATGCTGGGAACAAAATCAGCCACTGTTTATTGCCTTCATCGACCTCACAAAGGCATTCGATTTGGTCAGTCGTGAGGGTCTGTTCAAAGCACTAAAGAAGATTGGCTGTCCACCAACTCTTCTGTCCATTGTGGAATCGTTCCACACAGGCATGAAGGGTATAATCAAGTTTGATGCCTCAACTTCAGAAGAGTTTGAAATCAAGAGTGGAGTTAAGCAAGGTTGTGTACTAGCCCCCACCCTCTTTGGGATATACTTTTCACTTCTACTGAAATATGCCTTTCGTGATCAGGATGACGGTATATACATTCACTCACGCTCAGATGGTGGCCTCTATAATGCTCAGAGATTGAAGGCCAAGACCAAAATTAGCAGGGTACTAATCAGAGAGTTGCTTTTTGCGGATGATGCTGCGATTACGACCCACTCTGAGGAAGAATTACAACATCTACTATCTGCATTCTCCAATGCTTGTTCTGAATTTGGTTTAACAATTAACAAAAAGAAGACACAGAGTATGTCACAAGGTGCACATGGTGTACCATCAATCTTTATTGACGACGCCGAACTGGAGATAGTAGACCATTTTACATATCTTGGATCAGAGGTAAATAGCAAATTATCCCTCGATCAGGAAATCAACATCAGGATTGGCAAGGCAGCAACAACAATGAACATGTTAGCAAAAAGAGTCTGGGAGAACAGGAAGCTTACTGCCAAAACAAAAGTCCTCGTCTACCAAGCCTGTGTCCTTAGTACCCTTCTTTATGGCAGTGAAACCTGGACAACTTACTCACGCCAAGAGAAACGTTTAAACAGCTTTCATATGCGGTGTCTGCGAAGAATACTTGGTATTAAGTGGCAAGACAAAATCACAAATGCTGAAGTATTGGAAAGATCAGGTTGTGTGACGGTGTATTCCATGCTCAGTCTTCGTAGACTTAGATGGATAGGACACGTTAGGAGGATGGATGATGGTAGAATACCAAAGGACATCTTTTTTGGTGAATTACAGACGGGTAGGAGATCTCAGGGTCGGCCTCTACTACGATACAAAGATGTGTGTAAGCGGGACATGATTGATACAGGCATTGATAATGCACACTGGGAGCAAGTCGCCGCTGAACGTGTTGCATGGAGGGCAACTATCAGAAATGGAATAAAGACAAAGGAGAAAATGATTGCAGATAAAGCACACACAGAGCGTGAGAGACGTAAGATGGTGCAAAATAATGGAAATGACCATGTTTTCACATGCACCTACTGTGGGCAAACATTTGCAGCAAGAATTGGCCTTACCAGCCACACTCGCCACCGCCATGGATCGTAGTTATTGCCATATGACAGGTTATTAATCCTTTTTGAAGCACAATGTACCAAACTATCGTCTGTCAAGACGGAAAGGTGCCAATGTAACCTTTATTAAGTATATGTTTATAAAATAGCTTGCATGTCTCCGTGGCAAAGCGATGGAACAATCTGTGTCGCTGTGTAGGTTGTGGGTTCATTTTTGCACTGCATCATTCAGACCACTAGTGCAGTTTTTTCTTGAAACTCTGGGTGTGTATGGGTGGGTGGGAGAGAGGAAGGGAGGGAGAGAAAGAGAGAGGGAAAGAGAGAGAGTGGGTGAGTGAGAGATAGAGAGGGAGAGAGTAGATGAGTGAGTGAGTGAGTGGGTGAATGAGTGAGAGGGGGAATAGTGAGTAAGTAAGTAGGCGGATGAGTGAGTTTTTACTGAAGCCTCAGATCTTGTACTTTGTCTGCTGCTCTCTGTAGACAACTTGACATTCTGCATGGACCATCTGAACCAGATGGAGTAAAACTGGTACAGTGAAGTCTTTCTTTTTGCCTTTAATCTTTTTTTATTAAATAGTATGAATGTAATTATGTTTGTCAGGAACCCCCCCCCCCCCCCCCCCCCCCCCCCCCTACCTGCCATTGATATAAACAGTAATAATGACATGGTGTTAAGAACATTTCTTTAAAATGAAGGAAACATTAAATCTAAAATAAATCTTCGTATGTTAGACGTAATTTTGGAAACTGAAAGGAAAATGAGGGTGCATGGGGCTAGAGACACGGAAAGAGATAGAGGCCATATTAAAGACCTATTACATGAAAGAGGGAGAGAATGTCAGATCAATGGAATATAGAAAATGGATGCTCAAAGTGACATATAATAAATTGTTTCTTTTCATTACTGTTATACTTTTCATTACCCTTATGAAGTTGGATAACTGGAATATAGCAAATAGATATTCAGTTGTTACAAAATAATAACTTATTTTTTTTTCATGACATGACTTATTCCCAGAACTGATCCAGCCTGTCGTATTGCTGTATGGAACATGACTGACATTCAAAAGAAGCTTTCTGTAATGAATATAGGAACGACCGAACCAAAAAGTCATACGTCCATGTAAGAATAGAGTGGATGTCATTTAGTCTGTTGCCTTTGTATTAATAATAAGCTGTCAATAAAAGCAGTTTTAATTATTTTTTGATGACTGACTGACTGACCGACTGGCACCTTGCCATCTTGACAGACGATAGCTTGTAAAATGGAATTATACCTCTTCATAACACAAAGCCTGGGCTGAATTTAGAGACCAGGTGTTGCCCATGCAGCATGATACCTCTCTTGGCCTACCTAGTTTACTCCAGAGGAAAGGTAACACTAATATATGTGGAACAAGACAAGCTGCAGACGCTGCCAGATCAGCAAAGCAATGCTCTGACTGTCCACCTGTCTGAGCTTCCACCCTAGACCAGTTGCTGACCATGGCTTAGGGCCTGGTCTACCCTGCCATGACATTTAGTCTTTAGGTTGTATTTCCTCAAACTAGGGTAAGGATTGTACCCTCCCATTGCACTTTCTGACCCGAAGCCATTGGTACAATGTGGGGTTTTGTATTTGGTGAGTGCCACCCAACATTGGGCGCTAACAGAAAGCAGGTAGTACCGTCTATTGTCATATGGTAGCTCAGTCATATCTGACTAAGACCTGACACTATTTTCTTTGTGACCTTTGTACCAAATGTAGTGAAATAGAAAGATATTGTGACAGTTTTATAGATTACCTTACTCATGTTTTCTTGTTAGCTCCTGTCTCATCTCATCTCATCATGTTTCTCTTGTACCTTGCGGTGTCGAGGTGAAGTATAAACATCGTCAGAGTGCCCGATTATGGGCTTCATGTATCGATATTCCCATGGATTCTGCTATTCCCTCCGTCCAACGTTTAGGTGGTCGGCCTCTTCCTCTGTTTCCATCTGGTCTGTACATCATTGTTTGTTGTGGTTTGCTGTTGAATGGTAACCTACTTGCATGGCCAAACCATTTGACTTGCTTCTTTCTAATAAAATCTAGTGCTGCTATAACCCCCACTTAAGTCCTGATTTTTTCATTTCTGATCTTATCTCTTCTTGATACGTTGAGTATTCTTCTCAGGAATCTAATTTCTGTTGTGATTTTTCTTTTCTCTTTTTCTGTCATTGTCCAGGTTTGGCATTGGTAGCATAGAGAGCTCCTGTATTTGTTTTAATTCTTCATATGTTTGAATTTTAAAATTATGTTAGTTCAAATAATTAATTTTAAAATTCAAAAATATGTTATATGTGTATTTTACTAAACTGTTTTTGTTATATTATTTCATGTCATTGCTTCTCATATTTTCTTTTGATAATACATCTTGTAAATTATTATCTCATCTGTGTTTTTTTCTACATTCTACATTGTTTAGTCTATTCTTGTTTAATTTAGGCACTGGTGTTTGCTTTAACTAAATATTGATCTTATTGTTATTATAGTTGCACACATATTGTCTTTGTGATATGCTATAATAGGGCTGGTAAAAATGATTTATGTAGAATAAAGCCCTGAATCATTACAGTACTAGGCTGGAGTGCTACAACACTGTTCTTTTAAGAATGAATGCTTGTTGAACTTCATTCAGTACTTTTACCAAATCCTAATTATTGGTCACAGGTCATGTACCATTGCTGATTTATGGTAGGGCTAAAAATGCTCAGTCAAAAGCTATCATTTGTAGTGAGAACAAGACTTTTAACATCCAGTATAGAACTGGTACTGTTGTATGCATTTGAAACACCGGCAATGAGCAGGCAAACTGGAAACATCTAATGGCAGTGGAAATGTGGTTCTGCGAAAAATGCAAAGAATATCATGTAAAAACAGAAAATTGAAGGAAATGATCCTTCAAGAAATAAATGAAAATCATAAAGCAATTAGAGAAATTAGCATAATTGAAACAAGAACAGATCTGATCCATGATTTCTGGTAATTGTATGAGACTGCAATCAATGACCACCTAAGCATATTGGCATGACATCTGATGATGATGATACAAATGTTAAAAACTACTTATTTATATATAAAAGTGCATACTGTAAGTTAATTGTGAATTTAAATAAGGTCCTATGACAATTTTGTTTCAGAATTTCACAAGACAAGGCTGGTGCATTACATAAAACTACAGAAAATAGAAATGAAGGATTGGCTAAATGCTGCTGTATTGCCATGCTCACGTCTGCTGTAATTATGTGGTCCAGTGTTGGCTACAGTTGTCCAATCAGAGACTCATATCTGCTTGTTGGATTAGATGTAATTAAAGCTTATAAATAGTGTTTGATATTTGCATTCATCTGTCTGATAACATTACAAGCTTATAAATAGTGTTTGATATTTGATTTCATCTGTCTGAAATATACATGTTGTATGTAATGTAGTAAACCGAGGTTAAGTCAGCATACTTTTCAACAGATCGTATGACATCATCAAGTACTTACTGTGTTATTTTGATTGCAGTTATCGGTTTGCTAATTTAAAGCATATTTTAGTGAATGAATTGTGCATTTTCCCAATATTTCAGAGATAGAGATTCACTGTATATACGTTATTTTTTTAACCAAAAGAGGTATAAAAGGTAGGAAGATCAACTTCATTGCACCAGGTTTTATCCCAATTGGTTCAGTCTCTTTCCACAGGGTGTCCTGTCAAGAGCGTCGCACAAAGCACAGACTCCATAGCTCCAGCGATGACCCCCGGGAAGTCTCATAGAAAACTGCATTCATGAACTGAACGATGTGGCCCAGAATCAAACCCACGAACTGTGGAGTGCAAGGCATAATCACTTCAGCACAAATACCCCCTATATGTTACTTGCATTAATTCAGTTATCAGTTATCAGTTGGGGTATCTTCATTGCACTCCGGACATGTCCATAGGTGCTCAGATTCTCCCCCCAGCATATGCATCAGCGTCCGGTGGCTAATAGTGCCAGTTCTGTGTTGGTTGACGAGGCGCTTTGTTTTCCCGATGTACCTCTCGCGTCTGGCTGTGCCGATTCTTACTTCCAGGACTTTCATCCTGGACAGCGATGTGGAATCACTGACGTCAAAGTCCTCTGTTCTCGCCATATCTTTAAGGACGTTAATAACATCGGCACGATCCATAGGCTGGCCATCTACAGGGGGTGCAGAGCCAGCCAGTTTGTCAGCTCGTTCATTTCCCTTGACTCCCGCATGTCCCGGGACGAAGATGAAGGTGACTTTACGGACAACAGACTTCCACAGCGATTCAGTCCACTGTCTACGTACAGATCCAGCTTCGACCTTCTGAGTCATGCTCATTGAATCACTTAGTACACACACGTTGGTATAATGCTGTGATTCCAGCCATATGAAAGCCTGTGTAACTGCCATCACCTCCATCGTCATGCTGCTCGTGGTCATAGAGTGGGCACCACTGGATTCTTGAACGGTTCGGCCAGCTGAACGGGCTGTAAATGCCCACGCACTTCTCTGCTGCTTTACAACAGATCCATCTGTATAGATGAGCACTTCGGGGCTATCTGAGTGTTCATAGATGAGCGCGTTAACCTCTGCATTGACAGCGGCAGAGTTCTGCTCTCTGCACTGTCTGTCGAGTGTGATAATGCAGGAGAAAGTGCACTTAAAAGCTGGAGGCACCGGCACCCATTCCTTGCCGGGGTTGATACTGGTAAGACTGCAGACCTGTCTGATGACATCTTCCGCCCGTCCCATCCATGATTTGCCCCTCTTTAGCCTGACACCCTTTTCTCTGAATATAGCGCCATGCAGAGGGTGCTGCTCATCTGCACTTATTTTTAAGTATGCACGAGCTCTCCAGATCTTGATCCTGTGTTCCATTGTCGGGAAGTCAAGGAGGTATCTCATTGCTACACAGCTGGTGTCTCTCGTGCAGCCCAAAATGATGCGCATGGCTTCGTTTTGTACCTTTTCAACTTGCATTAATTGCTTCTAAGATGTGTTTTCACATTTTTCAGAATTATATGCCCAGCATTCAAATCTGTCAAGACATGATTCATTCTTTTTTTTTGTCAAGTGAAATTATGTGAGAAGAAATTAATTGGAGAACTTGGTAACAACTGGCAAGATCGAAGGGAACAGACCAAGGGGAAGACCAAGAAGTAAATACCTGGATGGCTTGGCCACATGGCATGGACGAGACTGGAACACTGAGCTGATCCACGACACTGGTGATCGAGTGAAATGGCAAGTCATGACCGCCCACGCTTTCCAGCATGGCACATGACGGATGGATGGAAATTATTAGAAATGCCATATCACAATTATATTTTCAAATAATAGACTGAAAGAACTTATATAAGAGATTTTTCACAGTTGTATACAGAATTTTAAAACTCACAAGTCATGACTGAAATTATTTATCATGCGTGATCAATAAACAGTACTTTATTATTGCAGAAATATAAAATGAATGACTTTGATTTCTCTTTTAATATTTTTCTGATAAATTTTTTAAATTTTAGGATGGTCGAATTTTCTTCATGGATCCTGTTATAAAAGGAGAGAGATATCTAGAGTTTAAGACTGGCAAAGACCCTGTGAGTTCATTATTATTTAACTTAATTTTAGAATTGTTATCATGCTATATTATTTTTACCACTAATGAAGTTGTTCAATGAGAATGTAGTCTATCTGAATTTATTACAGAGGAGATCTGAACATTTACGAACCTGTGATAATTAATTCTGAATTGAACTGAATTTATTTGAGTTTTTTTTTAACTTTGTTAATATATATATATATATATGTCGACAGTGTCATGCTGGTTTTAACATGCTGGTATGGGAGCTGGTTGTTCAGAAAGCAGTGGCAAGCTACTGAACATAAAACTTGCCAAGACATCAACAACGGCAGTAAAATGCTGATGTTGACTGCAGCGCCCTGTAAAGGATATGCAACTTTTTAAAAAAACGATATATTTGTTTTATTTCATTTAATTTATTCACTGTCAAACCCAAAAGTGGGTTTGGACCAAATAAAAATTAATGGCTGAAAATGGGAAGTAGGGGTGTTTCACAATAATGATGTATAAATGGTTACAATTGTAGCAGATATATTGTATTATACAAAGAACATGACAGTGTTAATAATTATATGAGAGGTTAGAAATATTATAACAATAATGATTGGTTTTGTAAAAAAAAAAAAAACTTTAAATTAGAGGGGTGACAATTATACAAAATTTCCACTTACCGAGGCGTGATTTCTCATCAATTGAAGATAATCCTGTTAAATGTACTGAATAATGATAAATACACCACTTTTCTTACCAATATGACAAGAACTAAATAGACTAAAACCATATTCAGAAGACATATGAGGTGACTACCAGGCAGGTTTTAGACAAAACAGATCAACAATAGATCAGATATTTATCTTACGACAAATAGCCGAGAAACATTGGGAATATAAAAGAGATCTCCATAACATTTTTGTGGTTTTTAAAAAGGCTTACGATAGTGTCCATAGGAATAGTCTATGAAATGCTATGCAGGAATTTGGAATACCAAGGAAGTTAATCAACATGACCAGACTATGCATGGAAAATACTTATAATATAGTAACATATAAAGGCAGGAAATCAGACCCTTTCCAAATAACATCTGGATTGAAACAGGGTGATGCACTATCGCCTCTACTCTTCAATCTGGCTCTAGAGAAAGTTCTAAGGTAGGTAAATGAGGAATATGATATTGGAGGAACATCCAAGCTGCTTGGTTATGCATATGATATAGATATTATAGGGGGAAATGAACAAAAGACATTGGAAATATTGACTCACTTAAAGGAAAATGCCCAACAGATGGGCCTGGTTATCAACCAAGATAAGACACAATATATGGTAATTTCAAGAGAAGGAATGGCTAAAACCTCTGGCCACATACAAATAGATAATATGACCATTAAAAGAACGGAAACATACAAATACCTGGGTACAATCTTCAACTGTTCCAACATCATAAGGGAAGAAATACAAACTAGAATCAATTCTGGAAATAAGATATATTATGCACTACATCTACTAAAATCAAATGTGCTATCTCGTAACACCAAAATCACAATATACAAAACAGTGATCAGACCAGTTGTGCTGTATGGCTCTGAAACCTGGAGTATAACGAAAGGAGACGAAGCCTTGTTACAAGCCTTTGAGAACAAAGTTTTAAGACACATCTTTGGACCCATTAGGGATACACAAAGTGGAGAGTGGAAAAGAAGAAGTAACAAAGACATTTATGATCTGTTTAAGTCCCCTCTAATCACTGGTATCATGAAGGCTAATAGACTACAATGGCTGGGGCATATAGAAAGAATGGAAGACAATAGGGAAACAAAACTCGCTTACACTCAGGAAATAAATGACCGTAGACCCCGAGGTAGACCAAGAAGACGGTGGAGAGATAATATATATACAGACCTACAAGCACTTGGAATCAACGACTGGCAAGAGAAGGTCAACCAGAGAGACGGATGGAGACGGATTGTATCTGCAGCAAAGAACCTCAATGGCTTGGAACGCTGAAAAAGAAGAAGATGACAAGAACTGCTCATAACACCAATAAAACACAATTAAAATGCCATATTTTGAAGCACATCATTTTCACACAAAATAGAAAATGTCAGGAACACACAAGGTAGGTTTGTATTAAGAAACAATATATACACTAATTTATATTTAGCTATAATTATTATTCTTTTAAAGTTAATTATGTAAATACTCTTAAGCTTATTTGTGACAGGCAAAGCAAACTTAGGGGCACAAGTATGGCCCATTAGAACAAGCATAATTCGACATGTGCCATCATATGATGTCGAACTTTAACTGTTAGTTTTGTTTTCAATTAAATAATTTTACTGAATACTGCATGTGGTATTAGTTTTATAATCTTTCACAGAGTCCTTTAAATCAGAATAACTATAGTCTAAAATTGTTTAAAAGGATAAGTTTATGAAAATCTATGAATTCGAGAACCAAGGGCATAGGTGTTTCTAATATAATAAAAACGAACCACTTAAACAATCTTTTTGTCTTAAAAAACAATGAATCCGCACGTCTTGTCTGATACTTTTCGAAGGGTATATCTTTTCTGTGTGTAAATTGTCATTTACCAGGTACTAAAACTTGCGGACAATAAGAGAAATGAAACAATTAAGCCGATCTATCGGCTTCTGGCAGTTCAGAGTAATGCCATTGCGCCAACCTATTGGCTCATGGCAGGCAATCAGTTAATAATCATCTATTTCATTTCTTCTAAAGTGGACATATTTTATATAAATGTTTATAGAATAGTGAATTCTTCTTATAGTCCATGCCGTTTGGTTTTTATAATTATGTCTGCCCACAACTTTCTGCCTCATGCGCTGCCAATCATTTCTGACACTGATGTTCCTCCATGCCTTGATGTCAGACTGTCCTACATCTTCTCCCTTTGTCTTCTCCTGCCTCTCCTCTCCTTCACATTTAGAATATTGAATAAGTTATGTTAATTAATTTCTTAACTAGAAATGAACTGAGACTTTTTAAGTAAACGTTCATACAATAGTGAATAAATTGTTTGCATATCCTTTACAGGACATTACTTTCAACATCAGCATCTTTCAGCTGATTGTTGATTTCTTGGCAAGATAACGCTCAGTAGTTTGCCATTGCTTTCTGAGCGGCCGGCTCACATACCCCGTAAGTTACCTATGCGATTCGAACCACTGCTGATTCTCACCGTTGTCACGTTACTTACGAGAGTATACGAGGTTATGGAGAAAAGTCGCTAACCTCTAGGCCAGGAAGCTAGCCAATAGTGAATAAGTTATGTTAATTCATTTCTTAACAAGAAATGACCTGAGACTTTTTAAGTAAACGTTCATACAATAGTGAATAAATTGTTTGCATATCCTTTACAGGACATTACTTTCAACATCAGCATCTTTCAGCTGATTGTTGATTTCTTGGCAAGATTACGCTCAGTAGTTTGCCATTGCTTTCTGAGCGGCCGGCTCACATACCCCGTAAGTTACCTATGCGATTCGAACCACTGCTGATTCTCACCGTTGTCACGTTACTTACGAGAGTATACGAGGTTATGGAGAAAAGTCGCTAACCTCTAGGCCAGGAAGCTAGCCAATAGTGAATAAGTTATGTTAATTCATTTCTTAACAAGAAATGACCTGAGACTTTTTAAGTAAACGTTCATACAATAGTGAATTGGGGGGCTGCGTGGTCTCGAGGTATGGTGTGCGCCTCGAGTGCTGGAGGTCCCGGGTTCAAGCCCCGGTGAGGACCGGGATTTTTTTCTCGTGGACTTCTAGTAATAAAATTTCCCCTGGTCTCTGGGTAGTGAGATCGGATGCCCGTGTGTATTGTTGGGCACGTAAAAAATCCCTTGGCAGTTGGAAATCGAAAAAGAGTAGCCTAACGGCGCTGCCTGGGCAAAATTTCGAGTTAAAAATCTACCCAAAGTATTTCAGGATCCTCGGCGGTGCTACGGAGTTCGTGCACTGAGCTGAGTTTCTCCAGACTCAGGTTTGAGTTAGGAGGAGAATGGAGCTCTTATGGGTTGCACCCGTGTGCCGTGATGTTGATCCATCGACTAAACTAAACTAAACTAAACTAAACAATAGTGAATAAGTTATGTTAATTCATTTCTTAAGTAGAAATTACCTGAGACTTTTTAAGTAAACGTTTATACATTTGTGAATTTTTATTTTCCGCATATCCTTTACAGGACATCGCTGTCAACACCAGCATTTTACCGCTGTTGTTGATTTCTTGGCAAGATTATGCTCTGTAGTTTGCCATTGCTTTCTGAGCGGCCGGTTCATTTTTCCCGTAAGTTACCAACATGGCGAGAACCACTACCAATACTCGCGTGCTGTGATACCCCACGTGGATAAACGGGATTACGAAGAAAGTCATTTAACCCCTAGGCCAGGGAGCCCGGCACAATCGTGAATAAGTTATGTTAATTCATTCCTTAGCTAGAAATGACCTGAGACTTTTTAAGGAAACATTTATACAATAGTGAACAAGTTATATTAATTCAGTAATTAACTAGAATTGAAGTTACCGCACTCAATAACCATAGGTGTCCTGTCTCTCTCAGATAATGTAGGTGTGTATGGATGCTGTTTGCTCAGGTAAAGCACTAATTAAGAATGTGCCTATGTTGTCCATGAAGCTATGATGGTGCAGTGGTGAATATGTTTGCCAGCTAAAACAGTGGTCTGGGTTCAGTTCCCAGCAGAGTTAGGATTTCTTTCTAACCACTATGGCTCTATGGTCGGCTCAGCCTAAAAAGAATTGGTACTGGGCAATTTTCTAGGAATTGTCTGTGAAGGAAAGATGGTGAGAAAGGAAACTGGCCACCCCACCTCATATTTCATGGCCTAGAATATGTGAAAATCTAACATTTCACACCCCAACAACAGTATCTGCTATGGGACTATCTGTACCTTACCTTTGCTTGCCTTACTTGTGATCATGTCTGCTGCTGTTGCCACAAGTGATGCCAGATTGCTGAAGTCTTAGTCAGGTTTGTTCATCAATCTTTGTTTCATCCTCATCATCATGTGCCATGCCAGTAAGTGTGGGCGGTCATTTTTTGCCACCTCACTCGATCACCAGTCGTGAATCAGCTCAGTGTTCTTGTCTCGACCATAACATGTGTCCAAGCCATCCAGGTATTTACTTCTCTGTCCTCCCCTTCCTCTCTTCCCCAGTTGTCACCAAGTTCTCCATTTTATTTCTTCTCATAACATGACCAAAAAATTGTAACTGTCCATGTCTAATTTCTCTAATCAATTTATGGTTTTCATTTGTTTCTTGTAAGACTTGGTCATTGGTTTCTCTGTCTGTCCATGGTACATCCTGAAACGACCTGTCATATATGGCAAGTATTATGTATCCTGTGTCCATTCTCATCTTTTATGGAAGAATGATAAGAAGACCATATACAGATGAAAAGCATAATGAAGATATCATGAGAGAAGTTAACTCATACAGCGAACTGGTTACTCGCATCAGAAGATGACAGTCCACATTCTGTGGGCAGATCATGAGAGAGGGAAAGCTGGAGTTTTCATGATCATGTGCCCTGCCAATTGGCACAGACATTCATGCATATTCACATATCTCAGTACCTGGTGTTCTGGATAAATTCCATTGATGATATTCATCCATAACACTTAACATCACTTAACATCATTTCTCTTGATCTGACTCTGCCTTTTCTACTGCTGATCATTCCCAATCTTTCCAATCATCACAGTGTTTTCCACTGCCTCTCTTCTCATTACATGACTGAAGACCAGATTATGTCTCCGATTTTGTCAAGTAATTGTATTTTATTGTTATGATTCTGGAGGTGCTGGATATGTGTCAGGACAATGCCCAGAGCGCATTGATCACAGTTCACAAACTGAAGGATGTGATGAGGATCCTAGTGTGGTGTGTTCCAGATCTCACTCTTCAACATGAGCTCTTTACTGCTACTGACCTCAAGGACTTTGTCAGGGAGGTGAGGCCAGATTGTGGAGAACTATTTTAGTATATGCTTATTCACTATACACAGAAAGGATGTGACAATAGGGGATTTTAGCCTACACATTAGGCTAGATGGAGTACCTATTTAGCCCACCACCGATCAGAGTTAAGCAAAGCCATGTGTGCAGGTGGTGATGAAGTTGAAGAGCAGCCAACAGATAGTTGTAGGTTGTGGTCTCCAATTTCACAACGGTAAGCAGAGAATCTCTTTTTGGAGACCATGGCTATGGTCATCGACCAGTATAATTACTGCTAAGGAGGAAAGCAATGGCAAACTACCTTCTTTATTGATACCTAGAAAATAATTTATTGTCATTTAATAGAGAAGCAGTAAAACGGTGTAATCCACTAAAAAAAAAAAAAAATGTGTTGCGTATCCCTTACGGGACGTTGCAGTCAACACCAGCATTTTCAGCTGCTGTTGATGTACTAGGCAAGTGTTACGTTCAGTAGTTTGCCATTGCTTTCTGAACGACCGGCCCCTATACCTTTTTCGAAAAAACCAGCACCCCTGTGTTTCGAACCCGGGTATACGGGCTCACAAACCGCGTTCACAAGCCCTTAGCCACAGACTCTTAGACTCTGGTGATATTATGAGATGGCAAAACATGACCACCCATGCTTATCAGCATCACACTTGATGATGAGCATTAGGTGAAACTATTTCAGCAAATGTTTTGTCAGGGAGGTCCTACAAGCTTATGTTTATGGAAGATCACTTTCACTGTACACTAATGCACATATACCACTATACATTTTTCAGTCTTATCCCATACATCAAACAAGGAGAATCTCTGCTCTGTACACGAACACTAACAAAGTTGAGAATCCAACTATTATATCAGAATCAAACATAACTGTTATTTTATGTGTAGGTTTTCTCATTTGAAATTTAACTTCAGGTAGACTCAACCTAAAATTGAGTACTAGAAAATGTTTGTGGGCTTCAGGTAGACTCAACCTAAACTTTGGTACTAGAAAATGTTCATGGGCATGAGGTAGACAACCTAAATTCTGGTACTAGAAAATGTTCCTGGGCGTCAGGTAGACTCACCAAAAATTGGGTGCTAGAAACTGTTCTGGGAAGTAAAGGCAGCTGGTATTGACCACATCACTCATTGAGTACCTGTTGGTGATTACAAATATGGGGATATGTTAAATGTTAGTTGCATGTCCTTTAAAGAACATCACAATCAACCCCAGCATTTTTTTAGCTGTTTGGGATTTACTAGGCATTTTTACATTCAGTAGTTTGCCATTGTGGTTCCAGAAAAACTGGGAATGAAAAGAGAGTTGATGAAAGAAATAAAAAAAGAGGCAAGTGAATAATTTTGGCTTCGTTAAAAGACATAACACTCTAATAAAAATCATATTGGAGATTAAGTTTGAAGGCAAGCGAGCAAGAGGTAGACAATGATACAAGTGGGGAAGATAAACATCAAAAGATGAACAAACAGCAGTCTGACAGAATGTACAATCAAGACAGACAGTGTGTGAGATCCATTGCAGCCAACTTGCACTGTGAAGACGGGATCTGGTTGATGATGGGTTTACCATGGCTTTCTGAACAACCAATGCTCATACTATCAAAATCAACACAAGGCCGTCTGTCTGCTCCCAAATCCTCTGAAGCTGATTTTGAACCCTTGGCTCTGTATGTCGGGGAATTGTGAAACACTTTCAGTGCCCCAAAGCCACAGTGCCAGCAGATATTTATGACATGTACCCAATTCCCCTGACAGTGCAATGTTAAAATGCTGATATAATATTAATTTAGCATCATGCACTTTACTACTGTTGTAATTAATTGAATATTAAATAAATGAAACTTTTTTCAGAGCTCTATTCTGATGACAGGACATGAGAGTGGTTCTGTGAGATTCCACACATTAGAACCTGTGAGAGATTATGGTCACCACAAAACTAGAAGTGAGCACTTCTCAAAGTTGAACTCATCTCAAAGTTGAACTCATCTCAAAGTTGAACTCATCTCAAAGTTGAACTCCTCTCATCTTATTTTGTTCCTCTTGTAGCTTGCGGTGTCCAGGTGAAATATAAACAGCGGGAGTGTGCCTGTTTATGGGTTTTATATATCGAGATTCCCTAGGACTCTATTATTCCCTCTGCCCATTGTTCACATGGTCGGCCTCATTTTCTGGTTCCATTGGGTTTCAACATCATTGCTTGTTGTGGTATACTGTTAGTTGGTAGCCTAATTATGTGGCCGAACCATTTCACTTTCTGTTTTCGAATGAAATCTAGCGCTGCTATAACCCTCACTTTATTCCTGATTTCATCATTTATGATTTTCTCTCTTCTTGACATGTTAAGTATTCTTCTCAAGAATCTTTCTCATTTTGATTAAATGCTATATCTTTTACTTAGATAAATTAAATTTTAGGTTTATTTAAGTTTTGATTAAATTCTGTATTATTTGATTTAGTTTATCTAAGTTTTAAAATTCCACATAGTTTTATTAAATTTTGCAAATTCTTAATTACTTTGGTTATAGTCTGTAATTCTTGACTTAGTTTTGTTATATTTTCTAATTGACCTAGTTTGGTTTCCTTGCTTTCCCCATATCCTGGATGGTCTGTGAGGCACTACTATCCATTGTAGACACTGTGTGACTTTTTTCAAGATGTGTTTGTCTCATGCCAGCATTTCAGTTTCTGCAGAGTTTTCTCTAGATATTTCTAAATGTTATCTTTCAATGCATGTTTGGTATTTCACTTGTAATGTTTCTTGGATTAATGTGTATGTCTTTACATACATTAAGAGGTCTTTGTGTGACTCACACAGTTTGATCTGAAAATTAGGGGAGGGTAGATCAGAGGTAATGTGTCTAGTGTCTACCTCTGGATCAAGCACACCAGGTTTGTCTCACTATGTTGACTGGTTGGATTTTTAAATAAATGAGAAAATGATCCTGGGGTTGTGTATTGGACATCTAGCCATTTCTGACATAGGCAAACAACTCAGAGGATCCATGTGCACATTAGTTACATATCCTTATCAGGATATAGGAGCACCTATGGACATGTCCGGAGTGCAACGAAGATACCCCAACTGATAACTAACTAACTAACTAACTAACTAACCTTATCAGGAAAGTGCAGTCAGTCCCAGCATTCTTTGGCTGTTTGTGATTTCTTGGCAATTTTATGATCAGTAGTTTGCTATTGCTTTCTTAATAACCAGCACTCATACCATTGTATGAAAACCAATGCCACAGACTCACAGAGAATGCTGAGCAGAGTGAAGACAGGTATGCTTCATCCAGAGTGGCATGCTTCAATTTAGAAAAGCTAAGATAGGGAGCATCCATTGGATCTTTTCCCCAGTGCATTCTGGTGTGTTGAAAAATGAGCAGGCGGGCAAACTGGCTGGTCTGTACCTCTCGGTGAAGTATTCGTAAATGATAAGGCAAATGTAGTCAAGGCCTTGTGGAATCTTGAGATTAGTGTGGAAGAACAGATACATCATCATTACGTGGAGAGAATGGTGTGGCAAAGAGCTACAAGAGGTTCTGGTCGACACTCAATTATCCAAGGAAAGACCAGATGGACACATAATCATATTTCAGCTGGTATATTAGTATTGGGACTCTTTGCTGGTTGTTGAAGATATGACAGAGCACATATGGGAATGTCTAGAGTGTTGTGATGTTGGTTCTTGACTCACCTCAGTTAAACTCTTTTACAACAAATGACACACACTATTTGGTGCTAAATCAGACATTTATTGATGACTACCCATGTAACAGACATTTGTTGATGACTACCATGTAACAGAACTCTGTTGATGACTACCCATGTAACAGAACTTTGTTGATGACTACCCATGTAACAGACATTTGTTGATTATTTTTGTACGATTAACCTCATAAATCATGTCACTAAGCTTCTACTCAGAATTATAATGAGAAGAACAAGGAAGAAAATAAAAATGGAAATTGGTGAAGAACAGTATGGATTTGTGGAAGGAAAAGGTACAAACAATGCAATATACACATTACGAACACTATTAGAAAGATCAGTAGAGACAAAGAAAGACATATATTTGTGCTTCATAGATTATACTAAAGTAAAACATGATGAACTGATTAAAATGTTGGAAGATATTAACATTGATGGGTAAGATCTCAGAATAATAAAAAAAAATGTTTACAGGAACCAAACATCAACAATTAAAATGGGAAATAAAGAAAGAAATTATGAACACATAATGTTGGGAGTAAGACAGGGATGTGTTTTGTCACCTTATCTCTTCTCCTCTATAGCAAAATAATAATGAGAGAGATCAAAGAAAAGCCAGGAATAATATTTGGAGGTTATAATATAAATAAAATGTGCTATGCATGACACAGTATTGGTAGCGGATAATGAAACAGATCTACAACAATTGTTGGACATTGTAGTAACAGAGAGTGCAAAGAAAGGACTCTCCTTGAATATCAAGAAAACAGTAACAATGGTGATATCAAAGAAACAGGTGACACCCAAATGTGAAATAGAGATAGAAGGAAAAATTCTTCACGAAGTGGATAGTTTTAAATATCTAGGAACATTTATAACATCAGATGGAAGATGCACAACAGAGATCAAGGGCAGAATAGGGCAAGCAAAGGCTGCATTTCAGAAAATGAAGAATATCATTTGCAATAAGTCACTATCATTGAATGTAAGAAAGAGAGTGCTGAAGAGCTATAAAGAACCTGTTTTGCTGTGTGGCTGTGAAACTTGGAATATAAATGAACAAATTAGGAAGAGATTGGAAGCATCAGAGATGTATTGCAAATTCCTTGGTATGCCAAAGTAACTAACAATAAATGCCTTACAGAGGCTAACAAAACTAGAACATTATATACAACAATAAGAAAAAGACAAACAGCTTTTTTTGGTCATGTGATAAGAAGAGACATGCTGGAGAACATTGTGACAACTGGAAAGATTGACGGAAAGAGAGGCAGAGGCAGACCACGAGAAATTATGTTGGATGGATTGCGATGGTGGCATGGAGGAATATCAACGGCAGAGTTAATCCAGAAAACCAAAGACCGAGATCTGTGGTGAGTCATGAACGCCTATGTCAGTCAGCACGGTACTTGATGATGATCCATGTAACAGAAATTTGTTGATGACCACCCGTGTAACAGAAATTTGTTGATGACTACCTATTTAACAGAGATTTGTTGTTTAGTGCATGTGAAACTATTTTAGTACATGTGAAACTATTTGCCAGATGTAGCTATGTATGAAGAGCTGGTGAACATGAATCATAAACCAGAGCACCTGGCTCCAGTTACGACTGTTGATGTTTGTGCAGCACTGAAAATATTTTGTTCTTGTAGGTGAGTTTTGATTTTTCATTTTTTAACTGGAATCTTCTTCTCTTTTATTTTCACTCGCTCATTTTGAACTCAAGCGTAGTCCACACATACTACTTCTAGTAGTACGGGACTGAATTTTGTGTATGGATTAGCTTTTCCTATTACCAGTGCCCCTCGCCATCGGGCACACCCACCACAGCTTCGGAGGTAATTGTAATTTAAGTTATTTTTCCTTCTTCTTTTTTTGGTTCATAATTCTGTTGTTTGATTAAAATGTAATCTTATCAAATGTTTTTGTTGCTTAAAAAAAATCTGAAACTTCATTGATTATGTTTTATCTATATTTTATTTTCCTGGGATATCTTGCTTACCTCAATTACTTTCTTGATTTTACTTTCTGCTGTATTGTTTACCATTCACAGTACCAGTGTGAGTGAATCTTTGGGAAATCATCAATTTTCCCAGCAGCTATCAGTGATTTATACTTGGTGCTACAGCACACACCTACACTTCCCTTTTATACTCTTACTCTTTTAACTGATTCAGTTCTATACAAATAGTAGGTTTGGACCAAGCATGGTACACAATCAAATGAACAAGTATTGTAATGTTCATTTCCATTCATTGAGCATTCAAATTGCGGAAGATACCAAGAAACAAAACAAATAACATGTTGACCCTAGTATGGCGATATATCGTCCTTCTGTCCAAATCGGAGGTCACATTTGGTGATATATAATCTTTCAACACTGAATCAGTTAATATTGCTTCATTTAATTCCAAATACTGAAACCAGTTCAGGAGCAGAAGGTCCAATTAGCTGGATACTGTTCTCTTAAATCTGTTATCCTGGGTTCAAATTCCTTTAAGACAGATTGTTTTATCAGTTGAAGGTGATTATAAATTACACCAAAGCAATTGATAAAATAAAACGTAATGAAATGATCAAAATGTTGGAAGGTATTAAAATTGATGGGGTAAATCTCAGAATAATAAATTTATTTTAATGGAAACAAGTAACAGCAATTTAAAAAGAAAATAAGTAGACAATAGTGAACAGATTAGGAATAAGACAATGATGTGTTTTATCACTGAATCTCTTCTCTGTCTATAGTGAAATAATAATCAGAGAGATCAAAGATAGACCAGGTATACAAGTGTGAAATTATAAACAGTCTGTGTTTTCCAGATGACACAGTTTTGATTGCTGTGAATACATAAGATCTTTAACAATGTTGGACATTGTAGTAATAAAGTGTGCAAAGAAAAGGACTTTATTTGATAATCAGAAAAATAGAAATACGGGTTATATCAAAGAAAGAGATAACACTAAAATATGATATTTCCATAGATTAAAAAAGCTTAATCAAATACATAAATTCAAATTAGTGGGTGCTATCATAACACTAGATGGAAAATGCTCGACAGAGAAGAGCAGAATAAATTAAGCAAAAGCTGTATTTCAGAAGATAGATTGTCAAAAGGAGAGTACTGCAATTTTACACCAACCTGTTCTGCTGGATGGCAATTAACCTGTTGATGTGAACAAGCAAATTATGAAGTGCTTGAGGGTAGCAAAATATGAATAAAATTTGGTGGAACTGCGGTAAAGCAGTGAAAGTGTAAACAATATAAAATGACACAAAGTAGTGCAGCTTTACATAACAGAGATAAGACACATACAGAACGTTGCGGCGATTAGCCTTCATCAGCAAACAAACACATTCACAAACACAACATACAGTCAAGGAGAACTCCTGTGACTACATCAGAAGGTGACGACAGGACGAGGAGAACAAAAGCATGGAAAAATGGAAGCAATGAAGAGAAAATGAGAATTGAAAATTCTTTTCAATTAACATTTCTTTCAATTCTCATTTTCTCTTCATTGCTTCCATTTTTCCATGCTTTTGTTCTTCTCGTCCTGTCGTCACCTTCTGATGTAGTCACAGGAGTTCTCCTTGACTGTATGTTGTGTTTGTGAATGTGTTTGTTTGCTGATGAAGGCTAATCGCCGCAACGTTCTGTATGTGTCTTATCTCTGTTATGTAAAGCTGCACTACTTTGTGTCATTTTATATTGTTGAAGGTAGCAAGGATGTTATTTCTGAGACAAATTATGCTAATAACTGGACTGCCAAATTAACTAACAATGGTCTGAAAGAGGCTAATGAAAGAGGGCCAAGCATATGAGTTGGAGATTACAATATAAACAAAACATATGATACAGTATTGGTAGCTGAAAATGCAAAAGATCACAACTGTTAGGCTTTATGGCAATAGAAGGTGCAAAAAGAAAGACTTTCCTTGAATATCATGAAAACAGAAACAATGGTTATATCAAATAAAAAGATACCAGCAAAATGTAATATTATAATGCGGGAAAATGCTTAACCATATCAATGCATTTAAATATGAAAGAGAAGTCATGACATCAGATGGAAGATCCATGACAGTGATTAAATGTGGAATAGGCAAAGCAAAGGTTGCATTTCAGAATGTGAAAAGTACCTTATGCCATAAGAAACTGTTATTGAATGTCAGAAATAGAGTACTGCAATGTTATATAAAACCTGTTCTTCTATATGGCAGAGAATTATAGAACGAGAATTAGGAAGTTCTTGGAGAAAGAGAGATGTGGTTTCTGAGACTATGTTGCAAATATCTTGGACTGCCAGAGTAACTAGGGGTGTCTGGAAATAGTTAATGAATGTAATACATTATATACAAATATAAGAAGAAGACAAACAGTGTTCTTTGGTATTGGGAAACATCATGATGCCTGGGAATATCACCAGTAGAAGAGGCAGAGGTAGATAACAAGAAATGATGCTGGATTACCCAGGATGGTGGCATGAAGGAATATTCACAGAGCTGATCCAGAACATCAAGGATTTAAATTTGTGGAGAGACATGAATGCTTGGCTGTTTGCCATGGCACATGACAATGATGAAATTGAAGGTAACATTAAATTTAAAATGCATAACATTTATACTGAACAACGAAAGTTAGAGTAGTGAGTCTGTATAACTTAGTTGAGGTAGTTGAAGTCACTTAAAGTTGTTAACAGTTAGCAATTCAAAGAGTTAGATTTGTAGACTGCTACGACTGGTCTAGTTGTAATTAGCCACTTCAGGGTGTTTTAACTGCCTCTGTCTTCATTTGGCACTGTGGCAAAGGGCTTACGAACGCAATTCATAATCCCACATACTGTGTTTGAAACACAGCTGCTGGCGATTTGGAAGCAGACCACTTTGCACTGTTTTTCATAATAGGCCTTACCAGCCATCTTAGAACTCACGGCTCCATACTTTCAACCCCACTGGATGAAATGAATGGTCACCATCATTCTTGGTGGACAAACAACAACAACAACGGTATTAATGCTAGTCGTTCAGAAAGCAATGGCAAACTACTAAACATACAACTTGCCAAGAAATCACAAACAGTACAAAAATGCTGGGGTTGGCTGTGACACCCTGTAAAGGATATGCAACTAATTATCTTCATTTAATATTACATAATCTCCAATTGTGATCTATTTTATATGAAGGCCCAATGCTGCAAAAGCAGTGATAATCATATACTATGGAATTACCTTTTTGCATTTGTATTTCTTCCAGTGAAGATGGTTCCATTAAAATCTGGCATGAGAAGGTTCTGCTGACAGAGATCATGTTGGATTCTAGTGTATCTGCAGTATGTTTCTTAAACAACAGAGGTGACCTTCTGATTGGCTATCAGAAACATATCTTTTACATTGATCACACAAAAGGTGATGGAATATCGATAATATAAACATTTACTATCTCTAAAATGTAATAGCATCTGGTGATATATCCTTATTAGCTCTCTTTAACTGAAACACATAATGAAAAGTTGATAAATGATTCCATATATTATATACATTTCCATATCCAAATTGTTTATGTACACATCTATACCATAGTTGTTACTTTACTTGTTTATTTCCTAGTTGCTATTTTACATGATTTTATCCTTGCTGTTCCTTAAAGTGAGGGAAAGATTGGCAACCTACTCCCCCTTGCATTTTTTTTTTTGCATATCCTTTTTTACAGGACATCACAGTCAACACCAGCATTTCTGTCGCTGTGATCTCTTGGAAAGTTTACGTTCAGTAGTTTGCCATTGCTTTCTGAACGACCAGCACCGATACCAACGCAAAACCAACGCAACACGGTCTGCTGCCAAATTGCGTGCAGCTGTGTTTCGATCGTGGGTATACAGGCTTACGAACCGCCTCTGTAAGCACTTTGCCACAGAGACCAGCTCCTTGCATTTAGGCCTACAAAATGTTGCTCATAGCAGGTTCCAGCATATACAGTGTTGTATGTTAACATTTCTAGCCAGATTTCTTTAGTTTCTTCAGGCCAGATGTAAAACATATAACACACTATGCATTGTTTGATACAAATGGACATTGTGTTACTTGGGACAGAAAGAGTTCAGGATAACTTTCATTGCACACAGTTATCTCCATAAGTGCTCCACTCTCTTCCCCTAGATCACACAATGGGAATCTCAGAACAATGCAGAAACTCCATAGCACCAACAAGGATTCACATGTGTGTATACAAGAATCACACATGCTATAAATATTCATTTGTGGGTGGTTGCGAGATTTGGAAATTTAGTAAAGGCTCATATATTTCTTAACAGTTAAATTTGGTGGTTTGGTGTACACTTTTTCTCTTTCTTTTTTAGTCATTTACTATTACAGTTTCCATCACCAGCTGTTTCTGGTATCTGCTGTTTCTGGTATCTGCTGTTTCTGGTATCTGCTGTTTCTCACACCTGCTGTTTCAAGGGCTTGCTTTTTCTGGCACCTTTTGTTTCAAGTATTTGCTGTTTCTGGTATCTGCTGTTTCTAGCAACTGCTGTTTCTGGTATCTGCTGTTTCTGACATATGCTGTTTCTGGTACCTACTGTTTCTGGCATATACCATTTCTGGCACCTGCTGTTTCTGGCACCTTCTGTTTCTGGCATCTGCTGTTTCTGGCATATGCTGTTTCTGACTCCTGCTGTTTCCAGTACCTGCTGTTTCTGGCTCCTGCTGTTTCTGGCATATGCTGTTTCTGGCTCCTGCTGTTTCTAACATATGTTGTTTCTTATATCTGCTATTTCTGGTACCTGCTGTTTCTGGCACATGCTGTTTCTGGTATCTGCTGTTTCTTGAATACAGGCAGCAGTCATTTTCTGCTTCTTTCTTTCATTTTATTTCTGTTTCTCAACATTAAAAAATGATGAACGTCCGGAATAGGCACTGGTTTATGATTTTTGTTCTGTAGAATGTGTCTACTTCTTCTTTGTGCACCTTCAAACATCATCTATAAAGCAGCAGTCAACTTGAGCTCGTCAACTCCTTAGAGTTTGTCCTTAAAAATAATGGGAGTAGACCAGAATAAATGTTTTGGTTCTGTTTATGTTGAACACTCCTGCAGAAAATATTTAGCTATCATGTTACCTGTTCTACAGTTACATTCATCAGTATCTTCTATCTTTAGTTTATTAAACAAAGAAGTATCTCAGCTTGTCATATCCATAAGGAATCTGAATATTATAACCTGTTCTCTTTGGTTGAGTTGGTAGTTTGCACTATCTTTCTGGTGGCATGGTTATTCTGATTCCCACATGTATATTCTGTAGAATGTATCATATTTACAGTATACAAATCCAGTCATAAATAGTGCTTGTGTGTATGTTTGACACATATGATTTTATGTTTGTTATTTCCTGAAATTTATTATAATTATGGTTTGTTCATTAGTGTGCCCACAATTGAAGATTCCTGAATCTGATGTAGATTCGTTTGATAAAGGTAAAACCTGCTTAAAGTTTCTATAATGTTTGTTTGTAGTAGGTTAGTTAGTTTACAGTTTCAACTTTACGGCAAAGGGTCACTCTGTAATTGCTCCATTCCTGTGCCAGCGAAAACCACACATAATGCTCATCACTGTCCCACATGAACATGTGAAGGAAACAAGCTGTCCTTAACATTAAAATACAGTTCATTTTCAGAGGAGATGGCCATCCAAGCAATATCCCAGCAACCTGAACACACTTTATCACTTAAGGCCAGTCACCAAAGTGCTGGCAGATAACCGTCCACCATTTTCAGAAATTTACATTTCACAGTTCATCAAAATTTGGCACAAATGAAATATGCTTTGAAAGAAATCTACAGTTCACAGTGTCACACCAGCACTCAGCTCAGTATCTGAGCAATGAAACTGGGTCCTACAAGTCAGAACATGGGGAAAATGTTTGTTGAATTGTATCAGAGCAGCCACTTTCAACATGATATTATAGACCATGGGAAATAATCTTAGGGAATTGCTGTTTTTATATTTTACAATAAAAGCTCAAATCGTGTTGCTTATTGTATTTTGTATATAAAATAGAATGTTCTGATGCTTTACTTATATTATTATATATTTTAAAATAATTGATTTCCAAATTGTCCATTTATATGTTAACTTATATCCATGGCATTAGTTCACAAATATTGCAAAGCATTGGCAGATGTTTTGAAAAGATTAAAATGCAACCAAGAATTTAAAACAACTTATTTTCAAGAAATGTATGTTTCGAAAATAAATATGAAGTTTTCATTGGAAAGAAAAACTTAAACTTGTTGTGACAGCTGGAAAGATTTATGAAAAGAAAGATAGAGGAAGATAATGAGAGAAGATTCTTGACAACCTTTTGTCATGACACAGAAAAGTTTTAGCACAATGTTTATACATGCTGTTTGAGATCTCAAGATGTGTTAAAACAATGACCGCCCATGTGAGTCAGCATGGTACTTGATGATGATAATTATGATATAGTGCCAAAAGCAATTCATTATAAGTGTGATCTAGAGATGACAAATTTAGAAGCCTCTGACATTCTCTTGTCTTTGACTGTTTTGTCTTGTCTATATTTTATTGTACAGGAACATTCTTTTATCGCTGACTGTTTTATCTATTCTATATTTTATTCTACTGGAATATTCTCTTATCTTCAACTGTTTTATCTAGTCTATATTTTATTCTACTGGTACATTCTCTTATCTCTGACTGTTTTATCTAGTCTATATTTTATTCTACTGGAATATTCTCTTATCTCTGACTGTTTTATCTAGTCTATATTTTATTCTACTGGAATATTCTCTTATCTTCGACTGTTTTATCTATTCTATATTTTATTCTACTGGAACTTTCTCTTATCTTTGACTGTTTTATCTAGTCTATATTTTATTCTACTGGTACATTCTCTTATCTCTGACTGTTTTATCTAGTCTATATTTTATTCTACTATATTGGTCTCTTATCTCTGACTGTTTTATCTAGTCTATATTGTATTCTACTATATTGGTCTCTTATCTCTGACTGTTTTATCAAGTCTATATTTTATTCTACTGGAACATTCTCTTATCTCTGACTGTTTTATCTAGTCTATATTGTATTCTACTATCTTGTTCTCTTTTCTCTGACTGTTTTATCTAGTCTATATTGTATTCTACTGGAACATTCTCTTATCTCTGACTGTTTTATCTAGTCTATATTGTATTCTACTATATTGTTCTCTTATCTCTGACTGTTTTATCTAGTCTATATTGTATACTACTATATTGGTCTCTTATCTCTGACTGTTTTATCTAGTCTATATTGTATTCTACTATATTGGTCTCTTATCTCTGACTGTTTTATCTAGTCTATATTGTATTCAATATATTGTTCTCTTATCTCTGACTGTTTTATCTAGTCTATATTGTATTCTACTATATTGGTCTCTTATCTCTGACTGTTTTATCTAGTCTATATTGTATTCTACTATATTGGTCTCTTATCTCTGACTGTTTTATCTAGTCTATATTTTATTCTACTGGAACATTCTATTATCTCTGACTGTTTTATGTAGTCTATATTTTATTCTACTGGAACATTCTCTTATCTCTGACTGTTTTATCTAGTCTATATTGTATTCTACTATATTGGTCTCTTATCTCTGACTGTTTTATCTAGTCTATATTGTATTCTACTATATTGGTCTCTTATCTCTGACTGTTTTATCTAGTCTATATTGTGTTCTACTATATTGTTCTCTTATCTCTGACTGTTTTATCTAGTCTATATTGTATTCTACTATATTGTTCTCTTATCTCTGACTGTTTTATCTAGTCTACATTGTATTCTACTATATTGGTCTCTTATCTCTGACTGTTTTATCTAGTCTATATTGTATTCTACTATATTGGTCTCTTATCTCTGACTGTTTTATCTAGTCTATATTTTATCCTACTATATTGGTCTCTTATCTCTGACTGTTTTATCTAGTCTATATTGTATTCTACTATATTGGTCTCTTATCTCTGACTGTTTTATCTAGTCTATATTGTATTCTTCTATATTGTTCTCTTATCTCTGACTGTTTTATCTAGTCTATATTGTATTCTACTATATTGGTCTCTTATCTCTGACTGTTTTATCCAGTCTATATTGTATTCTACTATATTGGTCTCTTATCTCTGACTGTTTTATCTAGTCTATATTGTATTCTACTATATTGGTCTCTTATCTCTGACTGTTTTATCTAGTCTATATTGTATTCTACTATATTGTTCTCTTATCTCTGACTGTTTTATCTAGTCTATATTGTATTCTACTATATTGGTCTCTTATCTCTGACTGTTTTATCTAGTCTATATTGTATTCTACTATATTGGTCTCTTATCTCTGACTGTTTTATCTAGTCTATATTGTATTCTACTATATTGGTCTCTTTTCTCTGACTGTTTTATCTAGTCTATATTGTATTCTACTATATTGTTCTCTTTTCTCTGATCTATATTTTATTCCACCAGAATATTCTTTAATCTCTGATTGTTTTATCTATATTTTTTTTCCCCACCAGAGTCCTACATTTGTGAGGACCCAGCTGTTTTATATGAGGGTGTGTCACCAAATCACGACCAAGTTACTCTAGAAAACTATTTGGTAATTTCTGTTTGGTATTATTCTTACTGTTTGCATGAAGATGTTATAAAATAAAACCAAGTTTATTCTGCAAGATTATCTAGTATGGTTTATCTAGACTGATAATTATTTGTTTTAAATATTTATTGAAGAAGAGGTTGACCATGTAAATGATGGACAGAAGGAATAACAGACTTCATGGGAATCTTGATATATTAAGCATATAAATGGGCACTCTTCCACTGTTTATCTTCACTTCATGCAAAGTACAAGAGGAACAAGGTGAGATGAGATGAATATTCATTTGATGAAAAAGAAACAAACAGATCTATCCAACAAGAACTCAATATTGAAGAATATTGGTTGTACTGGCACCTGACCTGTCTTAGCCATCAATTGTTTGTTACATTGTGCTTCAAAAAAAGTCATAATAACCTCTCTATAGCACAATACCTGAGCTGAATTGTAGAGACCATGTGTTGCCCATTCAGCATGATTCCCTCTCTTGACCTACCTTGCTTACTCCTGAGAAAATGTAAGATCAACACATCTGAAACAAGACAATCTGCAGAAGCTGCTGAATCAGCAAAGCAGTACTCTAACTGTAAACCTGTCGGAGTTCTGATCTTAGACCAGTTGCCAACCAAGGCTTAGGACCTGGTCTGTCCTGCCATGACATTTAGTCTTTAGGTTGTATTTACTATCGCCAGGAAAAGGCTGGGAGATCATGCTGCATGGGCAACACATGACCTCTACAATTCAGCCCAGGCTTTGTGCAATGGAGAGGTATAACTTTCACTGCCGCCAAGGGTTGTAGTTGTTATACCTAGTTAGAAGCACACTATAACAAGCTATTGTCTGTCACGCCAGCAAGATGCCAGTGAGCAGTGATGTGAAAGTCTTCATCTGGGGATCCAGGATTATAGATGGATCCAGTGGTCTTTGGTACAGTGCAATAAAAAACTGCTGTCATAGATTTTATTCATGCTCTTCTCTTTGTTGATTCTGGAGCAAGAGTCTTTTGTGTTGTTAGTTAGTTAGTTAGTTAGTCAAGGTTCCAACTTCATGGCAACGGGTCATCCCCATTATGCTACATTCCCGTGCCAGCGAATATCACACAAAATGCTCCCCAATGTCCAATGTGAAAAATGGAATAGACAGGAGTCTCGGCAATCCAACAGCCCGCACAGGTACACTGTGCATAATGCTGTTGTGTTGTTTAAGGGCTTTAGGGGCCCTGGGTTTTATTTACACGGCGATCTTCTATGTCAAGGATTGAGGGGCACAGATGATTGCTGAGCTGAAGAAATTTGATGAGGTTTGGAGACAATGTTAAAATCGGAGAACTTCACAATCAGTCTTTGAATTTTTGACATAATAAACAAGGTTATGTTTTTTGTGCTTCTTTTTCAAGATTGTTGACAATGAATTTTTTTCTTTAATTTAAAGGTCCCATTTGATATAGAGTTCTCCAAGGATTTTCTGGAAGGTAGAGTCACTCTGGAGCCTGAGATTGAGAACAAGGAGGTATGGGTAATTATGTTCAAGAGTATGGGCAATTATCTTCATGAGTATGGGTAATTATTTTCATGAGTATGGGTAATTATGTTCATGAAAACAGGCGGCATCTACTGCAGTACAGAGTTGTGTAAGCGGGACAAGATTGATACAGGCATTTATATTGCATCTTGGAAGCAAGCCGCCATTGATCGTATTACATGGAGGGCAAATATCATAAATAGAATAAAGGGAAAGGAGGAAATTATTGCAGATACAACTACTGAGCATGTGAGATGTCAGATGGTATGTGATGGTGGAAATAACCATGTGTTCACATGCGTCCATTGTGGATGAACATTTACCTCATGAATTGATCTGATCAGTCACATTTGTTACCGCCATGGGTTGTAGTTAGTATGCCTTTTTTGAAGTACAGTGTAACAAACTATCAAGACAACAAGGAGACCAGTGATGAGTAATTATATTCATGAATACGGGTAATTATATTTTTGATGATAGGTAATTATGTTAGTTAGTTAGTTAGTCGACAGATCATCCTCATTGCACATCGAACCATTCAGTCCATAAGTGCTCGGATCCCCTCCTCAGCAAATCCCGCAACGTGTAGCGATTATGTTCATGAGTATTTCGAGATTTTTTTGTCATCATATTTGTCTATGGCAGAGTGAAAGAATGCTCCAAGATTACGGCTGATGTCCAGGTTGCAATGTTACATTTCACTGCCCATAATCCATCACATCACAACAGTGTGTGTATGTTAATTTTTTATTTAAAGTAAAGTACTCTTTTTCCATGGCTAGAGGCGTAACAGGTATATAATGCTAGCTCCATAGTTTATAGACCAATCAACACTTGAAGCGTGGTGAGGCCAATATCATCCTGGTCATCTTTCCTTCCCAAGACAATTCCTGATACTAATTTAGACTGGGTTGACTTGGAAATTAGTTAGTTGCATTTCCTTTACAGGACGTTGCATTCAACCCCAGCATTTTTTGGCTGTTTGTGATTTCTTGGCAAGTTTACGTTCAGTAGTTTGTCATTGCTTTCTGAACGACCGGCACCCATACCATTTTATAAAATTTGCCTTGATGCAGCCTTGAACCCATGACCATTAAATGCCATTCTCTGGAGTCTCCTCTTGTGACATGTATAGTAGGTTTCAATTTACTATTGTTTGCTTACCTTATATCCCCAAGTAACGCATAGGTGATTTATTTTTAGACAGATTAAATTGTACCATAAAAATTTGCGAACAGTAATTATTCATAATTTTATTACTGACAGGTGTCAGATGATGACGTCAAGTCCGAAATCTCTAGAGCCCCAAGCGAAATCTACATGTCTGCAGAGTCTACACCCCGCAGATGTCTGTCATATGTTGACCTTACCCTTGGTGCAGAGATCAGCAAATATGACCTTCTAAAACAGATGAAAAAAACTCTGAATCATTTAGCAGGCAAAGGTTGTACAACTGTGCTAATTGCAAATGTAAATGCTGGGGTTGATTACCACATCCCATACAGGATATGCGACTGACTTAACAGTGATTATAACCTAGTAATAGTCAGGGTACTATTAAAGACAACGAAAATCTAAAATAAACCAAGAAACATTAAATTAGATTTGTGTGCCTGAAGCATGTGAATGTGATGAAAGAAAAATGCAACACATAAATATAGCACAAACTGACTGATCTGGCAATTCTTTTTCTGTGTGCTAATGATCAATAGAAAATGCTGAAAAATAACATTCAGAGAGGCTGCAGAAACAACAATCTTTAAAGTAAAGAAGATAGGAAGTAGGACATTGATGACTGAAGACATCTGAAAAGTAATGGGAAAATATGAAGAGATTCAAAGAGATACTTAAAAACTCTGTTAAAAGGCCCCAAAAAACTAGATTTGAGGAAAATTTATAGAAAATATGACAACAACACAACACCCAAAATTCTAAAATAGTGCACAAAAGAAATATTGGCCTCATTAGCACAAGAACACCCACATCAACATATTGCTGAAAACCAAATAAGGCAAAATTGAAGTGGCCAAGAATCAGATACATGGTCAGAGTTAGTGACAGACCTTTACATTGATTTATGTAAGCAACAGTTTGACATCTCCTGTAACAATGAAGGGCTGCCAATTTTGAAGATAGAAGTTCAGAATGCTCTTAATGATATGAAATCATGTAAGACAACAGTTCTAGACAACATCACAACTGAAATGATCAATGAATTAGAAGAATGAGGAACACACCAGGTCACTAAGCTGCTAAACACAACCTATGACACTGAAAACATAATTCTTGATTTATATAAAGTTAGAAGCATATCCTTCACAGGATGTGGCAGTCAACTCCAGCAGTATTTGGCTGTTTGTGATGTCTTGGCAAGTTTACGTTCAGTAGTTTGCCATTGCTTTCTGAACGACCGGCATTCATACCATTTTATGAAAACCAAAGCAAGACGATCTTCTTCCAAATCATGTATTTCGAATGTGGGATTGTGAATTGCATTTGTAATCCTTTCACTACAGTGTTTACCCCACCATATGAAGTATATACAGTTATATTTATTTAAACTGGCAATATTGTTTTTTCTTATAGAACCTTCACAAGTATGGCACCAGCTAACTTCATTCTATCAAAAACTGCTTGAGAGTGACGTGTACCTGAAACTTGTTTCATTTGCGTGCTTTGAACATGAGTGTTGTCCACACTGGACTGATTTTTGTATGTGGGCTGGTTTTTCCTTTACCAGTGTCCCTCGCCATCAGGTGAACCCAGTCTGACTTTTGAGGTACTTGTAATTTACATCCCCAAGTCAAGGACGAGAAGTCAACATGTTTGTCCAACTGATCAGTGTAAAAGTTAAACCCACTACCTCGCCATCAACACACTGAAAGTTTAAGAGTGAGTGCTCTTATCTTTGTGGCCATGCTGATCTCCACTATTACTTTTATTAGAGATACTCATGTGGAATGCAAACAAGAAAGAAGTAGAAAATCTCTTTCATTCATGTAAAATTTACTGGTGCATCACAGTATTTTGGTAACTACAACTGCACAGTTGTAACATTTTTATATTATTTCTTAAGAACCTCAGCAGAAGCATTCAAGAAAAATGAGACCCCAACCAAATGATAGAAGTGAAAAATTAAACGACAAGAAAAATCTGGGGAAGAAATATTGTCAGTCAGCCTCTGAGAAGAGAAAAGATATTCAATTCTGCTTTCCACATTTTGGAAAATCTCCTGGTCCAACACCTGAGTCTTCCAGGTCAACTACACCTGAGATTTCTTTGGATTCTGAGGAGAAGTTTAAGGTATGTATTTCTTCACTTTCTCTTGGGATTGTATAGGATAGATCTCACAGGTAAATCTCCATATGTGTGTGCTGATACAGGTTGGGGCCAGTGTATAACAGCTTGAGAACCTTTGTTGCTAAACTTGTGGCATAGAGGTTAGTGCGTTTGTATGACAAAAATGTGGTCTTGGTTTATTTCCCAGCAGAGGCAGGATTATTTTTTCTGACCAGCAGGACTCTGTGGTGAACCCAGCCTCATAAAAATGGGTACCAAACATTTTTCAGAATATTCTGAAAATTGTCTAGGAAGGAAAGGTGATGATGAAGGGAACAGGCTACCCCATCTCATATATTTGGACCTAGAATATGTGAAGATCCAACCTTCACACCTAAATTGGAGTATCTGCTACAGGACTGCCTTTACTTTGAGCCACCTAGACCCATGGTTAATGCATGGATCACGGGATAAAAACTATGCGAGATTAACAAACTGTAATTTAGGTTGTAAAGGAAGGTGGGCTACCAAACAATATTCTCAGTTGTGACTTCACTTTTTACTTTACTTCTTACTACATATTTAAGACAGCAACATTCTGCTTGTGATGTTGCAAAGGGTAGCTTGTGTCTGCAGCTGTTTTGTGAAATTACCACACACATGGGTCAGTACTAACAGCTTGTGTCTGCAGCAGTGTCCTGATATTACTACTCAAACTTGAATCAGTACTGACAGCTTGTGAAAGAAAGAAAAGCAGTGTCCTATAATGCACTTAATTAACATATTATCACTACCTCTTCAGATATTATGATAATGTTGCTGCTTATTGACTGAGCTGATCATCTCTGTTTGTCTATGTTGCACATGTCATGGTGCAATTCTGTTTATTCAGCCTGCAAATTCCATAGTGTCATTTTGTTTGTCCATGTTGCAAATATCATTGTGCCATTCTGTTTGCCCATAGTGCATAGTATATTCTGTTTGCCTTTGTTGCACATATGATATTGTCATTCTGTTTCCCAATTTTGCACATGTCATGGTGTAAAGCTGACCAATCCCTTATTCTGTTTTTATTGATTTACTTAAATTATTTCAGGAACTTTCCAAAACATCAGAAGATGATCATTCTCCTGTACAAATTATGGACGAGAAAAAAGTAGATATCACCACCACAAATTGTACTAAAATGGAAGGTGAGTTCCGTTGTAATCCTTCTAGAAGATAATGGTAAAGAGAGATATCATATTAGATTATTGTGAAAATAACAAATAATGTTTAGGGGTGTGAAATATTAGACCTTCCCATATTCTAGGTCAGATCATAATGAGTTGAGGTGGTCATTTTCCTTCCATGGTGTCTGTCCTTGCCAGACAATTCCCAGAGAATTCTGAAAATGATCCATTGTCATGATGTAGCAGATCCTTTGCAGAATGTAGCCCTCATTATGGCCCACAAAAATGTTTCTCAATCTCTTTCTATTTCTCCTGCATCATACTCAAGGTGTCTGCAATGTCCTGTGTCTATCTTCCTGCTGGTCAGCTCCTGTCCCTGTTCTTCCAGGAATGTTTCTTTCTTTCTTGGTAAATACCGATCCAATCTGGGAATTGAACCCCAACCAATGTAAAGAAGCTCGTTACCCACTAGAATACTGGATTTGTACTTGTATTTATTTGCTGGCATAGTGTTACAGGTTCTCAATCTGTATTTACAGGGTCAGTCTCATTCTGACTTTTCAACACCAAATCAAAACCATGTCCTTAATTTTAGAAAAATATGTAATGTTCTTGTCTAGCAATTATTTATTGTTGTATGCATGTAACATAGTATTTTCATACATATAATTGTTAGTTAAGCTAGTTAGTTGCACATCCTTTACGGATTTAGCAGTCAAGCCTAGCATTATTTGGCTGTTCGTGATTCCTGGGCAAGTTTACGTTCAGTAATTTGCCATTGCTTTCTGAATGACCGGCACCTATACCATTTCATAAAAAACCAACACAGCTGTGTTTTGAATGTGGTATGCGGGATTACAAACTGCATCCATAACCCCTTCGCCACTGAGCTGGCTCTGATTATTAATATAATTAAAATCATTTCACACCTTCCAAACATTTTTTTGCTTAGCGAATATGAAGGGTCTGAAATATTGATTACTACCTTAGTACAATTTGTAATATATATTTCTGTCAATATATTTCAAATCAATGTGTGAATATGCATGATGTATATTTCAGTTTGAAGGATTTATCTAAGTAGTTAATGTTGTGTGATTTCTGCAGTATGCACCTGACAAGATGCAGTGAAATATGCCAGGCAATAAATCATGCAGTCAATTGTTTGTGTCTTCGTTAGACAACATACATTTCTTGTTTAATTCTAACATTGGTTTTGTATTGTAAATTACATATTCTCCTTCTTCTTACAGTCCATGCCATTTGGCACTGGCGATCATGTCTGTCCAGTCTTCTGTCTCTTGTGCTGCCAATCATTTCTGATACCGACGTTCCTCCACTCCACGATGTCAAACTGTCCAGCATCTTCTTATTTGGTCTTCCCCTGCCTCTCTTTCCCTCTAACCTTTCCATTGTGATGACATACTATATATTATATTTATATTATTACACGATCAGTTATGTGTAATTTTCTTGCAGTCATGCTATGTATTATTGTTTTATTCTGACTTCACACTCTTTGTATGCATCATATCTTTAAAGATAAGGAAACACCAGAGATGAAAGCCACTGTTGAACTTTTCGCACCACGGACAAAGTTTGGCCTTGCTGATGTCAAAGTGGATGTAAAAACTCTTATGAAAGACACAACAAAAATAACCATGGCAACAACAACAACACTGTCACAACACAGACCTATTTCAGAGTCATTGCAGGTTCAGAGAGTGTTGGATTCAAAGTCCAGAGCTAACGAGGTTGGTTGTTCCTTAATTGTAATTACCGTGTTTCCCCAAAAATAAGACTGTGTCTTATATTAATTTTAGCTTAAAAAATGCACTAGGGCTTATATTGGGGGATGTTTAATGTATTTTTTTTTATTTTTTTGCAAAACAAAGCATTTGAAACAAAGTATCCACTGGGATAAGTGGACAATTCTGAAGCTGAACAGGGCAGGGCACTTGCTTGTTCTGACTGTCAGAAATGACTGTCAAATGCTGAAATAAAAAACCCTATGTGAATGTGGAAGGCAAGGGAAAACCATCATATTTTCCGAAGAAATCATGCAGAGTCACATTTCAAAGCCAATGCAAGACGTGAATGAATGATTTATGACAGCTTCATCTGGCAAGGATCTCCAATGCTTGTTTTAAATGTATGGTTCTGTAAAACATTTTATTTGTTAAACTTAACTAAACACTTTCCAATAAACTAACATCACCATTTTTTCTTTGAATATTTTCACAGAAGATGTCTGGAAGCAGAGAGAAGAAAGTCAAGAAGAAAATGATGTCAACATCTCAAAGGAAAACTACAAAAATTAAAAAGTCTGAGAAGATAGAAAAAAGAAATTCTATCAGTGAAACTCCAACACAAATGCACACTCTTGAGGTAATTAGCACATTTTATCTCTTACCACACAGTGAAAGTATGCATTGTTTCTGATTGTATTGTTTTGTTTCCAGTGCTGCTGAAGTTGTCTGCTCTTGGCAACCCAATAACATTATTATGAATGTGTGGGTCCTCCTCAAACCAAAAGAATAGATAAAGCAAGGAGTAAGAGCAGGATGTGCTTTGTCATGAGATCTCTTCTCTCTTTATCATCATTATCATCATGTTCCCTGCCACTGGCATAGGTATTCATGTCTCTTCACAGATTTCAGTCTTGAGACATGGCAGCCTACACCAGTTTGTGGGGTATTTAATGATGATGATGATGGATCCTCTGAGGAAAGAAATGGGCTGTGTGTGCCATCCAACACAGAATGATACATAGAATGATAAGGGATGACATAGATTGGATATGGGTGCCAAAAGTGGACAGTGGATTGAAAAGAGGTGTCTGTGCATAAGTGACAACTCACACTCAAGCAGTATGGGTCTGTGACAAGAGGTAAATTGAGTGGGTGAGGCTTCATTGCAAAGGTTAAGGGATGCTTGTAAATAAAGAGGGTCTGGTTTATGATATCATGTTGTCAGGAATGAGAATGGAGTTGTAATGAGGACGTTATGATAGATAAATAATAGTACAGCCCAGCATGTTGTGTTTATAACACACAGAGCAAACTGTGTAAATAAGGAGAGTCTGGTTTATGTTATCATGATGTCAGGCATGAGAATGGAGGTGGAGGCTGTAACAAGGGTTGTACATTGGATAAAGAGTAGTACAGCCCAGCAAGCTATATAAAATAGAAACTGGTGTGTTCCATGTGGAGAGGCTTGGGTCATCGACATGACAAATATAATGAGCATATAATGGATTTTCTGGGCATGCAAGTGTGTGTGAGGACATGCACTGGCTGATAGGTTGACTGTTGCCATTCCTCTGAGTGGGAGGCTACTTTATGACAAGGGTTTCATGGTGAAAGGTGGTCTGGGAAAAGGCTGCAAAATGGATAGATGATTTATACTGGAAGAGGCTGATTGGTGTGGAGTGAGTAGAGGTCTTGACAATATTCAGCTTTTGGGGGAAAGTACAAACATGTTTAAGCAGGCTGCTACTTGTACCATCAGCATGGGGACTCTTCATTGGCAACTGCAGAAGGGGACAGAGCATGTGTGGGAACTCTTCATTGGCTACAGTAGAAGGAGACAGAGTATGTGTGGGAACTCTTTGTTGGCTACTGTAGAAGGGAACAAAGAATGTGTGGGAACTCTTTGTTGGCTACTGTAGAAGGGAACAAAGTATGTGTGGGAACTCTTTGTTGGCTACTGTTGATGGGGACAGAGAATGTGTGGGAACTCTTCAATGGCTATGGTAGAAGGGATCAGAGTATGTGTGGGAACTCTTTGTTGGCTATTGTAGAAGGGAACAAAGTATGTGTGGGAACTCTTTGTTGGCTACTGTAGAAGAAGGCAGAGTATGTGTTGAAATGAAATGATAATATTCTTCAACTCATACTGATAGGTCATCTGAGCTCAGAAAATGGCTTGGATCTGTCAGTGAGATTGGTGTAGAAACTTGTCTACCGACCCAGTACCAAATGTACCATCTCAGTGGGGACTGTTGCAGAGCTGCCATTGTCAACAGATTCAGGCCTAGTGCCTAGAGGGATTCCTTGGGCCGAGAGTGTTAGTGTATGTCAAATTAGGCTGTATAAATATATATACTTTAAATATGTTTGTATGCTTAGCTGAAACATGTTTCATTTGTGTTGTTTTCAAACCTGTTCAGTCAGACATTCGTCATGTTGACTAAACTTTAATAGTACTTAGCAAATGAAACAGTCCTTCATTAACTGATTCAGTGCCAAGAAAAAAGTAGGTTTAGATCAAACAAAAATGAAAGACAGAAAATGGGAAGTAGGTGTGTGTCACAGTAATGACTTAAAAGTTGTTAAAGTAGCAGACATGTTGTATTATAATGCAATGGCATTTTGGTGATATGTAAGCCCAGATACGGGTAATAGCTTACAATGATTAATCATCTCATGGCACTTAATTAGGTAATGCCTCTTTGTTCAGCATGGCACATAATGCACAATCTTTGTTTTCATATCTTCTCAAGTTGACAGAAATGGCACATAATGCACAATCTTTGTTTCTATATCTTCTCAAGTTGATAGAAATGGAATCAGACATCCCTACAAATGTTTCCTTGGCTGGAAAGGACGACCTTTGTCTTAATCAGGATGAAAATGGGGTATCCATCAGAGCAGATGATGAATTGGAGAGCATCAACAGCCTGGCCTCTAAACTGGAAAAAGCCACAGTGGAAGATGAAAAATCTTCTGCTCAGTTGTTGTCAGTTCCAGCACTGCCTTGCGTGCCCTTATCTGAAAATGGCCATACTTATTCTAGACCTTCTGTGTCACAATCAAGGTCATTGAAAGCCGATAGAAAACCTATAGAATCTGTTCCAGACTTGCGTGATTATAACATCATACAGGAAAGCAAGACTGATTTAGCATGTCATAATGCAAGTTTAGTGAGTAAAGATGTAAGTGGTGCCTCAGAAACTTTAACTGGCTCTGCAGTTCATATGGATGGTGTTTCAACAGTATCATCAGCCTCAAAGAATGGATTGATGTGTAAAGATGTAAGTATAATTTATTTGCCAGTTTGTCTTATTGATGTTAGATTACAGCCTTGTAAAGAATATATTTTACCAATGCCAAAATGTAAAATATAATATAACCAGTTAAAAATGAGAAGTTAGATACGTAACTAAACTAGATATACTAGCTAAAATGAACAAAGCCCACTTTGTCTAACAATTCAAGCTTTTTCACGTTATTTTAAAAAGTGCTTCCTCATTCTTCCAAAGGAACAAACACATGCACTTTATTTTCACACAGTTTCTTAAGCTCATAATAATGTGGACTTAATTTATTTCAGCTAGTAATTCTAGTCTAGTTACTTTTATATTTTCTCACCTTTGGCAAATATTTAGAAAGCACTTTTAATTTCAAAAATATTTCAGAACTTGTTATTAGATATGTTTTAACAACTTCACATTTTTTATTGTCTGTTGAATAAAAATTGTGATTTCCTAGGCAATTTTAAGTTCAGTAGTTTGCCAATGCTTAACACAAAGCATTTTACTTCCAAATTGACTGCAGGTGACTTTGAACCTGGTATGTCAAGATAGTCAAACTGCGTTGACTATTCCCTAAGCCACAGACACTGCAGTAGTGCTGCACATTACAAATGGCAGCTAATGTAAATATGTAAAGGATTCCTTGTCATGCTAGGAAGTGTGTTGAACATAAGGTGCTAGCTCAGTATGTGTGGGTCAATCAGCACTCAGTGGGTCATGTGATCAATATCATACCATCTGCCTTTACTTCCTAGAAAATATCCTGGTACTTGTAGACATAAAAGACATTTTTTTAAATGATGACTGGACACAATCTTTTTTCAATTTTTGCATATATGTAAGACACGCTCTGAAGGAATGTCACTAAAACAATCAGCTGGAACTCAAATACTATTCAAATCAAGAAAACTAAGCTAATGAATAATATTAAAACCATATCTTTGTTCAGAATAAGTAAATTCCATCCATCCATCCATCATGTGCCAAGCCGGTAAGCATGGGCGGTCATGTTCTGCCATTTCACTCGATCACCAGAGTCGTGGATCAGCTCCGTGTTCCTGTCTCGACCATGCCATGTGGCCAATCCATCCAGGTATTTACTTCTCGGTCTACCCCTTGGTCTCTTCCCTTTGATCTTGCCAGTTGTCACCAAGTTCTCCAAGTCATTTCTTGTCATAATATGCCCAAAAAATTTTGACTGTCTACGTCTAATGACTCTAATCAGTTTATGATCTTCATTTGTTTCTTGAAGGACTTTTAAAAATAAATAGCTAAAGGACTTGTTAAGGTTTGCAGCTAGCTTTTCTTAGGAATGGAGAAACCATCCCTCATGCCCAAACTTTCTTCATCACCTCTCACATATGGCAGGTTAAAGTGTGTTACAATTCTTTGCTTCCCTTAAAGATCCCAGTAGGACATGGATGGATCCCTCCTTATTCATCATTTATGGTACAATTCTTTGCTTTCCCTTTGGGTCCTGGTAATACATGAGCAAAGACCTGAGAATAGTATAACTAGAAACTCCTTTGTCTAGAATCCACAGAGTAAAGGAAGACCTAAAAACACATGAAGAGGAGAAGGTAGAGACAAAAATGAATAATATGGGCAGGACATGGATGGAGTTGCATCATGGGATAGCTAAGGATAGAAGGGCTTGGAGAGAGTTGGTTCAGGGCCTATACTCCAATGGGGGACTAGGTCAACATGGCAGAATGGATAAGAACATGTGTTCTTAAACATCCAGTGTGCTGATGCCAAGGTAAGAGGTTCAACCCCTACACCAGGACAGCTGGACTACATTATTGACCTATCATCCTTGACTTGAGGACGTTAATTACAAGTACCTCTGAAGTCGGATGGGGGTTCACCTGATGGCAAGGGACACTGTTAATAAGGAAAGCTAATCCACATGTAAAATTCAGTCCAGCACTACTAGAAGTAGTGTGTATAGACTATGGTTGAGTTCAAAGTGAGCAGGCACCAAAAAAAACAACAACTCCAATGTGGGGGTGGGGTGGGGGGGGAATAGAGGGTGAAAGAAGAAGTATAGGAGCCTATTACATGCCTGTAGACATACGGTGCTGACCTCAAAGCTTAGAGTCCAGTCAGCACTCTACAGATGATATGATCAATTATCGTGCTTGCCGCTTTCTCTTCCAAGGACATTTCCTGGTACTAATTTTAGGCTGCCGGTCTCCGTGACGGAGGGCTTACGGACGTGGTTCGTAATCCTGTATACTCGCATGCGAAACATAGATGCGCGCGATTTGGCAGCAGACCGTTGCGTTGGTTTCACATTGGTATCAGTGCCATTCATTCAGAAAGCAATGGTAAACTACTGAATGTAAACTCGCCAAGAGATCACAGAAACAGAAATGCTGGTGTTTACTGTGATGTCCTGTAAAACAGGATATCCATCCATCATGTACCATGCCGATAAGCATGGGCGGTCATGTTTTGCCATCTCACTCGATCATCAGAGTCGTGGATCAGCTCCGTGTTTCTGTCTCAACCATGCCACGTGGCCAAGCCATCCAGGTATTTACTTCTTGGTCTTCCCCTTGGTCTCTTCAATTTGATCTTGCCAGTTGTCACCAAGTTCTCCAATTCATTCAAAAGTATATACCCAAAAAAAAAAAAAACACACAATTTTAGGCTAGATCAACCTGGAATCAGGTCAAATTTTAAAATCCACTTCTGTGTGAATTTGTACCCATAATCTCTGGCCTGCAGGTAAGCATGCTAGCCTCTGTGCTTCCACGGCTCCCACTTATAGATGAATATGTCTAAAATATATCAATAAGTCTAGTTTTGTTTGTTAATTTAATACTTGGACAAACATGGAAACATGCCACATTGTGTCAGTATTGTTTCATTAGGATTTAATATTCTAAAACACAATTTCACTAGGATTTAACATTCTAAATCACTATTTCACTAGGATTTAACATTCTAAAACACAATTTCACTAGGATTTAACAATCTAAAGCACTATTTCACTAGGATTTAACATTCTAAAGCACTATTTCACTAGGATTTAACATTCCAAAACACTATTTCACTAGGATTTAACATTCCAAAACACTATTTCACTAGGATTTAACATTCTAAAGCACTATTTCACTAAGATTTAACATTCTAAAACACTGTTTCCAGTTCTAGATATATACAGTTTTTTTTTTAATTGATTAAGTGCCAGGGATGATTAATCATCTTAAGCGACTTCCCATATCTGCCATGGGATTATATTGGTGAAATTTAAAACCTTCTTCTAGTTTACGGGGTCAGGTAGCAATGGAGAACATTTTCAGCAAGATTCAAAACCATGTTTGTTAATCATTCCTTTTTTAATTTCAGCAAACAGAAAACACAGACTTCTTAGATAAAGCATTGCTAAATCCTTATGCAGGTAATATTCGTTTGATATATTTAAAAAAAATAATAATTTTAATTTAGCTGACTGGACTGCTGCTTTATGTATGGCAATTATTTGTTTCATCTTATTATTTAGTAGTGTTTAATTATTTTAGAATATAATGTTTTCATTGTTAATTTATATACAGATGTTTTCAATTAGTATGAAACAACAAGTACTTTTTGCTTTTATGGGTTTGGTCAAAATTTTACCTTTATTCAAGGGAATAGAACGAATTTTTTTCATGATGTTTAAGTAGTAATGTTGGCTCCATGGCGAAGGAGTTACAGACACAATTCATAATCCTGCATACCCGCGTTTGAAACACAGCTGTAAGTGATTTGGCAGCAGACCACCTTGCATTGGTTTTTGACTAAATGGTATGAGTACCGGTCGTTCAGAAATTAATGGCAAACTACTGAACGTACACTTGCCATGAGATCACAACAGCATCAAATGCTGGTGTTGACTGCGACATCCTGTAAAGGATACGCAACTAACTAAATTAGTCATGCTGGACTAATTATTCGCTTTGTTCATTCAAATGTAGGCCTAATTATTTACTTATGAGCGGGCTTCAAATTAAAACCTTAAATGCTGTTTTTTGGTGAATATATTCTGAAAACTATTTAAAGAACAAATATATCAGTTTCCGATGTAGTCACCACTGCATTCAATACAAGACCCCCAACGCCGATAAAGTGCTTGAATTATTGTAGAAAAAATTCTCTGGGGTCACTACTCATTGTATCTGATCCGGTCATGAACAGCCTGTCACAGAAGTCACGCCGTTTTGAAACTTCCTACTCCACTCATACACTTGCTGGACTGACAGGCATGCTGCACAATATTGGACCTCCATTCGCCAATGAATTTTTATAGGTTTCACCCCTTCACTTATCAAAAAATGGAAAACAGACTGCTGTTCCTCTTTGGTGCATGTCAAAAGTGGGGTGGCCATCTTTAAGCTGTCCTTATGACGTCAATGTGTTCATCTGCACAAGGATGTCAAATGCTTCACACTCTTGACATCCTTAACATCAATATTGACTGGTTACAAGACAATGACATCTCATCTCATCATGTTCCTCTTATACCTTGCGGTGTCGAGGTGAAGTATAAACATCGTGAGAGTGCCCGATTATGGGCTTCATATATCGATATTCCCATGGACTCTGCTATTCCCTCCGTCCAACATTTACGTGGTCGGCCTCTTCCTCTGTTTCCATCTGGTCTGTACATCATTGCTTGTTGTGGTATGCTGTTGACTGGTAACCTACTTGCATGGCCAAACCATTTGACTTGCTGCTTTCTAATAAAATCTAGTGCTGCTTTACCCCCACTTTAGTCCTGATTTCTTCATTTCTGATCTTATCTCTTCTTGATACGTTGAATATTCTTCTCAGGAATCTCATTTCTGTTGTTGTGATTTTTCTTTTCTTTTTTTCTGTCATTGTCCAGGTTTGGCATTGGTAGCATAGAGTTGGCAGGAAGATTGTGTTGTAAAGTGCTTTCTTAGTAGTTATTGTTACATGTTTGTTCTTTAGTATTGGTGCCATACTAATGATGATACAATGAGTTGGTTTGCCTTATTGCACCTATTTTCGATCTCGTCTTCATGATTGATTGATTGATTGCAGAATCACCAATTGGAAGCTCTTGGAAATACCAGTGAACCAAGAGGTGAAGAAAAGACACTGACGTTGGATAGAGCATACATTGAGAAAAACTGAGAATAGTTAGTTAGTTAGTTAGTTAGTCGACAGATCATCCTCGCTGCACATCGAACCATTCAGTCCATAAGTGCTCGGATCCCCTCCTCAGCAAATCCCGCAGCGTGTAGCGGCTAACGACGCCAGTTCTGTGTTGGTTTATCAATCTTCTTTGGCTTCCTGCGTAGTGTTCTTGTTTGGCCACACCTCTTTTAATTTGATGCTCTAGCAGTCTGGCCATTGTTGTAGATTCACAGTCATCACTTGGTTCTCGCAAAAGTCTCACATCACGTAGGGCATTCAGAATGTCAGCCTGGTCCATGGCGCGTCCGCCCTCCACAGTAGCCTCACCTGCGAGCTTGTCAGCCCGCTCATTTCCTTGTACTCCCGCATGCCCTGGCACGAAGATGAAACTAATCTTTGCCAGCCGAGACCGCTTCAGAGGCAGCAACCATTCTCTTCGGATCGACCCCTCCTCTATCCTCTTGATCATGTTCATTGAGTCGCTAAGGAAACAAGCCCTGGTGAATGTCTGTGTCTCGAGCCATGTTATTGCTTTACTTACTGCCATGACTTCCATGGTCAGGCTACTTGTGGTTTCAGTGAAAGCACCAGAGTCCTCCTTCACAATTCTCCCTCCGGCCCGAGCTGTAAAGGCCCATGAGCTTCTCACATGTCGGACGACCGACCCATCTGTGTAGATGACCGCGTCACCGTCTAGTGAATTCTCGAAAATCAACGCTAAAAGTGTAAAACTGAGAATAGTATAACTAGAAAGACCTTTGTCTGGAATTCAGAGGGTAAAAGAAATAAAGACCTAAAATGCACACGGAGGCGAGAAGTAGAGACAGAAATGAATACCTTGGAAAGGTCATGGATGGAACTGCATGGAATAGCTAAGGATAGGCCAGCTTAGAGTGAGTTTGTTGAATGTCTGTACCCCAATTGACGATAAAGTAAAGAGCAAAAGGAGAAAACATGTTAGCGAAACTGTGTTCATTCTTGTCCAGGATTGATATTCATGGGCTCACGTACTAGACTCACAGTATCCATAGAATGGCCTGTCAGTGATTTAACTCTCTGGCTGTTATTAACATAAAATGTGTCTTATTGATGTTCATTTGCATGCAGTTCTCATAATTCTATTAACTTTTTTGTTATTGTAAGAAACATTACAGACAGACAGACAGACAGACAGACAGACAGACAGACAGGCAGGCAGGCAGGCAGGCAGGCAGACACAGACACAGGCAGGCAGGCAGGAAGTGCTAATCGAATGAATAAACATTTTTATTTTCAAAAGGTTAAGAATATGGCACACAGGCCCATCTAAAATTCTGCCCTTCTTTCTGCTCTCATATATTATTTCGTTCATACATCACTTATGAAGCTAATGTTAGACAACAACGATAACAACAGAAGTCCTATGCTTTAAAATGCATGAAAAATGTGCAATAACCAAAAATACATGACTCACTTAACTAATTTTAACATGGCAGTTATATGTAGCTAATGTAGATGTAACGTACCACAGTTATGAGAATGTTTATTATAGGAACAGGCAGACAGACAGACAGACAGACAGACACAGACAGACAGACAGACACAGACAGACAGACAGACAGACAGACAGACAGGCAGGCAGGCAGGCAGGCAGGCAAAAGGACAGATACAGAGACAGATGGAAGCTTCAATGGATGGAAAGATGGATGGATTAATTGTCACGTCACATTTTCCATTTACTGTCAACAAGTTTTTAAGTATACTGTGATACAAATATAATTTTCATTACATTTGTTACTTGAATATTTATAAATCAACAACTGTTCAAAGAAGCTGTAGGAACACAATCCAAGACCACTTCCCAATTCTGGGAACAGTTAGAAGCTACATGCCAGACTCCAGCATTTGCAGAAACAACAGCCATTTCCTGTGAGAGTGCCACTGTTATTCCAGAGTTATCTACCTCCAGCCATCATCTCATCACTTCATCACCACCTGTTTCTGAGAGCTCAGTTGTGACTCCTCCTGGGTTCAGATTTGAATCTGTAGCAGAACCAGCTGAGGATTTTGATCAGCCAGAAAGTAAAGACAAATATTATTGGATCTTTGCCAGTAAACATTAGCACTTAAAGGATGGGAGGCCAGTATTTTGGTTCTATAGTTTGAATAGAGGGCTAGTATTTTAGTCCTATAGTTTCAATAGAGGGAATGGTACTTTGATCTTATAGTTCCAGTAAATGGGATAGTATTTTGGTAGTTCCAATAAGCTAGTATTTTAGTCCTATAGTTTCAATAGAGGGAATGGTACTTTGATCTTATAGTTCCAGTAAATGGGATAGTATTTTGGTAGTTCCAATAAGCTAGTATTTTAGTCCTATAGTTTCAATAGAGGGAATGGTACTTTGATCTTATAGTTCCAGTAAATGGGATAGTATTTTGGTCCTATAGTTCAATAGAAGGGATAGTATTTTGGTAGTTCCAATAAGCTAGTATTTTTGTCCTGTGGTTCCAGTAAAGGTTAGTATTTTGGTCCTGTTATTACAATGTAAGACAAGTACTTTGGTCCTATAGTTGCAATAAGAAGGCTAGTATTTTGGTCCTGTAATTGCAATATAAAGTCAATATTTTGTTCCTATAGTTGTAATATAAGGTTGGTATTTTGATCCTAATGTTACAATAGAAGGTCTGTATTTCGGTCTTATAGTTACAATAAAAACAGTATTTTCTTTAATGAGTTCCAATAAAAAGCCCAGTGTTTTATCTTATAGTTCCACTAGAAGGTAATTGGTCCTTTAGTTCTAGTGGAAGGTGAGTAGTTATCACCAGTAAATGTAACTAATTTTGTTTCCATCTTTCTTTGTCATAGTGTTTTAATAAAATATTTCCTTCTTAACCAGTATGATCATTAAGTGCCATCTCCACACCGAAAGTATGACAAGATCCTGCAGTAAATAATAAGCTTGTTATATATGTAATATACCTTTCACTTGTATTTTCATATCTCGCTGCAGTCAATATCTTTCTTATTCTACAGTGAAAGTTGGTTGTAATGAGTCTTCAATACTCACTGTCCTATGTCTTCATAGTTGATTTGAGTAACAAAGACACAAACAATAGATTGCATGATTTATTGCCTGGCATATTTCGCTGCATCTCGTCAGGTACATATTTTATGCAGAGGCTGGCAACATATTTTATGTATCTGACGATATACAGCGAAATATGCCAGGCAATAAATTGTGGAATCTATTGTTAGTGTCTTCGTTATTCATATTCACCATGGGAAAATATTTTTTGAATCTTCATAGTCAGTCAGTCAGTCATCAGATTATTTTCATTGCACATTCAATCCATAAATTCTCGGATTCCCTCTTCAGTATCTCTCTCAGCATATAGCAGTCGACAACACCAGTCCTGTATTGGATAATAATTCTTCATTGTTTCTCTACATAGTGCTAATATCTGGTTTCACTGCTTTTCACATGATCCTCTTTTAGTCTGATCAGAGTTGCAGATTCACAGTCATCATTTGATTTATTTGATCACCCTAACTCTCTTCATAGTACACTCATGCAAGCTTCTTTCTCTCCATCTCTTGATATTGTCCCCTCACATGTGACACTATCTTCTTCTTGCACTCTTGCTCTCCAGCAGCACATCCTTTACTAAGGAGCTGTGTCTCTTTATATGACCAGAGTACTTTGATTGCCTGACCTTGATCTCATCCAGATATGTTTCCTTAGATCTCAGTTTTTGTAATCATCATCATCATGTGTCAAGACACTAAGTGTGGGTGGTCAGGTTTCACTAAATGCATGATCACCAGATCAGCTCTCTGCTTTTGACTCAGTTATGCCATGTGGCAAGCCATCTAGATATTTACCTCTCTGCCTTCCCTTGTTCTTTTCCTCTGTCTTGTCAGTTGTCGTGAAATTCTTCAGTTTATATCTTCTCATAACATGTTCAAAATATCTGCACTGTCTACATCTAATTTTTCTAATCAGTTTATGGTTTTCAACTTTTCATTTGCTTCTTGTAGAACTTGCTCATTGGTTTTTCTATCTATTCATGGTATTCTTTGCATTTAACTCAGAAACCACATTTCCACTGTAATTAGATGTTTTGTGCTCCTTCCAGAATATTCAATCTATTCATCTATACAGCTAATTTTTCAAAAGGTTACATTTTACTCTCATAAAGTTTACTCATTGTTTTTGTTTCTGCATAAAAAAAAAAAAAATTGTGTTGCGTATCCCTTACGGGACGTTGCAGTCAACACCAGCATTTTCAGCTGCTGTTGATGTACTAGGCAAGTGTTACGTTCAGTAGTTTGCCATTGCTTTCTGAACGACCGGCCCCTATACCTTTTTCGAAAAAACCAGCCTCGCCGTGTTTCGAACCCGGGTATACGGGCTCACAAACCGCGTTCGCAAGCCCTTAGCCACGGAGACCGGCTTCTGCATAACACAGTAATTAAATGCAAATGTTAACATTTTTTGTTGCAAACTCTGTACTTGCTGTGGGATGTACAGAATCAGTATAGTTTTACAGAATCAGTATAGTTTTTGATTAAACACAGGAAGGACAGACACTTAAACTGTTACTATATTTGGGATCTTAAAGGGAGAAAGGGAGAGAATAGTCCTGCACCAAATATCAGATTACCTTGCATCCTTTAAGTGTTAATCTGCCTCACATTATTATTATTATTATTATTATTATTATTATTATTATTATTATTATTATTATTATTATTCTGTGTATCTTCATAAGAATGCATGCTGCAATGTAATTATAATCAGTAATTTTTCCATGCACCTTGTAATCTGCACTGTATGCCTTGCTGCTTGAGCTAAATAAGCAATTTAACAACAGCCACCAAAACATATTATTTATAATTATTTTACTCAAATTTTAGTGACTAATGACTTCTGCAAAGCCACTTATCCTGCATTTATGCTTTCACCAGACATGTAATAACAACATTAATGTTCCCTGGAAGCAAGCAGTATTCACACAAAGTTTCAGTATCATTAACTAAAGTAAGTAACCTTACCAGAAGGTGCATTTAGTATATGGTGCTAGCCCCATCTTTTTAGAAACGCCAGTGCTGGATGAGTGAAGTGGTTTATATCATGTCGGCTGTCTTTACCTGGTACCCTTTTAAGCAGAGTCGCCTGGGAACCCAGGTTGATGAAATAATATCATTGCTTCAAAGGGGATTTGAATGCATGACCATCGGGTAATAAGGCAATAATGCTAGCTACTGTGCTACCATGGCTGGCAACTGCAGTATTATGTTCTTGACAAATGCAGGTATTCTCAAACCGTCATTCAGATCCCAATTTGCCCAACATTGCCATCCCATGATACCCTGTCATATACTGAACTCATCTCATCTCATCTTGTTCCTTTTGTGCCTTGCGGTATGAGGTGAAGCATAAACAGTGGGAGAGTGCCTGTTTATAGGCTTCATATATTGAGATTCCCATGGACTGTTATTGCCTCTGTACATCATTTACATTGTCATCCTCTTCTTCTTTGGTTTGAACATCATTGCCTGGTGTGTTATACTATCAGTTGGTAGCCTAGTTATGTGGCCAAACTGAACTCTTAGCGTTAAAGGAAATAACCTATTTCATGCCTTGAGATGTATTTGGTGCTAGCAGCATAGTTATAAAGACAAATCAGCACTCAACTGGTGATGTGGTCACTATTGTGACAACCATCTTTATTTCCCAGAAGTACTCATTCAAGGCTGGGTTGACCTGCAAGTACAGGTCAATTTTTATTTAAATCTGCATCAATGGTGATTTAGACATTTGACCAACAACGTGGCAGGCAGGCATACAAGCCACACACTCAAAAACTGCCCTACTGTAAGCTTATTTTTGGGACTACATTAAGACATGATTGGTAATAGTAATTTTAAGGTCACTGCTTCAGATCATCTTATAACAGAAAATACCACATGTTAACACACAGATTACCAGAAGTGACTTGCAGAAGTGCTAGTGAAATACAGGCTGTATATTTTATTTTATATGGAAATGTTGAGTCTCAACTATTAGAGCCACTCTTTGTTAATTTGGAGCAATGTTTTAGCCATTGCAATTGATGTATGATATACAAATAGTTAAATACTACAATAGATACACACATAATATATACATGTGCACAAACACCTGCATGCACACAAAAGACAAAAATGCACACATAATCATATGCATGTTACACTTCATGCTCATTAAGTATTGTGGTAGTCTAGATAACTAGGTTTTGATATTAAACTAGCATGCCTTTAGGAATATAGTCAGCATTATTTTTGCATGTTTTCACTTTCATTTCCATGTAGACATTAATGTGAGTACTCTGGTCTATATGAATATATACATGTGTGTTCTGTATTTAAATACTTGCATGCTTGTTTTTGTTTTAAAAATTGCAATACACATGTTTATTCATTTCTGTATAGTTAGTTAGTTAGTTAGTCGACAGATCATCCTCATTGCACATTGAACCATTCAATCCATAAGTGCTCGGATCCCCTCCTCAGTAAATCCTGCAGCGTGTAGCGGCTAACAACACCAGTTCTGTGTTGGTTTATCAATCTTCTTTGGCTTCCTGCATAGTGTTCTTGTTTGGCCACGCCTCTTTTAATTTGCTGTTCTCGCAGTCTGGCCATGGTTGTAGATTCACCGTCATCACTTGGTTCTTGCAAAAGTCTTACTTCTCGTAGAGCATTCAGAATGTCAGCCTGGTCAATGGCGCGTCTGCCCTCCACAGTAGCCTTACCTACGAGCTTGTCAGCCCGCTCATTTCCTTGCACTCCTGCATGCCCTGGCACGAAGATGAAACTAATCTTTGCCAGCCGAGACCACCCCAGAGACAGCAAACACTCTCTTCGGATCCACCCCATCTCTGTCCTCTTGAGCATGCTCATTTCATTTCTGTATAAATACATTAAACAAAAAGTCTTAACAGTCGAGAGGATCAACTTCATTGCACCAGGTTTTATCCCATATTGCTCGGTCTCTCTCTGCAGGGCAGCCTGCTAAAAGCGTCACACAAAGCACAAACTCTGTAGCTCCAGTGATGACCCCCAGGAGTCTCCAAGGAAAATACACTCGTGAACCAGAAGATGTAGCCCTGAATTGAACCCACAACCTTCAGAGCGTGAGGTAGATGTCTTGACCACTTCACCATGGAGACTCCCTATAAATACATATACACGGGTAGTACCAAAAGAATCTGGACGTTAAAAGCAGTGTTGCTAGTAAGAGAGTCCGTGAGCTAGCTAGTACACATATTTGTACCAGCAATCTTTACCATTATTCTAATAGTAGTGGGATCATAGCCTGGTGGTTAGTCATTGATGCACTTCAAATAAAGTGAAGGCATGTATAATGCATGTGGCAATTTTTTCAAATGTTCATCAATAAAGGATTTTGAAGAACCACAAAGCTGCGTGAAGCTGTTTCAAATTAGGTAATACTTTTACTTAAACTTGTAAAATGTTGCAAAAGTCCTGTAATGACAATTTTGATTAATTAAGGGTTTCACGATTAGTACCAGCATTTGAAATCTTGAGGGACCTCCATAGCAGACGGTCACAAATCAGGATGACCATCCATATCAATGGATGTTGATCACATTGAAAAAATAAGTTCCAAGAGTCTAAGTCAATATTTTAAAAATTCCACACCTCAGTGGAGATACCAACATATGATCTCCAGGACAACAAAAGGCAGGCAGACATACTAGCCACACACACAAAGACTGCAGGCAAGTGTCCAAGCCACAGCACTTCTTTTCTTTGTACCTTGCATGAAATAGTTCTTTAATGCACTGAATGAACAGATTAGCCCTCATTTAGCATCAGCAGACATGTTTATACAGTTACTTGCCTTCATTAGCACATAAAAGTGTGTTGTTCGGGCATCATTTTCTGAAAATTAACTGTTTTAAATTCAATCACTAAATGTTATGAGTAACTTGTTCATTTGTACTGCATTGCAAAAGAAATGTGAATTGTCATCCAGCAATGCTATTTATGAGCAAGAACATTATGAAAACTTCTCATTTGTATCCCGTTTTTGATTACTTTTGTAACTGTACACAGATAGTTCCTTTAACTCCTGTTCATAGCTACATGTCAAGACACATTATGATGTGTCTCTTGTTTTTTTTTTTTTTATAGAATGCTAGGTATTACTCAGATGCATATTTCTAATTATATGTTATTTTGCATATTAAATCACTCATTTTTTTCCTTCTAATTTAACAGGTAATATCCTGTTATTGTTTCAGATAATGAATTTGTGTTTATTTATACATCATATATCTTTCACTTATATAGAAGTGTGTTTATATCATATGCATTTAGTGACTGCACACAAACATAAGGCTTTTATGACACACCTGTATTACACCTACACATGCTTTAATGTATCATTAATGTTTGTATTTGATGTATATTACATGAGTTTAGGTGATCAAATTTAACCGAAATAGCATTCATATACCACCTGCATGGAACATATCATTTCAGCTTATGCATTGTGTCTATATGGGTGGGTGGATGGATGGGTGGGTATGGGTGTGGGGAGTTGAATGTGATTTCACTGCAGTTACTGCAATAGGTGCATGAAATGTTAAATTCCACAAGGTTTGGCTACCAACTTCTGCTTCAGAAAAATCTAACATAACATTTTACCACTACTATAGAATAAACCGCAGACCACTGCATCTGTAAGTCGGTGCACTGGCCAGTCATCTGTGTGTTACCTTTGGCATGAGGGAAGCATAGAACAGTAACACTATAACCGACCAAACCAGGTCATTAAAGGTGATTAAGGAAGGTTGTACTACCTTAACCAATAGAAAACCTTCAGAAAATCCAACCAATAATGAACAAGATTTCAATGGAGGGCTTGGCATGAAACATGTTGGCTTTTGCTCTTTTGGAGGTTAAAAGGAAGAAGAAGAAGAAGAAGAAGAAGAAGAAGAAGAAGAAGAAGAAGAAGAAGAAGAAGAAGAAGAAGAAGAAGAAGAAGAAAAAGAAGAAGCAGCAGCAGCAGCAGCATCCACCACGATAACATTATGCTGCTACAGCTCATATGAATGTATGTGTCTGTGTCCATTCTTGCAGTGCTTTTCAATTTACAGCTTTGCTGTTTGTATAGCTGTGTGCTTTCTTCTACATTGCATTACATTTACACTGGCATAGTCAAGTTTCTAACACTGGATTGCTTTTCATGCATATTGCATTTATGCAACATTGCAGCACATTCTAAATGCAAATACTAAAGTAGTGAAAAAGCGTGTTCTTTTTACTTTATGTGCATGTATTAATTACCATTGTATGGCTTTGTTGTAAAACATTAATAGTGAGTTAGAACTGCAGACATTATTATGAGAATGTGATTATTTTATTGAAATACTTTGTGAAGTTAATGTTCATTACCGTCCATGTGGAAGCCATGGTGGCACAGTGACTAGCATGCTTGCCTGCTGACTGGGTGGTCATGTGTTTGAATCTTATTCATGGCAGGGATTTTTCCATTGACTTTGGCTTTCAGGTCAGTCCAGCCTAAAATGGATATAAGGGCATTTCCTTTGGATCAATCAATCAATCAGGTGACGTCTCCACAATGAAGATTGGCTGCAATGGATCTCCAACACTGTCTGTCTCTGGCCTAGATTTTACATTCTGTCAGATTGATGTTCATCTATCCCTTGATGTTAATTCCCACCTGTATCGTTGTCTGCCTCTTGCTCGCCTACCCCAAGCCATGCCATCCAGTATGGTTTTTATAATAGTATTATCCTGTGGATAGCCAGCAAGGATATTGATCACATCATCCATTGAGTGCCGATCTGACAAAACGTATGTTTCTATCACCATATATTGACTAAACCTCACAGCGTAAAAAAAGGATAATTTACTTTACGATTCATTTAAGCAATAAAATAACTGTTCCACCTTGTAATGTAGAAGTGGTGGTCAAGTGACTATGACAATAGTCTCATGCATATGGTAGCCAGTAAGGCAAGAGATTATTACCTACTAGAGGTACAATACATAATCCAAAGTCTGAATGTAGTATGGACTGCTTTGGCAAATGGGTTTTATTTCTCTGGTGCTTTTGAACACCTTTCTGACATATGTTAACAACAGTAATAAGATAGTTGTGTTTAGTTTAGTTAGATTAGCTATGTCTGTTTATTAATATTTAACATATGTAAATATTATCCATTTCTAAAAATAGCTGGCCATTATGAGAATACTCTCCAGGACAGAGACCTTATCTCACTGCCAACTTGCCAGCTTGAGTCACCTGATCAGTATCAGAATGATGCGATAAGTCTTAGTGAAGAGATGGACCATAGATCAAGTCATGATTTTATCACTCAGGTATGAATAGTTTAATTTGTTTTGTGGTTTGTATTCGCTCACTTTAACTCAAGTGTCCCCGGGAAGGTTAACCCGGTCAACAAATGCCCACAGAAGTCGGATGAACGCAGAAGAAGAAACTCAAGTGTAGTCCATGCATGTGCTACTACTTCTAATGCGCCGGACTGATTTTTGCATGTGGATTAGCTTTCCCTATTACTAGTCGCCATTGGGCGAACCAACTCTGACTTCAGAGGTGCTTGTAATTTACATCCCCAAGTCAAGAACGAGGCGACAAAATGTTAGTCCAAGTGACCAGTCTATGGGTTGAAACCCATAGACATTGCAGAGATCTGGTCACTGTTTGAAATGGTTAGTGTTTATCTAGTATTTCTTTTTCCACAGAAATATTTTCTTGATAATTTGTCTTCTTCAAGTGCCTGACCTGAAGCAGACATTGGCACCCATATCTCTAGAACCTTCTCTTTCAACTGATATCTTTATGAAGTTGGTGTTACTGATATTTGTATTTGTTGCCCAGCTGTTTAAGCTCCGCACATTTATGTTTCTCTGTCCTCCTCTGCCTCACACGCCTAGGAACTTTCCACACAAGGCTATTGTCTCCCCATAAATTTCTTGTCCTTTCCTAATAGTTTTGATGAGTGATCTTGTATCACCTGCATCTTTAAATAACTTAGTATTTGTTTTCTTCTCTGTTTAAAAGTTTGTCAACATTCATCTCAGAAGCCACATATCTACAAAAGCCATACATCTACAAAAGCCACATATCTCAAAAAGCCACATATCAACAAAAGCCACATATCTACAAAAGCCACACATCTCCAAAAGCCACACATCTCCAAAAGCCATGTATCTACAAAAGCCATGTATCTCCAAAAGCCACACACCTCCAAAAGCCACATACCTCCACAAGCCACACATCTACTGCCTCCAATTTCTTCACCATTTTATTAATCAAGTGCATGTTAAATAACACAAATTTGGAACATAATAATAGACATTGTGGCAAAACAGGGACAGCCAGTAAGTCTAATATTAGATGCTGCAATGTGAATACAGTGAAGGTCTTGAGAAAGAATCATGTACATCACACATGAAGCATACAGTGTTCTTTTTTTAATGTTTGTTTGTTTTCTTACAAATATATTGATGTGATAATGCATATAAAAGAAATTATTCATGACACAAACAAGTACCAGCCATATACTGACCTCCTGTAACAAACACTTGGAAATATTGACTCCATATACTGGCCTTGAGTTGCTGTTTGATAATAGTATGAGTGTTGGTCGTTTAGAAAGCAATGGCAAACTACTGAATGTAAACATGTCTAGTAAATCATAAAAAGCCACCAAAAAAAGCTGGGGTTGACTGCAGTGACCTGTAAAGGACATGCAACTAACTTTATGTTATTTTTATTAATTGTACACACATTCTGAATTTACAGGCACACTTCAAAGTTGTGTTCCCAGATACAGACCTGCTAGCAACTAAAACACATTCACAATCTATTACTGAGGACAGATCAGAACTAGACAAACCAGAACTTCAGAATGGTAATTTATTTATGTTAAAACTACAAAAACTAAAACTTCAGAATATTACATTTAAATTAGAACTAGACAAACCAGAATGATAGTATATTTATATTAATTACATAAACTAGAACTTCAGAATTATATTATATTTAAATTAGAACTAGACAAACCAGAACTTTAGAATGATAATATATTTTTATTTATGTTACAACTAACATAACTTCCAGGAACTGGAACCTCAGAATGGTAATGTAATTATGTTAAAAACACATAAACTGGAACTTCAGAATGATAATATATTTATGTTAGAACTAGACAAACCAGAACTTCAAAATAATAATATATTTATGTTAGAACAAGACAAACCAGAACTTCAGAATGATAATATATTTACATTAAAACTACATGCACCATAACTTCAGAATAGTAATATATTTATTTTAACATTAGACAAACCAGAACTTTAAAATGGTAATATACTTATTTGTTTTCTTATGTTTACCATGTTATTTTTTTTTTACTACATTTAAATATAGATAATTTTATCTTATTCTTATGCCAAATTGTCATCTTTGCTGATGCCAGACTTTCTGCTTTTTACCTTACAGTGGTCAAATACTTTAAACAGAGACCTCATACTGCGCACAACAGATTCAGTAGAGAGGTAAAGCAATTAACATGTGTTACTTAACTCTTTCTGTCCTAGACAGCTCTTACAGTAACCCATTTCTGTCTATAGGAGTTGTACTTTAATGTAACACATATTTTGTTTATAGTTACAGAAATAAATACCTGATGTTCTTTTCCACATTCATATCAATACAATATCAATGCTGAAAAATAATGCAGTATCGAAAATTTGGATTGTGTGGTGATTTGTTCCATGCTCAATCTTTATTGACTTAGATGGATTGGACACTTTAGAAGGACGGATGAAGGTAGAATATGAAAGGACATCTTTTTTGATGAATTACAGATGGGTAAAAGATCTTGGGGTCGGTTTCTACTATGATACAAAGATGTGTGCAAGTGGGACATGATTTATAATGTACATAGGGAGCAAATCACAGCTGACCATGTTGCATGGAGAGCAAAGAAATTGAATAAATACACAGGAGAAAATGATTGCATATAGGTCATACACTGAGCATGTGAGACATAAGATGGTGCGTGTAGGTGGAAATGACCATGTGTTCACATGCATCCATTTTGAACGAACATTTACAATACTAATTGGTATGATCAGTAACATTCACTACCACCATGGTTGTAGTTATTATGCATTTTTTAAGCACAATGTAACAAACTATCATCTGTTAAGATGGCAAGGTGCCAGCACATACTATTCAGGGAACTGAACCCCAAACTATTGTGTTGGTATTTGGGAACACTACCCACTGCATTTTGGCCGTGTGTTACTGGGGCCCCAAAGTGGAAACAAAGTAACAATGTAACCTCCTGTGCATGTTGAAAAAGGTGACTAAAGAGAGCTGGTGTGAGACTGACTACTTCACACCATTGACAAATTCAGTCATCCTCCAACCAGCAATTGAGTGGCCTACAAAAGGTTAGATATTTGTGGCTGTGCCTACACTCCATTGGGAGTCTTAAAGGCAGAAGAAAGAACACAGAACCAATAAAGAACTGGTGTTGTAAGCCGCTACACGCTGCAAAATTTACTGAGGAAGCGATCCAAACACTTATGGACCGAATGGTTCGATGTGTAATGAGGAGGATCTGTCGACTAACAAAGGCAGAAGAAGAAGAAAATCCACTATATTTAACTAGAATGTTTTTTTCTCCGGAACCTACAATGCAAATGAAATAGAGGGAGACAGAAAACACAAGAAGAAGAGAATTAGAGACTGATATATAGTATGGGGAGGACAAGGAGGAAGCTGCAGAAGATAGCAAAATATAGGTCAGCTTGGCGCCAGTTGGTTAAGTGCTCACACCTAAGTATGGAATAAAGTGCTGAAGAAGAAGAACCTTTATATCACCATAGGCTGCCAGATGTGCATGTCTGACACAACTATGCACACTTATTTCCTGAAGCAAGACCTGCTTGATACTCCTCATTGAGGGAATTCAATATAGGCTGCAAACATATATTCAAGACTATTATCATCAAGTGCCATCTCCACATTTAACTTTGACATTGATGAGCCTCCAACTCCATTTTCTGCATATTCATAGTGCGCTTACAGGCTTTTCCAGCCTGTCTCTTGATGTTTACTATCCACATGCAATATCGTCTTCATCTTGTATGTTTCTTCTCCACTTTTTTCAGTTCATCTCTAGATGTTGTCTATCTATATATAATGTTATATTTCTCTCCACTTTTCCAACCACAACATCCTTTAATAAGCAGCTACCTCTTTTTGCATGGCTTAAATACTTAATTGTCTGACTGTAATTTCATTCAGTAATGTTTTCTTCAATACCAGATTTTGTAATACTTCTTTGTATGTTTTCTTCTCCTGCCATGAGAATCACCCCTTTACGTTTATATAACTGCATTTCAAATGTTTCATTGTTATCCTCACATTGTTTATTCATTGTCCATGTTTCTGCACCATGCAAATAATGAAGTGCAACTGTACAACTCGATTACTCTTAATTTTAACTTGTTATTTAGGTGTTTAGATCAAGGAAATAATGGCATATTGTTGAAGTATACTCCGGCCATTTCTGTTCTTTTTTTTTTAAATTTCTGCCAACATGACTGAAATACAGTATTTTAATTTATTTCTTGAATGCCAGGATTTACAGGCTGCTTTTGAGGTATCCTTGATCAAATACAAAGAACTGTTTGGGTAAGATTCTCAGTGTCGGTGTATATGGCTTTTTCATTACATACATGCCTGTCTGCAGACATGTGGGAAGTGTGGCTTAGAAGTATGTCAGTTAACATGTGGGATATGTGGCTTGGAAGTTTGTCTTTTACCATGTGGGATATGTGGTTTAGCACAAGGTCTTATTTTTGTATGTATGTTACGACCCTTAAGTGAAGAAAATAACAGTAACACTATAAACAACCATGTATGTCACAAGAGGCATCTAAGGAGGGTAGATGTGGTATTTACTACCTCAACCTGTAGGAAACTTTAGCAGCAAAGTCCAGTCACAAACAGTCTACAGAGGGTGCAGCATGAGTTGGTTGAGGGCCTTGCTCCTTTGGCAGATGACAAAACAAAAAAGAAGAAGGGGAGGAGTAGGTGTGGAGGAGTAGAAGGAGATGAAGAGGAAGAACTAACAAAATATTTTCTCTTTTAAAATTCTCTTGAATGTACTAGTTTATTTTTGTATAATCAGGCTGCAGGTTGCATCTACTACTTCATGTTTATAGTGAAAGTAAAGGAAGACAAAGGAGGAGTCATATTTTCATTGACACCCTAGGGTAGTAGAACAATGACACCCTAGGGTAGTAGAACAATGACACCCTAGGGTAGTAGAACAATGACACCCTAGGGTAGTAGAACAATGACACCCTAGGGTAGTAGAACAATGACGCCCTAGGGTAGTAGAACAATGATGCCCTAGGGTAGTAGAACAATGACTCCCTAGGGTAGTAGAACAATGACGCCCTAGGGTAGTAGAACAATGACACCCTAGGGTAGTAGAACAATGATGCCCTAGGGTAGTAGAACAATGACACCCTAGGGTAGTAGAACAATGACACCCTAGGATAGTAGAACAATGACACCCTAGGCTAGTAGAACAATGACGCCCTAGGGTAGTAGAACAATGACACCCTAGGGTAGTAGAACAATGACACCCTAGGGTAGTAGAACAATGACACCCTAGGGTAGTAGAACAATGACACCCTAGGGTAGTAGAACAATGACACCCTAGGGTAGTAGAACAATGACACCCTAGGGTAGTAGAACAATGTCACCATTCTGCCTTGTTCAATTACTTTGAACTTGAGCATATTCCACACACTTTAGCTGTCCATATTAACAGTGTCCATTGCCATCAGATGAACCCTCTCTGACTTCTGAGGTATGTCTCCAAGTCAAGGGCAGGAAGGTGTTGTATTTCAGACCACATATGATAATCAATAATTGCAAATGTCAATGGAGAAATGTGATTACCATTTTGGCAGAATGTGGATTAAAATGTTTAAATACATGTTACTGTTCTGTACAAGATAATAACTGTAATCTTTTTTTTTAATGTGACAATTTTTATTTATTTGACAGATCATCTCAGACAAGTGACAAGTTATACAAGAATGATGATCTTGAATTTTCTCAAAACTGGCATGAAAGACAGATTCAGAGGTGACAATGGTTGCCTAATGTAGAAGTGTTTATGTGTAATTTCATAAAGTCATTATTCATTCATTTTATGACAGAAAACTCTGACATGTTGAATTTAAATGCATATTTGTTTTTATTTATATTTTATTATATTTGAATAGATCAACAAACAGCAAAGTTGACTTTTGTAGCTAATTGAAATCTGCATATTTATCATATTTATTGTAATGAATTACACATCTTGATGTTTAGAATTAAATTTTCATCAAGGTCATTTTTGTTTGTATGCTGATGTTTTGGAAGAACCATTTTAGTAATTAATGCTTTTTAAGAGTGCTAGTTCTTGATGTTTTATTCTACAACCTAAAATCCACCAAAAAGTTAAAAGTAATCCCATGACAGATATTGCCACTGTGGTGTGAAGTGTTAGGCCTACAGACAACCTGTGTTATGGCATAGTAAGGTGAAGTGGCCATTTCCATTTCTCATTGCCTTTCCTTCTTTAACAATTCTGAGAGAATTCTAAAAAAAATTTCTTGGTACTCATTTTATCAGCCTCAGTTGACCCCAGAAAAAAAAAATCATACTGCAGCTGGGAATTAAACCTGGACCTCTGTCTTGGAAAACAGTTGTACTAACCACTTGGCCTTAAGAGTTAAGACACCTTGGAGATATGGTGTTAAGCTTAAAGTTTTCAGTGAACAAACTATATGTTAAAAATATGTTAACTCTAATGTGTAGTGACTTCTGCTGTATGGATAGGAAACACAGAGCATTAATAAAACACTTATCAATAAACTACAAATATTCAGTAACTAGTGCCTACAGAGAATACAAGCACTAAAATGGTTTGACAGAATCATTAATGTGGATCTTAGTGAGAGAAATAGATGCATTTCAGTTAATCAAGAGATGAAGAAAAGACATTGGTTCTGGATAGGACATACATTGAGAGAACTTGACAATAGTATTACTAGAAAACCCTTCTTCTGGAACCAGCAGGGCAAATGAAGTAGAGGGACATCTATAAACACACGGAGAAATGAACACTATGGAAGGACATAAAGGAATCTGCTAAAGATAGCAACAGATGGGAGGGTTTATCATGAATTTATGAGGGTTTATGCTACAGTGAGACATGAAGAGAAGAAGAAGACACAAAAGAGAAAGAAGAAGAAAAAAACTCTTATTTTATGTGAACAGTATAACAAGTTTATTTGACATCTTTCTGAAAACGTCAGCATCCACTTTGGTTATATATGAAGTGGTTATTTACCGAGTTCTTTATTGCTGAATGAGTTAAATTCACTCATGTTTATTGTAATTCATTTATAACTGTACTTATTTATAATTTAGGCACATGCTTCTTCGAATGCAAACAGAATTAAGAACTCTGAATGTGCAAGAAAACCAACAGGCGATGCCCCAACCGGAACAGACGAACATGAAACAGTGCATGCCTGAAGGTAGGAGCTTCATGATTTCTGTACTCTTTTGTGTTTCTTAACTGATTCAGTGCTGGCAGATAATATATCATCACATCTGACTTTCCATTTGGATAGAAGGTCAGTATATAGCCATACTAGGCTTATCGTGTTATTTGTTTTGTTTCGTGGTATCTTCCACAATTTCAATGTTCAGTTAGCAAAATTACATTATAATATTTATTCATTTGATTGTGTACCGTATTTGATCTAAACCTACTTTTTTTTTTTGCACTGAATCAGTTAATACAGTCAATCAATTAATCAGTCAAGTGTCATCTCCACAGTGAAGTTTGATTGCAATAGATCTCTAAAAGTACTCTTCTACATCTCTGTTTGGCTGCACACTCTGATAGACTGCTTTTCCAAATTATCTTTTCACTTGATATAACTAATACATAATCCCCACACATTGACACATAGATTTCACAGTTGTATATGGATATATCGTGTGAGGAAATGCAACCCAAAGACTTAATGTCATTGAAGGGCAGACAAAGCCCTAAAGCCTAGCCTTGGTCAGCAACTGGTCTAAGATCGAAGCTCTGACAAGCAGAGTTAGAGCATTGCTTTGCTGATGTGGTAGCTTCTGCAGCTTGTCCTGTTTCAGATGTATTGGTGTTACCATTCCGCTAGAGTAAACTAGGCAGGCTGAGAGAGGGGGCATGCTGCATGGGCAACATATGGTCTCAGTCCAGGCTTTGTACTATGGAGCGGTATAACTTCATCCCTGGTCCCTGCACAGGTCTGCATGGCCAAATGAGTAACAACACGTGTTCTTAAACATCCGTTGTGCTGATGCCAAGGTAAGGAGTTCAATCCCTACACCGGACAGCTGGACTAAGATGTTGACCTGTCATCCTTGACTTGGGGACGTACATTACAAGTACCTCTGAAGTCAGAGTGGGTTTGCCTGATGGCGAGGGACACTGTTAAAAAGGAAAGCTAATCCACACGCAAAATTAAGTCCATCATTACTATAAAATAGTGTGTATAGACTCCGCTTAAGTTCAAAGCGAGCGCCAAAAAAACATACCTGGTCCCTGCCATGTGTTGTAGTTATTACGCCTTTTTTTAAGCACAAAATAACTAACTATCATCTGTCAAGATGGCAAGGTGCAGCAGCAACTGAAGATGAAGCCATGAACTTGGGTGACTGCATTTGTATGGAGGCATTTTCTGATTGAATTGTTTTGCAAGAGGGTAGTGTTTGTTTATAGAGGATTTCTCAGCAAGAGGGCACATTCATTTCACTAATGTAATACATTTCTTTGTGAAGTTAAATCTCTAAATTATAAAATCATTTTTAAAACATTGTTATTCGGCTCTGTGGCAATGAGGTTGCGAATGCAGTTTATAATCCCACATACTACATTCGAAACACAGCTGCTGGCGATTTGGAAGCAGACCGCCTTGTGTTGGTTTCAATTGTATGAGTGCTGGTCATTCAGAAAGGCAATGGCAAACTACTGAAAGTAAACATGCCCAGGAATGACAAACAGCCAAAACATGCTGGAGTTGACTGCTACGTCCTGTAAAGAAGGATGTGAAAGTAACTTTTTTTTCATGTTAGTTAACTACATTTTCAAATTTCATGCACTGCCAGAGACACTTTTCTTCATTGTAGGACACTTCACTGTAGTAACAGAGAGTGCAAGGAAAGGACTCTCCTTGAATATCAAGAAAACAGTAACAATGCTGATATCAAAGAAAATGGTGACACCAAAATGTGACATAGAAATAGAAGGAAATATTCTTAACCAAGTAGATAATTTTAGATACCTAAGGACATTTATAACATCAGATGGAAGATGTACAACAGAGATTAACAGCAGAATAGGGCAGGCAAAGGCCGCATTTCAGAAAATGAAGAGTATCTTATGCAATAGGTCACTATCACTGAGTGTAAGAAAGAGAGTGCTGAAATGTTATGTAGAACCAGTTTTCCTGTATGGCAGTGAATATTGGAATGTCATCATCATCATCATCAAGTGCCGTGCCGGCTGGCGTAGGCGTTCATGGCTCTCCATAGATCTCGGTCTTTGGTTTTCTGGATCAACTCTGCTGCTGATATTCCTCCATGCCACCGTCTCAATCCATCCAGCATCACTTCTCTTGGTCTACCTCTGCCTCTCTTCCCCTCGATCTTTCCAGTTGTTACGATGTTCTCCAATGCCTCTCTTCTCATCACATGACCGAGGAAAGCTGTTTGTCTCTGTCTTATTGTTGTATATAATGTTCTAGTTTCGTTAGCCTGTTTCAGGCAGTCGTCGTTAGTTACTCTGGCAGTTCAAGGAATTCGCAACATTCGTCTCAGGAACCACATCTCTGTTGCTTCTAATTTCTTCTTAATTTGTTCATTTACATTCCAAGATTCACTGCCATACAGCAAAACTGGTTCTACATAACATTTCAGCACTCTCTTTCTTACATTCAGTGATAGTGACTTATTGCATAAGATACTCTTCATTTTCTGAAATGCGGCTTTTGCCTGCCCTATTCTGCTCCTAATCTCTGTTGTACATCTTCCATCTGATGTTATAAATGCCCCTAGGTATCTAAAATTATCAACTTGGTTAAGGATTTTCCCTTTTATTTCTATGTCACATTTTGGTGTCACAATTTTCTTTGATATTACCATTGTTACTGTTTTCTTGATATTCAAGGAGAGTCCTTTCCTTGCACTCTCTGTTACTACTACGTCTAATAATTGTTGTAGGTCTGTTGAATTATCCGCCACCAATACTGTGTCATCTGCATAGCGTATATTATTTATATTATAACCTCCAACTAGTATTCCTGGCATCTCTTTGATCTCTCTCATTATTACTTCGCTATACAGGGAGAAAAGATCTGGTGACAAGACACACCCTTGTCGTACTCCTAGCTTTATCTGTTCGTAACTACCCTCTTTATTTCCCATTTTAATTGCTGCTACTTGGTTCCAGTAAATATTCTTTATTATTCTTAAATCTTTTCCATCAGTGTTGATATCTTCCAACATTTTAATCAGTTCATCATGTTTTACTTTATCAAATGCCTTAGTATAATCTATGAAGCACAAATATATGTCTCTCTGTTTCTCTATTGACCTTTCTATTAGTGTCCGTAATGTATAAATTGCATTGTTTGTGCCCTTTCCTTCCACAAATCCATACTGTTCTTCACTAATTTCCATTTTTATTTTCTTTTTGGTTCTTCTCATTATGATTCTGAGTAGAAGCTTAGTGATATGGTTTATAAGGTTAATTGTACGAAAATCTTCACAATCAATTGCTCCTGGTCTTTTTGGTATAGCTATAAATACAGATTTCAGCATATCACTGGGTAAATATCCACTGCTGTAAATATCATTCAACATTTTGGTTAATATATCTACTCCAAATTCTCCCAATACTTCTAATTCTTCTATTGTGATTTCATCTGGCCCAGCTGTTTTTCCTTTCTTCATACGTTTCATAGCGTCAGCGACTTCTTCTTTCAGAATAGGTGGACCTTCTAAGTTACTATCTTCTGTTAATTCTTCCCTTTCTCCTTCATATAATTCTCTTATATACTCATTCCACCTCTTCATTATAACATCTTCCTCTAATATTATCTTTCCTGTTTTTGATTTCAAACACCCTGTATTTATTCTTATTTTTCTTCCTGTAAGCTCACTGATTTGTCTGTGCATATTTTTTGCATCTTTAATGGAATTTAATTCAATTTTTTTGCATTGCTCGTTTAACCAACTTTCTTTAGCCTTCCCACATTTATCTTTTATTTCTTTATTTATCTTAGCGTATTCTTGTTTGTCATTTTTACTCTGTTTTCTTTTGTCCATCAGTTTTAAGATATCTTCATTCATCCATTTTTTCTTGGCTATTTTGCCTCTCTCCGGTAATACTTCTTTGCTAGTTTGATGAATGGAGTCCCTTAACATTTCCCATTGTTCATCTATACTCTGTATTTTAACTATTGCATTGTACCTATTTTTCACAGTCACTCTGTATTGTTCTTGCATTTCCTTATCTATTTTCAGAACCTCTTTATTAAGTCTCATGTTCTTAACCATTTTTTTCCCTCTCTTTAATCTTACTTTTATATGTCCACATAGTGGTACATGATCACTATTACAGTCAGCACCAGGCATTGTCTTTACATTAATTAAAGCATTTCTAAATCTTTTATTAATTAGTATGTAGTCAATTTGGTTGCGTATTTTCTTATCAGGGCTTATCCATGTGTACAGTCGTCTTTTATGGTGTTTAAACCATGTGTTTCCAATTATCATATCATTGATATTTGCCTATTCTATTAGCTTTTCCCCTCTTTCATTTCTTGTACCTAAACCATAATTCCCCACTACATCCTCCATTTTTCCCTTTCCTACTTTTGCATTAAAATCACCAAGTATTATCTTTATTTCTTGTGATCCAATTTGAGCCATCGCCATTTCTATTTCGTCATAAAAGTGTTGTATTTCTTCATCAGTACTGCTTGCTGTTGGTGCATATACTTGTATAATATTTATGTCTATTGGTTTGCCTTTGATTTTTACCATAATAACTCTATCTGAAATACACCAGTATCCATTAATTGACTTGGCTGTTTTTTCGTCTAATATTATTCCTACACCTTTTTCATGTGTATCCCCTCCAGAATAAATTATTGTGTGATTGTCAGCTATAATTTTGCCCGATCCCTTCCATCTCATCTCACTAACGCCTAGTATATTCATTTTCATGCTATCCATCTCTCTTAGAACATTGGTCAACTTTCCTAGCTCATTTAATGTCCTAACATTCCATGTTCCTACTCTAAATTTATTTATTTTAGTTAAGTTTTTGCCATCAGTAGCTGGATGACGGTCTGGTGTCACCTGTGGCTCATGACTGTCCCTACCGGACGAGGATGCCCTAAGACAGCCACTAACTTTGAAATATGTTTTGCCATGAAGTCTTGGGAAGATAATGTGGTGGTTTCCCCTTGCCTTCCACATTCACATGGTGGTCTTTTTACCTCTGCCTTTGACAGCCATTTCCGACTGTAAGGACAAGTGAGTGCCCTGCTCTGCTCAGCTGCAGAGTTGTCCACTTATTCCGGTGGATACTCGGTCCCCAGAGCTGTGTTAGCCACACCGTAGTGTGTTTCCATCCTCTACCGCGGGGAGGTGCAGTTGGGATTTTCCCTTCATAAAGTTATGGTCTCTGACCAAAACTCTCCAGTACTTTTAGAGGATTGGAATGTAAATGAACAAATTAAGAATAAATTAGAAGCAACAGAGATGTGGTTCCTGAGACAAATGTTCAGAATTCCTTGGACTGCCAGAGTAACTAACGACGACTGCCTGAAACAGGCTAATGAAACTAGAACACTATATACAACAATAAGAAAGAGACAAATAGCTTTCTTTGGTCATGTAATGAGAAGAGAGGCATTGGAGAACATCGTGACAACTGGACAAATCGAGGGGAAGATAGGCAGAGGCAGACCAAGAGAAATGATGCTGGATGGATTGAGACGGTGGCACGGAGGAATATCAGCAGTAGAGTTGATCCAGAAAACCAAAGACCGAGATCTATGGAGAGCCATGAACGCCTACGCCAACTGGAAGGGCACTTGATGATGATGATGATGATGATGATGAGGACACTTTACAAGTAAAGATAGGGATAGTCCCATAGCAGTTACCACCATTGAGGTGTGAAGTGTTAGGCCATTACATATTTTAGGCAATGACATATGAGGTGGAATAGCCAGTTCTTTTCCTCATCAAGTTTACTTTTCAGACAATTCCCAGAACTGGGAATTACTGTGGCAAAATGGTCATGCCACCTGTCTCACACTGTGAAAATCATGGGTTTATTTTTTGGACTCTGTCATTCGGTTCATGAGTGCAATTTTTTGGAGACCCCTGGGGAGCTACAGAGTTTGTCCTCACTGAGACACTTTCAGCAGGCAGCTGTACAGAAAGAGACCAAACCATATGGGATAAAACCTGGTACAATGAAATTTATCATTTTACCTTTAAAACCCCTATAATTATCCATCGAATTCTGAGAAAATGTCTGCTACTCATGTTTATAAGACAAGGTCAATCCTAGAGCCGTACTGGTCAGAAAAAATAATTCTGCCTCAACTGGGGATTGAACCCAGTTTACTGTCTTGGTAGGCAAGCACACTAACCTCTATGCCACCACTGCTTCACTTTATGTGTATCCATCCTACAAATACGATAATTGATTTGTTAATACTAATTTATCAAAGTATTATTGTTAATGCACCAATAATAAAGCACAGGACAATCTTACATAGATATGTAAAATATGAAGTATTAGAAATGTAACATTGGAAATATGCACTTCAGATATTTACAGTTTTTAAATACAATTGCACATTTCCAATTTTATAAAATAAATGTCTTATGTAAGTATTCTTTAATGATGGTAACCGTTTTCTAATTCTAGTTTCGGTTGATTGATTATATATAATTAATGTATTTTCACTCAGTGCACACTATATTTGAATAATCTTCTTCAGGAATGTTGATTTTTCTTATCTGCCTCCTATTCTTCTTTATCTTCCTCCTCTTTTTCACCTCCTCCTCCTGCCCTTCCTTCTTCCCCCTCCTGCCCTTCCTTCTTCCCCCTCCTGTTCTTACTCCTTCCTCTGCTTCTTGTCTACTACCTTCATTTCCCAATAGAGTATAAACCTTCAACCAACTCACACAAAGACATTTGTAGCCTTCTTCATGATTGGTTGGATTTGGCAGCTAAAGTTTTCTATGGGATGGGGTAGCCAGTCTCGCGCCCACCAACCCTCCTTAGTTGCCCCATATGACATACATGATAGTTACAATGTTACTATTCTTTGCTTCCTTTTTTTGCTTAAAAGTTTCTTGTAAGACTGAATGCTTTCTATCATTGGATGATGATAGTGTTTTCTGGCTGAGTGGCTGAAAACTCCGGGTTCTCCTCCGGAGACCCGGGTTCAAATCCTTGGTAAGGTGTGGATCTTTTTCTGACAGAGAAAATAAAATCCTAACCTGCACATTTTGCGGTGAGTGCACTAGCCAGACGTCCTTAATTCCTCAGGCTCAAGACCCTCCCTGTCCTACAATGCAAGGTACTCCAGGCAGTAGATGACAGTTTTATTTTTCATTTTTTTTCATTCAGCTGTAAAATCTGTCCACAGACTCAAATACTGTCAACAGAAGAAACAACAACACACCATCAAAACTATCAGCAAGCAGAAATCAAAGACAAAGTACTCCCCTGTCCACAAAGCAAAGATTGAGAACTGCCTCAAGCACAAATCACAGAGCGGTTACTGTCCATGGTAATCGGCCAGTAGTGTGCAATACAGGATCCTCCCCCACCATACCCAGACCTCGTACAGTCAGTGGTGCGTATGCAGATTACGTTTCACTGCCCAAGAGACAATCTGATCATATAATGAACATGTCCAGACATATACAGCAGATGCAGGACATGAAGACTGGCATTCATCAGCTGAAGCAAGATCCCCAAAAAAAGTCAGATCTGAGACTTGAGAAACCTTTCAGGTATGTGCATGTCAGCCATTTCTTGACTTAGCATATTTCATGATTTGTGTGTGTGTGTGTGTATGTTTATTTATGCTTGTAGAGGGTGCAACCATTATGAATAGAATATCAGCAGATAGTTTCAGGAAATGTAAGAGGTTTCTTTTTAAAACAAGATCAAATTAACCTAAGTTGTTTTTATTATTGTAAGAAATAACATACAAAAATATATATCTACATATTCAAGCTATCCTACTTGGAGGTCAGCATGGGTGAATGTATGGGAGTGCTTGCTCTTTAACTTCCTGTGTGCTGATACCGAGGTAGCGGGTTCAACCCCTACACCGGTCAGTCATGCTAAAATGCTGACTTCTCATCCTTGACTTGGGGACATAAATTAGAATACCTCTGATATCAGAGTGGGTTCTCCTGATGGTGAGGGACACTGGTAATAGGGAAAGCTAATCCACACAAGAAAACCAGTCCACTGCACTAGAAGTAGTAGCATATGTATGGACTGTGTTTGAGTTCAGAGCAAAAAAAAGCTATCATATTAAGGTTATAATTGCAGTTTAGTAACATTATTCTTAATAAAAACAACAATAATATTTATACATTTCAATGTTAGAGAGTAGAGGGGAATAATTACAGGATTAAGAGTAGCTGGTGAAATAGCCGACTGTGTTGTATGACTTCTCTTCATGGGGAGCTGCAGTTGTGCAATGCTCTCTTACTAGCCTGGAAGTCATGGGTTTGAATCCCCATTGAAGCAGATTTGAAAAACCTGAGCTCCTAGGTCAACCCAGTCCAGACTGGGTACCATGAAATGTCTGGGGGAAGTGAAGGTGAAGGGCATTATATTGACCATGTCACCCCTCGCTGGCCATTTGGTCTACAGAAATAGGCAATTGCCCACTGTGCATACCTGGCCATGTAAGGTATGAACATGTATTTGTGCTTGTTGTTTCTTTGCGGGGTCTTAATTGACTTTCTGTTGTATTTTATATTTTCATATCCTGCTGCAGACACAATCTTTCTTATTCAGACTGACTAAACTAATGATAATGATGATGATGATGTTGTTGATGATGATGTTGATGATGATGATGATGATGATGAACTTCTTTGTATTCGAGCATGTATTACTTTCAGCAACAAATACTTTGAGCAACAAGTGTTAAAACAACAACTGCCTGGTAGAGAAAGAGTTAATTGAATGGCTGATAGTTCTGAAAGAAAAACAACCAAACTTACCTAAACCATCAATGTCTCTAAATTGTTGTCTTAAATTTGCAGATGCAGGCTGCGGCAGGATACAAAAACTCACAGAGGTAAACTTCACTTAACATCTGAACCCTGCCAACCATTTGACCCACGGCTGCTTGATCCACGCAACCCACATTCTGTGAGACCCAGGTCGAGCAAGTCTATACCCAGTAAATGCTAGTAAGTGTTGACAGTTATTGTAGAAAGTCTGTATCCAGTAAATGATAGTAAGTGTTGACAGTTATTGTAGCAAGTCTGTACCCAGTAAATGCTAGTAAGTGTTGACAGTTATTGTAGCAAGTCTGTACCCAGTAAATGATAGTAAGTGTTGACAGTTATTGTAGCATGTCTATACCCAGTAAATGATAGTAAGTGTTGACAGTTATTGTAGCAAGTCTTTACCCAGTAAATGATAGTAAGTGTTGACAGTTGTTGTTGCAAGTCTGTACCCAGTAAATGATATTAAGTGTTGACAGTTATTGTAGCAAGCCTGTACCCAGTAAATGATAGTAAGCGTTGACAGTTATTGTAGCAAGTCTGTACCCAGTAAATGATAGTAAGTGTTGACAGTTATTGTAGCAAGTCTGTACCCAGTAAATGGTAGTAATTTTTGATAGTTATTGTTGCAAGTCTGTACCCAGTAAATGATAGTAAGTGTTAACAGTTATTGTAGCAAGTCTGTACCCAGTAAATGATAGTAAGTGTTAACAGTTATTGTAGCAAGTCTGTACCCAGTAAATGATAGTAAGTGTTGACAGTTATTGTAGCAAGTCTGTACCCAGTAAATGATAGTAAGTGTTGACAGTTATTGTAGCAAGCCTGTACCCAGTAAATGATAGTAAGTGTTGACAGTTATTGTAGCAAGTCTGTACCCAGTAAATGATAGTAAGTGTTAACAGTTATTGTAGCAAGTCTGTACCCAGTAAATGGTAGTAAGTGTTGACAGTTATTGTAGCAAGTCTGTACCCAGTAAATGATAGTAAGTGTTGACAGTTATTGTAGCAAGTATGTACCCAGTAAATGATAGTAAGTGTTGACAGTTATTGTTGCCAGTCTGTACCCAGTAAATCTTCTTCTTCTTCTGCGTTCATCCTGAGTTTTTTTGTGTGGATGTGATTGCGTTGTGCCTGTTTACAGCAGAGCTGCGTTCTTGCGCCGTTAGGCCGACACATCCGACTTTTGCGGGCATTTGTTGACCGGGTTAACCTTCCCGGACCCAGTAAATGATAGTAAGTTTTAACAGTTATTGTAGCAAGTCTGTACCCAGTAAATGCTAGTCAGTGCTGACAGTTATTGTAGCAAGTCTGTACCCAGTAAATGATAGTAAGTGTTAACAGTTATTGTAGCGAGTCTGTATCCAGTAAATGATAGTAAGTGTTGACAGTTATTGTAGCAAGTCTTTACCCAGTAAATGATAGTAAGTGTTAACATTTATTGTAGCAAGTCTGTACCTAGTAAATGATATTAAGTGTTGACAGTTATTGTAGCAAGTCTGTACCCAGTAAATGCTAGTAAGTGTTGACAGTTATTGTAGCAAGTCTGTACCCAGTAAATGATAGTAAGTGTTGACAGTTATTGTAGCAAGTCTGTACCCAGTAAATGATAGTAAGTGTTAACAGTTATTTTAGCGAGTCTGTACCCAGTAAATGATAGTAAGTGTTGACAGTTATTGTAGCAAGTCTGTACCCAGTAAATGACAGTAAGTGTTGACAGTTATTGTAGCATGTCTGTACCCAGTAAATGATAGTTAGTGTTGACAGTTATTGTAGCAAGCCTGTACCCAGTAAATGCTAGTAAGTGTTGACAGTTATTGTAGCAAGTCTGTACCCAGTAAATGCTAGTCAGTGTTGACAGTTATTGTAGCACGTCTGTACCCAGTATATGATAGTTAGTGTTGACAGTTATTGTTGCAAGTCTGTACCCAGTAAATGCTAGGCAGTGTTGACAGTTATTGTCCATTTTTGTGTGCTCTCAATCATTCCTCTTTGTTGGAATTTACCTCTTTCTTTACTTGTGTTGCCTGTTAATATATTGATAAGTACAATCATCATCATCATCCGGTGCCTTGCCAGCTGGCGTGGGTGATCATGCCTCTCCACAAATTACGATCTTCGACATCATGGATCAGTTTGTGTGTTGACTCCATTCTGTGCCATGACACAAAACTGTCAAGAATCTTCTTACACTGTCTTCCTCTATTTATCTTTCCACAAATCTTTCCCATTGTCTCAACATGTTCCAGTTTTTAGTTTTTGTCTTCTCATAATGTGGCCAAAAAACAATGACAGCCTCTTTCTGATGTTTGTGATAAGTTGTCTTTGCGTCTCAGCTTCCCTACAAACATCCTGATTGCTCATTTTGGCTGTCCAATTAATTTTCAGCATTCTTCTATAAAACCACATCTCCAAGGCTTCCAGGGATTTTTTTGCCTGTTTACTAATTGATTGGCAGCCGTATGTTAACACTGGTTCTATGCAATATGCAAGAACTCTTTTTCTAACTTTCAAGGACAGTGACTTATTGCACAAAACATTCTTCATTTGACAGAGTGCAGTGTTTACTTGTCCTATTCTGTTCTTCATCTCAGTGATAAGTACAATACTGAAAACAATTTATTAGCTTAGAGATGACTTATTCTGTGGACACTGCGATCTAAGCTAGACAATCAGTGTAAGGTCACCATACAGTGTAAGGCTTCTCACCATGGAGTGCCCAGAAATGAGAGAGCTGATAAATAACTTTGGCTTTAAAAGGATCCACCAACCAGCCAAGCAACTAACTAATCAAGCATATTCGTATCTATCCACCAACCAGCCAACCAACCAACTAATCAAGCATATTCGTATCTATCCACCAACCAGCCAACCAACCAACTCAAGCATATGTGTATCTACTAACCTGCGCTGTTGAGAACTGGTGTCCTTTTAACAATGTTTCCTTTATATTTTCCACAGCCATTATATATTGGTGTCCAACCCAAAGACAGATGACACTTTCCCACTTCCAACAACACTGGAGAAGTATCTGATTGCAGTCAGGTTTCCACAAGAAGGGAGAAGGCTCTTCAGAAAAATAAGAAAGCTAATACAACCGGGTTCTCTACAGCAGACTGACATTGGGACAATGTAACTTGTAGCAAGGTGTGTTAGAAAGTCAGGAAGACAATATACTAACAAGGTCTGTTAGAAAGTTAGGAAGACAATATCTTGAAGTAGGTCAATGAGAGGTGTGAGACAGGGATGTGTAATGTCTCCAGATCTTTTCTTCTTATACAGTGAAAATATTTTCAGAAATGTAGAAAGTATGAGAGGAATCACCAATAGGGGATGTAACATCAATTACATTTGATATGCGGATGATACAGTATTGATTGCAGACAGTGAGCAGGATCTGCAACATTTAGCAGATGCGATTGTTGCACACAGTAAATAACTAGGGTTATAATTAAACTGTAGTAAGACACATATTATGGTCATCACTAGGAGGAAGAAACACCACAATGTAATATACAGGTAAATGGGAATATTCTAAACAAGTGAATCGGTACAATTGTCTTGGAACAGTCATAACATCTGATGGTAGATGCCTTGAAGAGATTAGAACAAGAATCGCCATGATGAAGTTAGCCTTTTGCAAGATGAAAAAATAATGACCAATAAAAAGATGTCAATTGCTACGAGAATATGAGTATTGAGGTGCTACACAGAGCCTGTACTTTTGTATGGACGTGAAGCGTGGGCAATGAGCTGACAAGCTGAAACACCTTTAATGGCTGTGTAAATGGGGTTTCTGAGGAAAATGCAAAGAATACCATGGACAGACAGACAAACCAATGAACAAGTCCTTCAAGAAACAAATGAAAACCGTAAACTGATTAGAGAAATTAGATGGGGGACAGTCACATTTTTTGGACATGTTATGAGAAGAAATAAATTGGAGAACTTGGTGACAACTGGCAAGATTAATGGGAAATAAACAATGGGAAGGCAAAGAAGTAAATACCTGGATGGCTTAGCCATGTGGTATGGTCGAGACAAGAACACAGAGCTGACCCACAACTCTGATCATGTGAGATGACAAAACATGACCGCCCATACTTATCAGCATGGCACATGATGATGATGATAAAGGTGTGGTGACATAGTAGTCAGCACACTTACCTGCCAAGATCCAGGTTTAATCCAAGAAGTCAGGATTATTTTGTCTGACAATGAGACTCTGGGTTCAACCCCACCCCATAAAAATGAATACCAGACAATTTTCTGAGAATTACTGTGAATCTACAACCATGGTCAGACTGTGAGAACAGCAAAGAGGTGTAGCCAAACAAGAACACTACGCAGGAAGCGAAAGAAGATTAATAAACCAACACAGAACTGGTGTCGTTAGCCGCTACACACTGCGGGATTTGCTGAGGAGGGGATCTGAGCACTTATGGACTGAATGGTTCGATGTGCAATGGAGATGATCTGTCGACTAACTGGCTAACTGTCTGAGAGTTCTCTGGTAAGGCAAGATTAAGAGGAAGTGAACTGGCCATCTTCTTCTTCTTGTTCGTCTTCCTCTTCCATCACTACCGCCTCTGCTTCTCATCTTCCACTGGAGCATAAGCCCTCAGGTCGCTCAAGACAAGCCCTCTGTAGAATTGTTTAAAACTGTTTAGATTCTGCATGTAAAGTTTTCTTCAGGATGAGGTAGGCAATTTGATGCCACTTCCTTAGTCGCCTCTTATGACATGTATGGTAGGTTACATTTTTTTTATTCTTTGCTTCCGATATGTTTCTAGTAACACACTGGTGAGTTTACATGTAGCCAGAATTATTAAAATACTGGAAAAATTGCTATAATATCATTATGTATTATAACAGAGAAATTGGCGGGCATTGCAAAATTGTTTGCTATTTTGAAATATTGCATGTGTAGTTCATGTTTATATGGATGCTAAAATACGTAATGGAAATCGGGGGGGGGGGGGGGGGGGGGGGGGGGGGGGGGACCTGTTTCCATTTACTTAAGGCTTCTGATGAAATATTTTTTTTTTGGAGTGCTGTGTGACTGCTGTATTTTTGTTAAGCCATTTAAAACAGATCTTTGAATGAACAGTTCCTTAAATTGTTACAGAGCTGTAAGAAGAGCTTTCTGAGAAGGTGCAACTAAAGTGAACTTCTAGTGTTCAATTCACTATTCACCAGAAAAGAAAAACTATAAACTGATGAATAATAATGTAAATATAACATATTTTAGCTCGGAATAAACTACTTGGTACTATTGCAAGGGGAACTTTCATGGTACTAGGAAATTGATGAAGTCAAAAGAAATTAAACTTAGTATCATTAATAGAATATCTAATTTTCACATCAAATCAGTAAAGCTGTATGGACCAGAAACATGGAGCATAACTAAAACAATTACCAGTAAACTTCAAAGTCACTTAAAAGTTGACAGGGTCGACTTCATTGCACCGGGTTTTATCCCATATGGCTCTGTCTCATTCCACAGCGTGGAAAGCATTGCACAAAGCATGAACTCTGTAGCTCTAGCGACGACCCACAGGAGTCTCCGAAAAAATTTCACTCGTGAACTGAAGGACGCTGCCCGGAATTGAACCCACATCCTTCGGAGCCCAAGTCAAATGGCTTGACCACTTCGCCACGGAGACTCCCGATAAACTACAAACATTCATGACTTGGTTTTTGCACAGAATACAAGGTCACAAATGATATGACAGAATCATCTCTATACAGCGCCAGAAAACAACTGGGCAGATTCCAGTGAATTAAGAGATGAGGAAAAGATGCCTTCTTGATAGGAAGTTAGTTAGTTGTATATCCTTTACAGGACATCACAGTCAACCCCAGCATTTTTTGTGATTTCTTGGCAGATTTATGTTCAGTAGTTTGCTAATGCTTTCTGAATGACCGGCACTCATATCTTTGTATTAAAACCAATGCCAAATCGCCCGCAGATGTGTTTTGAAACAGTTTCCTGTACAGGATAATGAATTGTTTCTGTAACCCCTTCACCACAGCACTGGCTGATAGGAAATGACTGACTGGCATCTGGCCATCTTGACAGACGATAGTTTGTAAAATGGAGTTATACCTCTCCATAACACAAAGCCTGGGCTGAATTTAGAGACCATGTGTTGTCCATGCAGCGTGATCTCTCTCTTGGCCTGCCTAGTTTACTCCAGAGGAATGGTGACACTAATACGTCTGGAATAAGACAAGGTACAGAAGCTACCAGATCAGCAAAGCAATGCTCTAACTGTCCGCCTGTCAGAGCTTCCATCTTAGACCAGTTGCAGATCATGGCTTAGGGCCTGGTCTTCCCTGCCATGACATTAGGTTGCATTTCCTTGCACTAAGGTAAGACTTGTACTTTCCCAATTGCACTCCTCTGCCCAAAACCATTGGCACAATGTGGGGTGTCGGGTTTGGTAAGCGACCCCCAACATTCGGAGCTAACAGAAAGCAGGTAGTAGCGTCTACTGTTATACAGTAGCTCAGTCATATCTGACTAAGATCTGACACACAATAGGAAATGCACAATAAAAAAAATATGTTAATTGTATACTAGAAACACTTTTTACTGTAACCTACAGGCAAAAGAAAAATAGAGTGAGCTCCTAATACACACGGAATGAACAAACAAACTTTATTTCCAAAGGGTTAAGAATTGGGCAAGCAGTTTTTATCTCTGTGCTCTCATACATTATTGCATTCACACATCACTTATAAAGCTAATCTGGGAAAGAGAATTAGACGCATAGATGAGTAATGAGGTGATGACAGGGAGGGAGGTACATGACTTAGTTTGTGACCTATGCTTCTTTGGGGGATAATGGACAGAGGAAGAAAGTATTAATTGATTGTTTTACGTTTCAATGAACTCGTAATCCAATACCGGTCTCTGTGGCTAAGGACGTAAAATTTGCCCAGGAATCACGAACAGCAAACATGCTGGGGTTGACTGTTACGTCCTGTGAAGGACATGCAACTTAATTTTTTAAATTTTAATCCAATAAAACTAAGAATTGTTTAACATTCAGTCAATACACTTATCACATCAAAACCATACTTTTTCATATCTGTATTTCTCCATGATACTTTAAAATTAATTAAAAATAAATATATACATCAAATTCAATGGCTTCTTTGGTTCTTTATTTTTTAAACTGGATTAGAGCCAAAGATATTATTGATTATTTCCCTTAGTGTTATAAATCATTGGCTTTTCCCTGTATAATAGTAAATTTTGGGTTGTTTCCCTTTGACTACTGTTAACCATAATCATTAATCGCAGGCTGCGGAGAAACATTTCTGTAGCTCTATGGTTTAATCTCTTTCCTTGAAGTCACAGAGTCTGATACATGAATACTCCTCTTGTGTAATTGGTTAACTGTTAATTCAGGGTTGACATCATAACAGTTTGGGCAAGATTAAGATGGTCTGTCTCGCAAGGTTTTGCTGATGATCATCGTTAACAGTAACACACTGGTTGTAAACATTTATCATCTCATAGTCCACATTTGTCGAAATGAGACTTAAATCCAACATTAAATAGGTTGTTTCATCTGTGATTGTGTCGTCTATTAGCTTGACAGATAGTCTTCAAAATACCCTCATTGTTCATTGTGAAAATCTCAACTGTTTTAACTATAGTCTTCTTCTGCCTTTCATCTTCCAAAAGCACATAGACCCTAAACCAGTGGTTCTCAGCCGGTGGGGAATTTCTCCCCCCACCAGTTGGGAATTTTAGTGTTTCCATGGGGGTGGGGGAGAATGAAGATTATTTCAAGATCGCGTCAATTCAAGAACTGATTACTTGATATTGTTTTTCCCTCCATAATTTACAGTTCTGCACTTCTTGCCCTTCTGAAATACATTTTATAACGTGAGCAGACTAATCACGTTTTATGTAGACGTCTAGACTTGTTATAGTATGTGTTATTAAATTTAGCTTCATTTTTACGTATACTATGTAGGGGCAGAGTGGGGGGGGGGGGGGGGGTGGAATGGCATTCTGACCATATGGTGAAGGGGTGCATGGGCAAAAAAAGGTTGAGAACCACTGCCGTAAACCAACTGACATCAGTCCCTTTGTATACTTTCTCATAACTGGTTGTATTTTGTGCTAAATTTTCTATGAGATGAGACATCCAGTGCACGCTAAACCTCCTTGGTTGCCTCTTATGACATGCAAGGTTGGTTACAGTGTTTTACAGTATTTTTTTTTTGCGCTCGTTCACTTTGAACTCTAGTGTAGTCCTCTCCCTCTCTTTCTCTCTCTCTCTCTCTCTCCCTCTCTCTCTCTGTCTCTTCTCTCTCTCTCTCTCTCCTCTCTCTCTCTCTCCTCTCTCTCTGTCTCTTCTCTCTCTCTCCCTCTCTCTCTGTCTCTTCTCTCTCTCTCCTCTCTCTCTCCTCTCTCTCTCTCTCTCCTCTCTCTCTGTCTCTTCTCTCTCTCTCTCTCCTCTCTCTCTGTCTCTTCTCTCTCTCTCTCTGTCTCTTCTCTCTCTCTCTCTCCTCTCTCTCTCTCTCCTCTCTCCTCTCCTCTCTCTCTCTCCTCTCTCTCTCCTCTCTCTCTCTCCTCTCTCTCCTCTCTCTCTCTCCTCTCTCTCCTATCTCTCTCCTCTCTCTCCTCTCTCTCTCCTCTCTCTCTCTTCTCTCTCTCTCACTCCTCTCTCTCTCCTCTCTCTCTCCCCTCTCTCTCTCCTCTCTCTCTCCTCTCTCTCCTCTCTCTCTCTCTCTCTCTCTCTCTCTCTCTCTCTCTCTCTCTACCTCTAGTAGTGCTGGACAGAATTGTGTATATGGATTTGCTTTCCCTATTAGCAGTGTCCCTCGCCATCAGGCGAACCCACTCCGACTTCAGAGGAACTTGTAATTTACGTCCCTAAGTCAACATTGTAGTCCAACTGTCCGGTGTAGGGGTTGAACCCCTTACCATGGCATCAGTCCACCGGATGTTTAAGAACCTGCATTCTTATCCATCCGCTATGCTGACTTACGTTTTAAGCATTATTATTCTTTCCTTCCCTTATGGGCCATAATGAATCGCAGGTGATAACTATAATACATGTACATAATTAAGATAGCAATATAATTCTTTTTTTCGCAATGACAACTTATTATCATAATCAGAAAGAAGTAGTCATAATTTTTTGACCACATTATGAGAAGACAAAAACTGAAATATGTGGATCTGTGGAAAGAGAGATAGAGGAAGACAGCATGAGAAATACTTGACAGTTTTGTGTCATGGCACAGAGGGGGAGTCAACACACGAATTGATCCTTGACATTGGAGATCGTAATTTGCGGAGAGGCATGATCGCCCACGCCAGCCGGCAAGGCACTGGATAATGATGATGATGATGATTTTTGTTAAAGAAAATTGCTGTATTTTATTCTTTAGTCGTCATCTTCAAATACCAAAGAATTTATATTTCCAATTTGTATGAAACGTTGAAATGCTAAAAAAAAATATGCATTCCTAAAGTGTATAACATACTATCACAGAATCTGTGAATGTAAATTGACGTATAGTGCAGAGCGTGTGAAATATGCGTCCAGGGAACCGAATATTCACAGAAATAAGTGGAAACGCCACCTGGACACAATGGAGCACCCATGTTTCCAGACAGTAGAAAATTTCTGTAAAATGCCGAAGTCATAAACGTCCAGTTAGAATGTGGAAGACAAGGGGAAACCTACACATTATATTGGCAAATAATAGGTGTATGGAGTGGTGACAAATCTAGAATGGAGTGTCGTGTTCAGAAACATACTAGTGCTGATACTTGATAAGCTAACATGACGTAAGGAAAGTTAGTTGCATTTCCTTTACAGGACGTAGCACTCCACCCCAGCATGTTTTTTGCTGTAGTGATATCTTAGCAAGTTTACGTTCAGTAGTTTGCCATTGATTTCTGAACGACCGGCACCCATACCATTTCATAAAAAATCAACGCAAGGTGGTTTACTGCCTAATCGCCCGCAGCTGTGTTTCGAACGCGTTATGCGGGATTACGAACTGCGTCCGTAACTCCTTCACCACAGACATAGGGATAAATAAAGTAAATTACCTTTGTACACAACTTTTGGTGTGTTGAGTATATGTTGCTAGCATCATATTTATATACAACAATCAACATTGGACTGCTGGTGTGGTCAGCATTGGACTGCTGGTGTGGTCAGCATTGGACTGCTGGTGTGGTCAGCATTGGACTGCTGGTGTGGTCAGCATTGGACTGCTGGTGTGGTCAGCATTGGACTGCTGGTGTGGTCAGCATTGGACTGCTGGTGTGGTCAGCATTGGACTGCTGGTGTGGTCAGCATTGGACTGCTGGTGTGGTCAGCATTGGACTGCTGGTGTGGTCAGCATTGGACTGCTGGTGTGGTCAGCATTGGACTGCTGGTGTGGTCAGCATTGGACTGCTGGTGTGGTCAGCATTGGACCGCTGGTGTGGTCAGTACCATGCCAATGGGCTTGATATCCCAAGCCTTTCCCTGGTACCCGATTTAGGCAAGGGTAACATGGGAGCTCAAGTCAATGTGTTTTAAATCCGTCTTGATGCGAATTCGAATCTATGACCACCGGGCCGGCAGCCATGCGTGTTAGTGTGTTAGTTACTGCACTAACACTGCTTCCATAACATGTCATGAAGTGCTGGTAGCGCATCGTGGTAGATCGCTCATGATTAAATGTACAGAATGACATTGAAGGTCGACAAACTTGGTAGATTGCTCATGATTCAATGTACAGAATGACATTGAAGGTCGACAAACGTGGTAGATCGCTCATGATTAAATGTACAGAATGACATTGAAGGTCGACAAACGTGGTAGATTGCTCATGATTCAATGTACAGAATGACATTGAAGGTCGACAAACTTGGTAGATTGCTCATGATTCAATGTACAGAATGACATTGAAGGTCGACAAACGTGGTAGATTGCTCATGATTCAATGTACAGAATGACATTGAAGGTCGACAAACTTGGTAGATTGCTCATGATTCATTGAAGGTCGACAAAACTTGGTAGATTGCTCATGATTCATTGAAGGTCGACAAACGTGGTAGATTGCTCATGATTCATTGAAGGTCGACAAACGTGGTAGATTGCTCATGATTCATTGGAGGTCGACAAACGTGGTAGATTGCTCATGATTCATTGAAGGTCGACAAACTTGGTAGATTGCTCATGATTCATTGAAGGTCGACAAACTTGGTAGATTGCTCATGATTCATTGAAGGTCGACAAACTTGGTAGATTGCTCCTGATTCATTGAAGGTCGACAAACTTGGTAGATTGCTCATGATTCATTGAAGGTCGACAAACTTGGTAGATTGCTCCTGATTCATTGAAGGTCGACAAACTTGGTAGATTGCTCATGATTCATTGAAGGTCGACAAACTTGGTAGATTGCTCCTGATTCATTGAAGGTCGACAAACGTGGTAGGTTGCTCATGATTCATTGAAGGTCGACAAACATGGTAGATTGCTCATGATTCATTGAAGGTCGACAAACGTGGTAGGTTGCTCATGATTCATTGAAGGTCGACAAACGTGGTAGTTTGCTCATGATTCATTGAAGGTCGGCAAACTTGGTAGATTGCTCATGATTCATTGAAGGTCGACAAACTTGGTAGATTGCTCATGATTCATTGAAGGTCGGCAAACGTGGTAGATTGCTCATGATTCATTGAAGGTCGACAAACGTGGTAGATTGCTCATGATTCATTGAAGGTCGACAAACGTGGTAGATTGCTCATGATTCATTGAAGGTCGACAAACGTGGTAGATTGCTCCTGATTCAATGTACAGAATGACATTGAAGGTCGATAAACGTGGTAGATTGCTCCTGATTCAATGTACAGAATGACATTGAAGGTCGACAAACGTGGTAGATTGCTCATGATTCAATGTACAGAATGACATTGAAGGTCGACAAACGTGGTAGATTGCTCATGATTCAATGTACAGAATGACATTGAAGTTCGACAAACGTGGTAGATTGCTCATGATTCAATGTACAGAATGACATTGAAGTTCGACAAACGTGGTAGATTGCTCATGATTCAATGTACAGAATGACATTGAAGGTCGACAAACGTGGTAGGTTGCTCATGATTCAATGTACAGAATGACATTGAAGGTCGACAAACGTGGTAGGTTGCTCATGATTCAATGTACAGAATGACATTGAAGGTCGACAAACGTGGTAGGTTGCTCATGATTCAATGTACAGAATGACATTGAAGGTCGACAAACGTGGTAGATTGCTCATGATTCAATGTACAGAATGACATTGAAGGTCGACAAACGTGGTAGATTGCTCATGATTCAATGTACAGAATGATATTGAAGGTCGACAAACTTGGTAGGTTGCTCATGATTCAATGTACAGAATGACATTGAAGGTCGACAAACGTGGTAGATTGCTCATGATTCAATGTACAGAATGACATTGAAGGTCGACAAACGTGGTAGATTGCTCATGATTCAATGTACAGAATGATATTGAAGGTCGACAAACGTGGTAGATTGCTCATGATTCAATGTACAGAATGACATTGAAGGCCGACAAACGTGGTAGATTGCTCATGATTCAATGTACAGAATGACATTGAAGGTCGACAAACGTGGTAGATTGCTCATGATTCAATGTACAGAATGACATTGAAGGTCGACAAACGTGGTAGATTGCTCATGATTCAATGTACAGAATGACATTGAAGGTCGACAAACTTGGTAGGTTGCTCATGATTCATTGAAGGTCGACAAACATGAATATCGCTCATATTTCACAGAATGACGTTGAAGGTCGACAAATGGAAGACATGTGAAGATGGTTGTTTGGTTGGCTGGCTAGCAGACTTGTTAATTGGTTGGTTAGTTGGTTGGTGAAATGGTTAACTGGCTGGCTGGGTGGAGAGGAGAGTTCGCTGGTTGGATGGCTGGTTAGCTAGCAGAATAATTGGCTGACTGGGTGGAGGGTTGACTGGTTGGTTGGTTGGTCGGCTGGCTAGCTGACTGAGTAGAGAATTGGCTGGATGGTTGATTAACTAGCTGGTTGACTGGGTGGAGGGTTGGATGGTTGGTGCGCGACACAAGGCAAACTTGATGAGAAAATAGCAGGGAGATAAACACCTGGATAGCTTGGCCATACAAGAACAAAAGACCTGACACAAAAATCTGATGATCGTGTGAGATGGCGAAACATGACCTCTCATGCTTATCGGCATGACTCATGATGCTGATGATATGTTAGTGATACGTTCTCTTTTCCTCTAAACCATACAGATTGCTTCTATTTGCTGTCCGTGTGTTTTGTTTTTGGAAGAGGGTGGGGAAGGGAGAGGTTCCAACCATACGTGACCTTTACTCCCCCCCCCCCCCCCACCCCCCAAAAAAATAACCCCTGCACAGGATTACATGGCCAGGATTGACTGCATGAAGCTGAAATTGTCTGATTTTCTGTAACTTGCGTGCTTGCTTGTGATCCGATTTGTCTAGTCGGTGCTTAGTCACACGGGGCATAGATCCGTACCGCGAACATTGGGAAACCGACATCAATAGGATAACGACGTGTCTGCGGGAGGGGATATTTGTGAGCTTCTGATTCAATACAACGCAATCCACTACAATACAGTTCAATTCAGTACAGTATTGTATAGTCTAGTACAGTACAGTACAGCATAGCACAGAACAATACAATACCATCCATCCATCCATCATGTGCTTACCGATAAGCGTGGGCGGTCATGTTCTGCCATCTCACTCGATCACCAGAGTCGTGGATCAGCTCCGTGTTGCAATACAATACAATGTAATACAGTACAGCACAGCACAGTACAGTTCAGTACAATACGACACTATACAGTACAGTAAAGTAACGTACAGTACACCACTGTACAACAAAAATAAGATACAGTACAGCACAGTATAATACAATACTGTGCTGTCAATACAATGGGCCAGAGTAATTCAGAGGTTACGACGTTTACCCATAGCTCGCGCAGACCTAGTCCCATTCACATCGTGTAGTGGGTGAATTGTTATAACCAAGAAGGTACCTAACCCTAAGAAGTCATTGTGACGGAAAGACTAAGCTTGCTCTCGTTTAAACTTCCTGTGCGTTAATGGCTGGGTAGACAGTTCATTCCCTACACCGGCATTAAGTTTAACTTAAACTTTGGCTTTCCGTTTGAAAGCATTGGCAATCTACTGAACATACAATTGCCTAGAAAATCAACCTGGGTTTGATCGCAAAATGCGGCAGAGGAAACACAATGTTAATAACGTAGCCAAGGGGTAGTAAATCCGACGGCTAGCATTCACCGATAAGGGCGAGAAATTTGGAGTTATCAATGCACGTTGCCAACATCTGGCGAAGGGGTTAACGACTTTCTACGTAATCCCGTATATCCACAGAAGGAACACAACTGAGCGAGATTTGGCAGCGGATCACGTCGCGTTGGTTACTTAAGGGGTATGTGAGCCGGTCGCTCAGAAATCAATGGCAAACTACTGATCTTGCCAAGAACATCAACAACAGCTGAAAAATGCTGGTGTTGACTGCAACGTCCTGTAAGGGATATGCAACTTTTTTAAAAAAAAGTGCGAAATCACATAGACAGCGCTGGTCAGGCTCAATCTGAAAACTAGAAAACTCACATAGGAAATAATATTTATAGCTGGATAAAAATATTTATAGCATGAGTAAAATAATATTTATAGCACGAGTGCTATTTCTTTAAACGCATTTGTAGAGTCGCGATGCTTAGACTTTCATGATTATCCTTGTGTGATCTATGGAAAGAGACTGGGTGATTTATTAAGATAATTTAGAACAAAGAAAGTGATTTACAAAATGCCGTACAGTACATAAGGGAAGCAAAGAATAACATGGATGCTACCTGTCACGCATGTTAAGGAGACTACATCAAGCCGCAGATATATTTAGATGCACAACCCAACCCAATCATACCCAGAAATATACAGGGCTTGACGGGGTTTATTTGAGGACCTATGTTTTATTGGGAGATGACAGGTAGAAGGAGAAGAAGGGGGGGGGGGGAGTAGGAGGGCGAGGGTGATGAGGAGAAGAAGGAGGGGGAAGGAAAGAGGCGGAGGAGGAGAAGGAAGAAGAAGAGGAGGAGGGGACAGAACAGAATGAGAAGAAGGAGAGGAAGGGTAAGAAGAAGAAGAAGAAGGAGAAGGAGAAGAAGAAGAAGAAGAAGAAGAAGAAGAAGAAGAAGAAGAAGAAGAAGAAGAAGAAGAAGAAGAAGAAGAAGAAGAAGAAGAAGAAGAAGAAGAAGAAGAAGAAGAAGAAGAAGAAGAAGAAGAAGAAGAAGAAGAAGAAGAAGGGGAGGAGGGGGAGGAGGAAGTAGAAGATGAAAAAGCAGAAGAAGCAGGAGGAGGAGACTGGGAGATAATAAGAAAAAAGAATACAAGAAGTGGTGGCAGCTTTAGTAAAATCTTTCTGCTTCTGATTAAACAAAGAACCCGTCCTATGCAGTGAAAAAAAAAAGCTCATCATTTCAGGTTTCAGCTAAATGCCAATGTGCACAGCAGGTGACTTCACCTTAGTAATGAAACAAAATGTTGAGGGCATTGGCCCTTGTGGGCGGGTCTTTGTGTTATTCTAAAGTGTCCATGGTTGGTCATTTTGGACACGGACAAGGCTATTCGCTGTTCTTCACCTGCAGTCGCATGTATTTTCATTCAAAGTACTTCAAACTTTGGTGGGCACGTGTGTATACGCCTTACTTTTATGAATAAACGTTAATTTGACAGCTCTTCATAAAAGCATTTTTAAAGGTAGGGTGAATTCCACGCCATAGCTCACTAGATCCTTTAAGACTTGGAAACTTGCGGAGAGTGACCAAGCCAAGCCATAAGGGATAATACCCGCTGCAATGAAATCACCTTTAAGCCCCGACTGTTATTATTTGTATTATTATTATTATTATTATTATTATTATTATTATTAGTAGTAGTAGTAGTAGTAGTAGTCGTAGTAGTAGTAGTAGTAGTAGTAGTAGTAGTAGTAGTAGTAGTAGTAGTGGTTGTAGTAGTAGTAGCAGTAGTAGTAGTATTAGTAGCAGTAGTAGTAGCAGCAGTAGTAGTAGTAGTAGTAGTAGTAGTAGTAGTAGAGGTAGTAGTAGTAGTAGCTGCAGCAGCAGCAGCAGTAGTAGTAGTAGTAGTAGTAGTAGTAGTAGTAGTAGTAGTAGTAGTAGTAGTAGTAGTAGTAGTAGTAGTAGTAGTAGTGGTGGTGGTGGTAGTAGTAGTAGCAGTAGCAGCAGCAGCAGCAGCAGTAGTAGTAGTAGTAGTAGTAGTAGTAGTAGTAGTAGTAGTAGTAGTAGTAGTAGTAGTAGTAGTAGTAGTAGTGGATGTAGACATAGATGTAGATTTTATTATTATTATTATTATTATTATTATTATTATTATTTAGGAACGCTATTGCCACATTTTAATTTCCCCGGCTCACAGCTCGACCCAACTTCCAAGTGACACCATGAAATCTCCCGGGACGTAAGGGCATTCGGCATGATAATAACAACTCTGCCCATCGAATTTCGATTGATCTATTAAAACAAGAAGCAGGCACCATATACCCAGTATTCCTCAAGGCGTGAAAAGCGTCCTCTGTCTTTTCCCTGCTCCCATAAAGAGGCGGCTGGTTAGCTTACATATGGGTCGACATCTCACTGCAGACATGGCTGAGAAATTAAGATCAAGAGAAGCGCCAGGTTCCGGTCACATGACAGTCTGCACAAAGAGGTCAAGTCCGGACATTGTCCGTTCTCGAGCTGGGCTTTATGTGGCCGATTCTAAGGGCAATTATTTTCTGGATGAACGCTGAAAGAGCTTCTTGATACAATGACCAATGTTTGTTGTGTCTCGAGGCCAACGCTCCGTGGTTCCGGGCGTTGCTTCTGTCGTTTACAGTTCTTCTTTCTGTTTGTCTTCTTCTTCCTCTTCTCCTTCACCTACTCGTTCTTATATATCTCCTCAACCTCTTCCGTCTTCTCTTCCTGTTTCTATTCCTGTTTGGATTCCTCCTTTAACTTCTATTTCTCTTCCTCCTCCTCCTTCCTTTTCTTCTCCTTTGATTTCTGCTTCTTCTTCCTTGTACTCCATATACTCTTACTTCTCGCAACTTGTAATCCTCTTCCCCCTCCACATCTTATATCTTCCAATTAGCATATACAAGCATATATATATATATATATATATATATATATATATATATATATATATATATATATATATATATATATATATATATATATTCAATATATATATTGAATCAATGCATGCAACTACCAAAGGGACTGATCTGTTTGGAACTCTGAAGTTGTGTGCAGAGAAAAACAACATAGAATGGACCAAACTGGACAGTGTATGCACCGACAGTGCTCCGACATTGGCGGGTAAAAAGTCTGGATGTCTGGCATTATTGGAACAGTTTCTTGGCCACACTAATACTATATTAAAATATCAGTGTATAATTAACCAAGAAGCTCTGTGTGGAAAGACATTAAATCTGAAACATGTCATGGATGTTGTTCTGAGATGTGTGAACAAAATTCGAAGTAAGCCGCTGAACAGGCGTGAGTTCAATTAGTTTCTATCAGACCTGAACGAGAAATACGGTGAGCTACCGATACACTGTGATGTCAGATGGCTATCTAAAGGTAAAGTTCTGTCACGTTTCTGGGCAATGAAAATAGTGTCTATCTGTTTCTGTCTGAAATAAATGAAGTGTCTACAGAACGGGAATATCTGCTGAACGTTGACTGACTTAATGACCTGGCATGTTCGGTGGACATTACGTCTCATTTAAACTCTTTAAATGCAAGAATCCAGGGGGAAAAAAACAAACTATTCACACATTTGTGGGATACATTTCTTCATTTAAAATGAGACTACGACTGTTTATCGGACAGCTAACTAAAGGGACTTTAGAGGCATTTCCAAACCTGAAGACGCTTGTGGTGGAAAAGAAATGTGACTTGTTACAGTACAAAGTAAAAGTTGAAAGTCTCCTGGATATCTTTCAGTCGAGATTTCAAGAGTTCATAATAGAGGAGGATAATGTTGCCCTCTTCATAAATCCGTTTGTATTTCCTGATGCCAAGTTCTGTCAATTACAGCAAAACCTTCAGCACGAAGTAATTGATTTGAAATGTAATTCTACACTGAGATGTAAATTTCTGGAGCTGCCTGCTTCACCTTCAACTGATCATATGATTTCATTCTGGCGACTATCGCCTGTCGAACAATTTGAACACTTGCGTTCATTCGCACATAAATATATTTGTCGTTTTGGTTCGACTTACAGATGCGAGCAGTCATTTTCCTCAATGACCGTTATAAAAGAAATCAAGCAACCTTCCAGACTCACCGACAGTAACCTAGCTGCGCTTATGACTTTGGGCATGAAGATTTGTGCCCAGACATTGGTAAACTGGCATCTAAATTTAAGTAATTGGTTATGAAGAACAGTTACAATTGTAAATTAATTACATTAATAGCGATTTTCGAAACAGATTAAAAATTTATTGGTAAATGAACTTTTGATTTTAAATCAAAAAATGACCGCAGTGCAGTACTGACACTGTCATTGTAATTTACTGTCTATAATACCTTGCTCTGTAGGACGGGGGGGGGGGGGGGGGGGGATTTGAGCCTGTGGAATTAAGGCCGCGTGGCTAGTGCAGTCGCCGCGAACTGTGCAGGTTAGAGCTTTATTTTTGCCCCAGACAGAAAAAACTCCACGCCTTACCGAGGATTCGAACCCGGATCTCCCGAAGGAGAGCCCGGCGTTTTAGCCACTCGGCCAGCCTCTCCACAGTACTGACACTGATTGCCTTTAAATTTTAGAATTTTGTTGACAAAAGTTAAGAAAGGTAAGAATGATATTGCACGACTTTTATAATTTTATAACGTTGTGGCCCACTTAACTACCGAAAATAGTAGATATGGCCCTCTGCTTGAAAAGCTTGGGAACCACTGATATAAACGGAATCAGCATTGGAGGACGAAACATCAATAAAATTAGATATGCAGATGATACAGTATTGATCGCAGACAATGGAAAAGATCTGCAACAATTAGTAGACGCGGTTGTCAAAGACCAGTGAATGGCAAAAATTGTTGGTGAAAACATAGTAAATTTATTTTTTTTTAAATTTAAAAATTGAATTTTATTTGTTTTTTTTTTCTTACCATAGGAGTGATGGTCTCTTTCTCTGAGTTACGGGTACGCCAATACACTGCCTAATGCCAATGGCAACATCTACGTCCGTTTCTGACCAACGCCAACATCCTCAAGAAAATGCAGCAGTGGATTCTTACATTACATTGGATGCAGTTATTAAGACTCTGAAGTTTCTATTTCAAACTTTGGGGACAACTTACATGAACTTGATTAGATATTTTATCAGGAAACTTCCAAACTTAACTCGTAAGGACATCCGCACACAAACGAAGAAGGCTTTGGCTGCGAAATTTTTGCACAACCACAACTCGTGGCCACCAGAAGACAGGGCAGGCTGTATCTGCGGGAAATGGTAGCATCTTCACTCGCTAAGAACATGTTAGTAAAGCCTAAAGAGAATTGAAGGACCAGAAACCGACAGCCAGTATTTGGAAACTCCACCAAATTCGAAGACCTGACATCTGTGGTGGACATCTGTGTGAAGTCATTTCACTGAAATGAGGAAAAACTTTCGGTTACGCATACTACGCGTGCAATAAGTCCGCGCAAGGAGTTGTTATAAAACTTAATGGTAAATTGTTGGATGGTCAACAAATCAGAGTTGAGAAAGCAGTTCATCCAAAGCCCCACCCAACCCTTGGTAAAGACGAACTCGATGAGTTTGATGAGATACCATCAAAGAAACGTAAAATTTAAAGGTTCTTCTTCGAAGCGGCTCTACAGTTGCGGAGAATCTCTTTCAGTGTCCACCTCATTGTCTTCTCAACATCACACAGGCAAGCCTCAACGGGTCCTTCAAGTATGACTGCATGCCCAAACTCAACATACTCTCCTTCACAGGACAACATGCCACTTCGTCTGCGAATTTTTTTTTTTAACGTTTATTTCAAACAAAGCGATGCATATTTACAAGGTGTGTTTCTTTGTTTGTGTATATTACAGAGCGTTGCCGTTTGTTAGTGTTATGTGTCACATGCGTTAATAAAACAAATACATGCATATACAGTTATGATAATATAACATTTATGGCATAGTGCGTGTAAACACACATTCCTCGTTTCATTTCCATCTCCACAAGTGGAATGCATGTTACACCTCTCTCTCTCTCTCTCTCTCTCTCTCTCTCTCTCTCTCTCTCTCTCTCTCTCTCTCTCTCTCTCTCTCTCTTTCTCTTTCTCTCTCTCTTTCTCTCTCTCTCTCTCTCTCTCTCTCTCTCTCTCTCTCTCTCTCTCTCTCTCTCTCTCACACACACACACACACACACATTCTGTCTTGATCTATCTCTTGCTTTCTGTAGATAATAGTACATGAATTTCCGTGATCTTGGGCAATAACCTTTACATTTTCATTCTATTTAAATTGTGGCTTCCAATTTTTTTTTTTTTTTTTTTTTTTTTTTTTTTGGGGGGGGGGGGGATTTCCCTATCCATATATTCATATAAATACCTGTATATCAACACCAAGCCATAATTATATTTACATAAATACCTACACGAATTCACCCATACATCGCTACCCATATATAAATACCATACATGTTAGCCTTTTGTATTCTACAATAATGTTTATATTCGTGCTGGGGAATCGTGTTGAATTTAGGCAAAGGGCAAAACGCTGAACGCAAAATTGCCTAGTGACCACCAGCCACTAGACGGTCTTACAGCGGACACGCAGCCAGTTTTCACGAAGCCTTTGTGTGCCTAGGCCAGAGGGGAGGAGCTATATATCTCTCTTTAAAGTTGTTTGGGGGGAGGAGATGGGTGGATCTGTGATTCAACGCACCCTGGGGAAGAATTGCGGCGTGTACTATCTGCGCTCTCCAATGCTTGTTACCACCTAGTGAGAAGTGTTCCCAAGTATTAACAAAATAAGCCACACACAGGGCTCGCGAGACGCACACCCGTTCTAAAATTTTCCACAGCAGGGGTTGTAGATTTTGTGCCTTGCAGCAGAAACCAAATATCGTCAAGACGATCGGGTGTAAAACATCTTATATGTTGTCATTTTTTTCTAATTGCAAGAGTAAATGAAATTAAGGAAATTTACACATTTCAGTCAGGAAAAATAGTAGCTAGTTTGTATTTAAACATTAGTAAAAATAAGTTTCTGTTATATGTAAGGGAGTTGAACCTTGCCTTGATTCTGCAAGTCCAAACTAATTTTCTGTATTCCGCTAGTGTTTGAAGTAGTTTTGTGTTTGTGTCTTCGGATGTTTTAGGAAGAGTGTTAAGAATGATTGCCTTGTAAATGTCTGTTTGTTTGCCTGTGTGTGTTTGTATTATTTGTTGTAGAGTTTCCACTGCATCTGTGACTGTTTGACATGTGAAAAATATGTGTTCTTCTGTCTCTTTTGTGTTGTTCCTGCATAATTGGCATTTTCCTATTTGTCTGGATCTGAATGCTAATTTAGATATTATGGGAGTTATATTAAAAATCAGTCTGTAAGTTACTTCTTTCGCCTTAGATGTGATGTGTTTGTTGTGTAAGTTGGAAAAGGTGGATGTGTAGTCTGACATGAAATATTTTTGTCCTCTTTTCATTCTCATTTTAATCGATGGTGCTTGTTTACTAACTAATTGTTTGTATATTTCTCGTGTTGTTTCAATTATTAAATGTTCATGTCCTTGTATTGCCTGTATACATGTGTGATAGAAAGATGGTAGTATGCCCTGATAATGTGCTGCTGCATTGTTTAGTTTTGTGAGATGTTTTATTTTGTCTATGTTGTTCTGGATGTCTGATAATATTACCTATGTGGCTGATTCTAAGTGCTTGTATTTTTGTTTGTATGTCCTGAAGTGCTATTCCTCCTTGTTTCTTATCCTGAATGAGAGTTTTATGTTGTATGCTGTGTATTGTCTTACTAAATATGAAATGTCTTATCTGTTTATTTATGTCTGTGATTGTCTGTTTTGGAGGCTTTAACACTGTCACTAAGTATATTATTTTTGGTATGATGTATGTGTTAACTATTATGCTTCTACCAAATATTGTTGATGTTTTGATGTTATTGATGGGAGTCTCTGTGGCGAAGTGGTCAAGCCGTTTGACTTGTGATCCGAAGGTTGTGGGTTCGATTCCGTGCCGCACCCTTCGGTTTACGAGTTAAATGTTTCGGAGACTTCTGTGGGTCGTCGCTAAAAGCTACGGAGTTCGTGCTTTGTGCGACGCTTTCCGCGCTGCGGAAAGAGACCGAGCCATATGGGATAAAACCCGGTGAGATGAAGTCGACCCTGTCAACTTTAAAGCGACTTTTTAAAATTGTTGATGGTTTGTATTTATACCTACGTAGCATGTCTGTGATTTGGTGTCTTAGTTGTAGCCATGTTTCTCTGTGTGTTGTTCTGACGTCACATGGAAATGTGATCCCATACAGTTTCATATTGTGTGTATGTGTTAGGTCTGGAGGGAAATCAGACTTTTGTTTCCACTTTCCCAGGCCCATAATTTGTGATTTTTGTATATTAATTTTGGCTCCACTGCCTTTCCCAAAGTGGGAGAAGGTGTGCAGTATGTTTCTGATGGATGTGTTGCTTATAGGGAAGAATGCCGTATCGTCTGAATAAGCAATGACCTTTTGCTCACCTATTCCCTGTATGAAAATGCCTCTAATGCTGGTATCTTGTCTGATCTTTTCTAATAATGGCTCTAGTGTCAATATATACAGAAGTGGTGATAGTGGGCACCCTTGTCTTACAGATCTTGTCAGCCTGAAGCTAGCAGTCAGTGAATGGTTCACTAAGACTTTGCTTTCAGGGTTGTTATACAAAATCTGTATCCACTTTCTGTAGTACTGTCCTATATTGCAGTGTTCTAGGGTGTTGTGCATATAGGAGTGTTCGATTCTGTTTTGTTCTCTTGGTCCAAAGACAAGAGGGAGGATTGACAGTCTTTCTGGTGTGTGTACGTTATACTGTCTCTAATGAGGTGTGTGTGGTTTTGTATATTCCTGTTCTGTACACTACATTGCTGGTTTGGGTGTACTAGTTTTGGTAGGAATTGTGTGATTTTGTGTGCTAGTAATTTGGCCAGAATTTTGTAATCTGTGTTAAGAAGTGAAATTGGTCTGTAATTTTTCAGTTGTGTCTTGTCTATCTTTGCTTTGTGTATAAGTGTTATATAAGATATGTTGCAACTATCAGGGAGTTCTTGTTTGTCAAAGGCTTCTTGATAGACTTTTAGAAGACGGTTACATGTGAAGGAAAGAATTGTTGATAGAATTCTTGTGTTAATCCGTCTGGTCCTGGTGTCTTGTCTTTGTTAATTTTACTAAGTCCATGTGTTATGTTTTCTAATGTCAATTGTGTGTCCAATATCTCTGTGTCTGTGTCTGATATCTTTTTTGTATATTGTAAGAAGATATCTTGTATTTGTGTGTTTACTGTCTCTGCTGTAAATAAGTGTGTATAGTATTGCTGGAATGCTTCTGTTATAAGTGTGGTTTCTTTTTGTGTGATTCCTTGCATGTCTATTATTGTGTTTATCTGTTTGCTACGCTGTATGTTTTGTTCTATTGCAATGTATTGTTTGCTGGGTGTCTCATGTGTGATGGTGCTGAGTTTTGTCCTAATTAGTGCACCCAGGTATCTGTGCTGTTGGTGTTGTTCCAGTTGCATTTCTAATGCATGCAAGTACGGTGAGTTTCTGTCGGTTTGCTTTGTTAAATGTATTGCTGTTTGTATGATCTGTTCTTGTTGTAGTCTACGCTTGTGTATGATGAATGCTAGTTGTTGTGTGCTGCTCCGTATTGTGTTTTTCAGAAAGTCCCAGTATTGTCTAATGTTGTCAGTTGGTAAACTATCAGTGTATGAATGTATCAGGTCTGTCATATATTGTATATATTCTGTGCTTTGGAGTAATATAGTTGTTAAATTTCCAGTGTGGTGATCGTTTGAAAGGTTGTGTGGGTGTGTTATTTATAGTGATGTGTGCTAGTATTGCTTTGTGGTCTGTATACTGGAGAGTTTCTTGTAGATGTTTAGTCTGTGTTATGTGGTGTGTTGATGGTGCGCATATTCTATCTAACCTAGATGATCTTTTATGTCCATGGTTTCTGTGCGTTGTATCTTGACTGTTGGGGTGTTTGTGCCTGAATGCGTCTACTAGGTTATGTGTGTCAATTATTTATTGCAATGTATCGAGTTGATTCATGTCGTCTCGGCCAACTCTTCTTAACTGCGTTTTCACTCCCCCGCCTATTATGTCCATCCATCCATCATGAGCCATGCCGGTAAGCGTGGGCGGTCATGTTCTGCCATCTCACTCGATCACCAGAGTCGTGGATCAGCTCCGTGTTTCTGTCTCGACCATGCCACAAGGCCAAGCCATCCAGGTACTTGCTTCTAGGTCTTCCCCTTGGTCTGTTCCCCTCGATCTTACCAGTTGTCACCAAATTCTCCAATCCATTTCTTCTCATAACATGCCCAAAAAATTTTGACTGTCTACGTCTAATTTCTCTAATCAATTTACGATCTTCATTTGTTTCTTGAAGGACTTGTTCATTGGTCTTTCTGGCTGTCCATGGTATTCTTTGCATTTTTCTCAGAAACCACATCTCTACAGCCATCAGATGTTTTTCAGCCTGACTGCTCATTGTCCACGCTTCACATCCATACAAAAGTACAGGTTCAATGTAGCATCTCAACACTCTTTTTCTCGTTTCAATTGACATCTTTTTATTGGTCAATATGTTTTTCGTCTTGCTAAAGGCTACTTTTGCCATGGCGATTCTTGTTCTAATCTCTTCAAGGCATCTCCCATCAGATGTTATTACTGTTCCGAGATAATTGTACCTGCTCACTTGTTGAAGAATATTCCCATTTACTTGTACTTGTACTTGTACTTGTCTATTATGTCAGCTGAAGCTAAACAACAATTAAAATCACCTGCTAAAACAACATGCCTCTCCCTGAATGTCTGTGCTAATAGGTTTTCTAAGTGTTCAAAGAATTGTGGTTGGTAGCTGTAATTTGCTGGGGCATGTATGTTGACTAAAGCGTATGTGTGTGTGTGTTGTTTCTAACGTGTATGATGATAATGTCTCTTTGGTCGTCCTTGTGTGTGCCAGTAATTTCCCATTTGTCTGAAGTCTGCAGTATAGCGGTTCCATAACCCGTATGATGTGTCGACAGGCTGAAGCATGAGTTTTTGAGCCCTAATTGTGTAGTGATTTGATTTGCGTGTGTGTATTCGCATATGTTTGTTTCTTGTAGGAGAATGAAGTCGGTTTTTGTATTTGTGTATGAGTGTGACGATGTGTTTTTGTTTTGTGCGTAAACCTGAAATGTTCAGACTAATAATAATAATATCATTAGTCATCATAAACTAATCAAAACAAGCAAATGATATTGTTGACTAACGATAATAAGTAATCAGATACGAACGAGGTTGTCTAGTTGAGATAGTTATTTTTGTTTTGTTGTTGTTGTCTTGGTGCAGGTGAATCTGATTGTAGATGTTAAAACAGTAGGTCATCTTCTTCGGTGTCAGTGTCATTAGTGTTCTTAGATGTCAATTATGATTTAGTTTTATCATCAAAGGTGTCGTTGCTGATGGTTTCGTCAGTATTTTCGGTTTGTCTTTCCTTCTTTTTTGCGTTAATTTGGTTGGTGAGTTTTCTACTTCTTCTTCCTTAGTACTGCTTGTTGAGTTTGGACTTAATCCTCGTAGTTGTCTTTTTCTGCTTTTGGAGTGAAAAACAGTTGTAAAGGGTTCTTCTGTTTGCGTTTCCAGAATGTAGTTTTCTTGATTGTCTGTTGGCGTATCCGTTTGTTGTTTTTCTTGTTGTGTGGGCTGTTGTTCAAATTGTTTTCCGCGTTGTTCGTTTTGTTGATGTTGTGCTGGTCCTTGCCTTCTCAGAGGTGAAAAATTTATTACATCTTCTTGTGCCATAACAGGCTTGTTTGTATGTTTCGCTGGACATTTGTTGGACCAGTGGTAGTCCATATCACACACATGACAAGCAGTTCTCCTGGTGGGCAATGTTATCAGAATTTTGTGAATGTTATTGGTAACCCCTGTTATGTTTAGATTTATGTAATGGGGGATGTCCTGGACGGGGTTACATAAGGCTCCCAATTTACCTCCAGAGTTTTTTAGTGGAAATACCTCCACATTCGGGTCCCCAGTGGCATGTACGGCGATTGCCTTAACACCATCTATCTTCATTTCAGCTGGGATCCAATGCAAAGTAAGTTTTTGCCTTTCTTTGTCTGCATGCTCCAGACAAATATTGATGTCCGAATTCGGTACTTGTAACTGTATCCGGTGTAGCCTATCGTACAGTTTAACATGAATGTCTCTGTTAAAGTCACGAACCACCGTGTCGGTGACTCATATCTGTGTAGACTGGCTATTGCGCCTAGCGGCACGCCAGCCAGTCCAGCGAGTGATCTCGCTATGAACGCTGGTGTCGACTTGGCGGCGGCTCCAGGGCCGGAGAGAGACACAACAATTGTACCTGAGCGGTGGAGCAGGTTTCCGTTGAGCACATCTGACGTCAGTGTTAGAGATGAACTTGTCATTTTCTATCAATATCCTTTAGAATAACACACTTGAATAACAAACTTTCTTTCCAATACGTAACTTCGTGTATAATGAATTTCACACAGTATAGGTTTTATTTGGTTCAGAAAAAAAATTGCTGCCGCGAAAGATGTATCCGTAAATGTGATGTGTGAGATCGTGACGCGATCGAGCAAACAATGGTCTAATTTTATACTTAGTGAAGAGAAACCAGAGTTTTGTTTTCAAGATATCTAGCAAACCCAATAAATGCTGGGATGATTTGGAACACTATAAAAATTGTTACATTATTAACCAGTAACAGCTGTATTTCCTCAATTTAAGAAAAAACCCAACTTTTATTTAGTGTTAAAATCGTTGTAAAGTGTATTGTTCGTGTTGTTACAGAGCGTTGCATGTGGGCGTGTAGGTGACATGTGCAATAGTTTATTCATTGGACATATTTACATGTGGAGGGGGGTAACAACGAGAAAGAGAGAAAATTTCCCATTTTTGTTTCCCTTGCCACACTCTCACCTATCAGACCCACCACACCAATGCCCTCATCATCACTCTCTGGTAATGATGGTAAAGGCAGGATAAACTCGTCTGAAACTAACTGTTGAGGGTATCAGCAAGGGCAACAACAACCATGAGCAAGTGGGGCGAGGGTACTTGGGGGATGAGGTTATATATTAATAGTGATGACAATCATAATAAATGGTAAAAAGAAAACATGCCAAGGATAATAACAGCAATGTTAATAACAGCAATGATAATAATAGTAATGATGATGATATAATTATTTAAACATGTGATTCCATTTGCTAATGAGTTTCTTATCAATGGTGTTAACATAGCATAGCAGGTACATACAATTGCAAACTGCAATGTTCAATAATAGTAGGAGTAAAAGGAGTTGGTTATCTTTTTCTCCTTGCTTCTTCTTTTTTTTTTCTCATTGTAAGGGTTCATTCATTTTTTTCCCCTTTCCTCTTGTGTGTGTGTGTGTGTGTGTGTGTGTGTGTGTGTGTGTGTGTGTGTGTGTGTGTGTGTGTGTGTGTGTGTGTGTGTAAAAATAAAACAAGCATTTGTATTAACACAATTTTTTACAATCTCATTGGTTTGGTAACCATCTGTGATTTTGTATTCATTCATTCAACATTCATTCACATTTTCCTGTTTCTTTCTCGCACTCGTGTATACTAAATTATAATATCATAAAGAAGAGTACTTGTGTTTACTCTGGAAGTATCTGTCACATAAAATCTTGATAATTACGATCGATGACAGACACTCGCGACAACAGTCTGCACACTGTCGGCATTGCTTTAATCTGTAGTTGCTCGAGAAAGGACAATAGCGCCATCCGTCTGCAAGGCGGTAGTCAGCCTTTGAAGTGATAGACGGAATGTCTGGGCAGACGTCGGATGGGTCTTGTGATGTGGAGAAGGTTCTCTAGATCACAGACAGGAGACAATTCCCCAGATTAAAGGGGACACCAGCCAGATGTTTGCATTGAGTTTGGAAAAATAAAGAGAAAAACAACTTCTCGACGCCTATGTGTCTAGACAGACCTGTGACGTCATTTAGACGCAGTATTAAAAACAGTCTGGACTCAACTTTGGCGGGAGTCGACCAAATGTTGTGAAAACAACTAATACGTGTTTTTTATTCCTAGTTTGTTTTTAGAGAAAGTCTACAGTGTCTATTGTTGATTATATCGTCGGACATGTATCCATGTATTGTAAGAGCGTCGGCAGCAGTAGCCTATCGCGTAGCTTAAACTAGCTTGTGTGATATATCATTTAACTCAGGGAGTTAAGGACAATGTAGTAGGATAATATTTAGAGAGATTGAGGATGGTTGGGAGGGATGAAGGGAATGTGAAATGGTAGGATCTTCCAGTAGGGCATCTGCTGGGTTTCTACCCGTTTCCTTTAATCTTTCCTTGTCTTACCATGACTCAGACCAATGTGATGAGCTATTTGGCCGTATGACAGAGTTCGGTTCTCTGTTATAGATCTGAGTGCTTCTATCGGCCTACACTCACCTAATTAAGGTCAGAATTGAGTTGCTCTCACCAGGGTGTTCTCTATTCAACAGGTTCCACTCGATGGTTCTATGATATGTTCCACCAGTTACCACCAGCTAGAAGAAAGTAATGGCTCGTGTATTGTGGGCAGAGTTTACTGAGAGGCTTTTGCACTGGGCCCACGACCCAGAGGGTCTGCAGGAACCTGGCCTCTGCTGAGCAGGAAACGATGATGTTATAATTGTGCTTCCAAAGTGATAGTACATCACAGTAAATTAAAGACATTGACAATAACTCCAGTACCAGGAACACTATTCCGTTCATAACTACCTGGAACATTAACATTATGTGTTAATATGGGGACAATCTTATAACAAGTGACATACGAACTTTTAGGTTTTCCCAGGTGACATTAACGAACATTTATGGAACAGAGTAGATTCACAGTGTGTGCTAGAGTGCAGACCAATATTGGACAGTGTCTATCATTGATGACCAAGCATCCTGATTGTTCGAGGAATATCGGAGAAAGTCGTCACGTGGCCGGAGAAAACATCCTTTGGGTGAGGTTTTCTGTCCGGAATATATGGTGCTGTTGTGTGCTCAGCACAGTGATGCAACTGACTTTGCTCCTGATTCACTGGTCTGATTCTACATACACATTAGAGTAGACGACACACATTCTACACATTACACACACACACTGCTCACTTACATACTCTTTGCTTTAATAAATTATTTTGTATTTATTTGTTGAAGCTAGAGTTGTTGAGTATGTTGTGTTGGGGAAGAATGAGAGGGGGCATGATCCAGTGGTGAGTGAGAGTAAGAAAGAGGTGTCTATAGACTGAAGGAGTGTTGTGGACGGATTCTGGTGGATTCTCCAGAGTAATGATATTGGGTTAAATAAAATGTGGGTGTTGATTCCCCTCACTCCAGGGACGACACTAAAGTAATAAAGTAAAGTATTACTACGACAGTATCTGTGATATTTTTGTGTTTACAACATAGGAAATTACCCATTAGCATATTTCATTCCTTGAACACATTTACATGTGACCGGGGGGTGGGGGGGGTTACAACGAAAAGGGGAAATCTTTACATTTTTGTTTCCCTTGCCACCCTCTCACCAATTGGTTCCACTCCACTAATGCCCTTTCATGACCACTCTAATGGTGGTACAGGCAGGACAAATGTTTGAACCATCCAGTGGGGGAAGCAGCAAAGGCAACAAACCATAAGCAAAGGGGGGCACAGGGGAGATGAAGTTGTAAAATGATAATGATGATATCAATATAACATTAATGATACTAAGGATAGTAAAGGTAAAATAATGATAGTAATAATAATAATTAAAATTTTTTTTTTGCATATCCTTTACAGGACATCGCTGTCAACATCAGCATCGTTCAGCTGTATGTTGATTTCTTGGCAAGATTTCGCTCAGTAGTTTGCCATTGCTTTCTGAGCAGCCGGCTCACATACCCCGCAAGTTACCGATGCGATTCGAACCACTACTGTTTCTCGCCGTCATCACGTTACCCACGAGAGTATACGAGATTACGGAGAAAAGTCAAAACCTCTAAGCCACGAAGCCGGCAAAATAATAATAGTAATAATAATAATAATAATAATAATAATATTGATAATAATAATAATAATAATAATAATAATAATAATAATAATAATAATAATAATAATAATATTTTAATAGTATAATAGATATGTGATTCTATTTACTAAATGATAATCTTAGTAATGGTGGTAGTATATAGCATAGCAAGTGCTTTTAAAGCAAGCTTTCAATAATTAATAAATTGGAATGGAAGGAGTTGATTTTATTTTCCCCTTCTGTACCAGTAGGCCTAACAGCTGTATTTCCTCATTTTTTTTTCTTGTGTCCTCTTCACCTCGGAAGATATAATTCCGTCTGGTCTCAGATATACTTAAAATGTGAATATTCAATCTATTCATTTCTTTCTTGATGATATCAAAGTTTGGGATGTGTGTGGTTAATTTCCTTTAAATATTGTGTGGCCTTAGGAGGCCAGTAAAGATATAATTCTTGAAATAACCATGATAGTTCAATTATTTTTTTTTTAAAACTTTTATTGAGTGTTAAAATCGTTGCAAAGTGTATTGTTTGTGTTTTTACAGAGCATTGCATGTGGGCGTGTAGGTGACATATGCGCAAAATATACAAATATTTTATACATTTTAACATTTCTACATTGAATTTGTTGTAGGGTGTCAGGGTCTTACAATGTAATGAATCTGGCTCGCTGGACCTAACATATGTGAGACATACACAAGTACAGAATGACTTGACGGGACACACAGTAACACTAAGTTTGATGGTTTTATTTACACTTCACATGCAACACAATCTAATTCGGCATGTGGCCATCACAAGGTAAATATCACAACCTATACATAATACAATGCATCAATGCACTCACAGACTCAAACCCACAGCTATGCAGTCTTTCTATCTTCTTCCAAGAGCTACAAGCAATCTACATTCAGGCACAGAAACACAAGAGCCGCTTTCATACACGTCAGTCTCGTCTGAGGCCCCTAGCCGTGTCTCGCGTTTTCCGCTCACAGTGCTTGCCCTGTGGATTCGAGCGCCGCGAGAATTGCATGCGTCACGCTTATACTGGCTTGACTCTGACGGTCGCTCTCTCTGTCGTCAGCGAAACCTGTGGGTAAGTCATTGGTGTTCGCCTGGCGGGTGTAACGATGTCGTGGCATATCAATGGGGATTATGACACCCTCCCCGCGCGTCATTCATGAAAGATTTCATGTGTATTCTCTGTAAATTCAGGGTTGCTATTCTTACCCAAGGCAGAATCTTCCCATTGGTTGTCATGTACCCTGGCATATGCAATAGAAATACATAAGTATTGTAAATTATACATATTAAGTCGTAATGTATTCAGACTTTAACACTTGCCAAGTATCATCCTCTCGATGGATAATCACCTCTGTTGCAATTTTGACCCAGTCAGACCGGTAGCACCCGCAATCAATGCAACTACCTCGCAACCAAAAAAAAACCGTATAATATGTCCTTAGACATCAGGTTAGACCGTAAAACGTCCTAATATGAGACGAATTCAACTGTAGAGTTCCAACCAAACTTGGTAGGGAGCTCTCATGTTGGTCTACAACATTGGCAATCTTCTCCATGCCCAGCTGATGCAATCTTGGCGTGTCGACAATCTGGCAACACAGTGACTATTTTTATACATTACACATTACTATCTATTTCGATTTACCGCCCTTTAGTGTAATTGGTGACACCTATTAACTGAAAGGGAAATAATTTAAACAGATGTTAAATCTAATAAATTACAATTATAAATTTATTTCTCAGCGTCATAGCTTGATACTTCTTTACAATAGCGAAAAAATTTCGCTACTGTGAATTAGTTAATCAAGATATGATTCTCAGATTACAGTAGTTTCAAAAATATTAATACACAATTTGTATATTTCAAATTCGTGTTTCACAAATATTTTACAAGCGTCATTAATTTTTAAGTTTTTGTTCATAGTCTGCTAGATTTTTGTTTAACTTTCTAACTTTCCGGAAGTACACACGAACAGCTGATGTAAGCGATAGTTTTTTCACACACTTTGGAATATTCGGAATGTAACGTTGTGCTATTCGCTGGTGTTTTCGGTGTTTCATTGGACTTCTGGATTACTATCTTCTACAGTGGAGTAACTGTCCCAGTTTAGTTCACTCAATTGTTCAATTCACACGGGATAAAATGTTGCTGGATACTTCCAGTTTTCAGATACCACGGATAACTTAAATTGTTCTTGTTCACTTGAGGTAAGTTACGACATTGACATGTGGCACTGTTCTTAGTTTATAATATTTATAATTACTATTGTTCACTTTCTAACACATACTACGCACTTATACATAACAATTTAACAATTAACACCTTATTTTAGAAACCTTAATAATATTTACAGTGGGAATTGATCCCTATCACAATGATGTAGTTGACACTCACAGCTTTTCTGAAAAAAAAAATACATTAATGGCTGTGTTGGTCTGAGTGTTTTAACATACTGCACTCAGACATATTTGGCTATTGGGTATCATCGGGACAACGCGACAAAAGATCAGCCAGTGTATTCAATCTGCCAGGGATGTGTTTCACTTCAAAGCTGTAGTCCTGGAGCAAAAGTGACCATCGCGCTATCATATGGTTAGTTGGCACTGGAGATGTAATAAACTTCAAAGGGCTGTTGTTAGATTCTACTACGAAATGCCTTCCAAGGAGGAATCTAGACAATCTCGTTATTGCAAACACTAATGCAAGGGCTTCTTTTTGAGGGGTCGACCAAGTGCGTTCTCTTGGTTTAAGTTTCCTGGATAGGTAATATACAGGATGTAAAATGCCGTCATGTTCCTGTAATAGTACCGCCCCAATCGCCACGGAGCTCGCATCTGTGCGTAATCTGAAAGGAATATGCAAATTTGGCAATTTGAGAATGGGATTCTTTAAACTATTCTCAGAAAAATAGGACAATATCTTCTGGCATACGTTGTTCACAATTTTATTTGGGTGGTCTTTTTTTTAGTATGTTAGTAAAACTTTCAGTCAGTTCAGAAAAATCTGGGATGAACTGCCTGTAATAATTTAGAAGTCCTAATACACTTCTGACTTGTTTCTTCATAGTCGGAAGTGTCAGTTTCAGAATCTTTGACACGATGTTATCGTCAGTAATGACAAAGCCATTAGAGATCTTATACCCCAAGAAGGAGATTTCCTGGTAGGCTATGTCAACTTTGGCAGGTTTAATAGTAAGTCCGTGCTGTCTGATCCGTTCAAACGTCTGCTGTAATGTCGTTATGTGCTCTGTCATTGTCGTTGTGTGTACACATATGTCATCCATATACGAAATGATATTCTTTATGTCCGTCAGTAATAGTCTTGTCATGCGTACGAATGTTGCCGGTGCGTTAACAAGCCCAAATGGTAATTTGCACCATTCGTACAGTCCCCAAGGTGTGGCAAAGGCTGTCAGATGTCTGCTCTGTTCGTCCACCGTTATCTGTCAGTAACCTTTTGTCATGTCTATCTTCGTGAAGTACCTAGAGTCTGTCAGCTCTGTCAGCAGTTCCTCGCAGTTGGTCATCGGCTCCAAATCCAACTGTGTAATTTTATTTAATTTTCTATAGTCTATGCAGAGGCTTATTGTGTCGTCCTTTTTGCGTATGATGACTATTGGAGAAGAGAAGTGTGATTGCGATCGTCTAATGATGTTGTTCTTTTCTAAGTCAATGATTTCTTGATGTGGAATATTTTGTGTTTGTCTTTAATTTGAATTTCATAGTCCACCGGTGAAATCTGTCTTAGTACCTTAAATGGTCCTTGCCAAGAATCGGTCAGTAATTGTCGGTCACTAGGTAGGACAGTAGTACGTCCTGTCCAGGTGTCAGTGTTATCGTCCTGTTTCCTTTGTTTGCATATTGTCTATACATCGCACCAGATTGTTTCAGTGCTTCTTTGGCAATAATACAAGATTTAATTATCCTTTCACGCAATGATGTCACATATACGTATGATGATATGGGTTTAAGTATAGGAGTTGCTTCAGTTAACATGGAATGGTATATACTTAATGGGCCGCGTGGTTTAGCCCCATAGATAAGTTCGAATGGAGAGAACCCAGTGCTTGATTGAGGGACCTCGCGATATGCGAATAATATGGCAGGCAAATAGATGTCCCAATTTTCGGGGTGCTCTTGGATGACTTTGGAAAGCATATGCTTTAGATCCCCGTTAAATTTCTCTATTACTCCTGTCGAGTGAGGATGGTACGGTGAGTTGAAACATTGTTTCACACCTAACATTTTAGTGAAAGCTTGAGTGGATGCAGCAATAAATTGACTTTCACGGTCGGATAGGATAGTATTAGAAAAACCTATCCTTGAAAATACATGGAAAAAGACTTCCATTATATCATTGGCAGTTATGTTCTTGGGAGGAATAGCTTCAGGCCAGCGGCTACATAGATCAATAATTGTAACTATAAATCTATTTCCTCTAGATGTTACATGATTTAGAGGACCTACGATGTCAACAGATATTTTCTCAAAGGTCGACTGGCTAAATCTGTAACCTGTAATTCAGCCTGTGGGTGTTTTCACTTTTTCACTAGTTTTTGGCAGATGTCACAACTTCTGCAATATTGTTTAATGTCATTACAGAATTTTGGCCAATAAAACTGTGACAACAATCTAGATCTGGTCTTTGAATACGCCATATGCCCTGCAAGAGGTATATGATGGGCAAGATGTAAGGCTTGCTTACGGTATTCTAGTGGCAAAACAGTTTGCTCTGTGGTGGTGTCACCTCTGGTATAGTACCTAGTGAGGATGCAATTCTTGAGAGCAAAATGCCATCTTGCATTCTTAGTCAATCTTGGCTTTTGGCCTATCAGATTAAAATACTTATACAATGAAGGATCAGCCTTTTGGGCTGTTACAAAATTTTCCTTCATGGTTTTAGAAGGTAGTAATACTGGGCTTAGCATTTCTATAGCCTCAGTTTGATCAATTTGTTCTTGCACTCTAGCAGCAGATCTAGTTACTGCGTTCACACTTTCAGTGATATGAGATGATGGTGACATACTTGCATCAATGATTTCATGTGATGGTGAACTAATTTGTTCAATGATATCATGTGATGATGGAACAATTGGATCAATGATATCATGTGATGATGATACAAGTGCATCAATGATATCATGTGATGATAGTGCTGCATTAGCTAGCATACAATTACCTGATGATAGCACACTTTCCATGATGACGTTCGATGGAGATGATGTTACATGGTCATCAATACATGCAGATGTTATGGTGTTATGAGGCATCTCATTCACTTCGGGAAGGTTCCCAATGATAACATCACAGCAAGGATTGGTTAATGCTGCGCATTTAACCTTCCCAGTGAGGAATGGAGTCTCAATGTATGCCCATGCCAATGGATACTTCTCGATATTTCCCGAGAATGTTCTACATGTTACGTGCCTGCCTGTATAGTCTGTAGGCATGATGAAATCCCTTTTAAGACCTATAAGAGTGCTCCCGCTGTCTCGTAAGACTGTAGCAGGCTTGCCATTCACATATCCATGGTGGATGTTAATTCTGCCTTTGGAATCTATTACCAAATTGGCTTCCTCATTGGCAATAGGTATCGAGTGGCCGCATGTTAATAGGCCATCTTAATGAAACTGATTACAGATGGTACATTTTTGTGGATCAAATGTATCTATGGCCTGTGCTGAGTTCACATGATGATTTTCAAGATGTTCTTCATCTGATGAAGAGCTATCAAACAAGGCGGCATTCGCCTTCCTGGTCATCTGTTTCCCTTTACAAGCATGACGCCAGTGGCCATACGCTTTACAAAGGAAGCATTTGGTGAGCCATTTGAAGTTTCTTCGCTCTTTATCTTGGTTATTTACATAGTTTTGCAAATATGTTAGATATGCAGGGTTCTGATCGCACATCTCATTCCGGTGGTGAGGAAATTGGCAAAACCTTCATTTATCAGTAGTAGGCTTAAATGTCTTTTGCCTATTGTATGTATCTGATTTGGATCTCTCATAGCTAGCAGCTGCTACAAAATTTACATCAGTTGCTACACTGGCAAAACAATGTTTATTGGCTGTAAAATACGCCGACCCACGTTTATCGATCTGTTCTACACTCATACACTCACTCTCTTGCAAAAATTTTGAAAATAATGGTGGAAGGGATGTGATGATTTTATCCCTAAGGATGAGATCTTTCAATTTGTTAAAGTCCTTATTAACTTTGGCTGCTGAAAGCCATTTACTGAATATATCCTGTACTACTGATATGTAGTCAGAGAATGTTTGAGTAGGTTTTGGAGTTAGTTTACTGAACTGTTCTCTGTAGCCTGCTTCATCTAACAGGAAATGTGACATAATTTTTGACTTTATGTACTGGTAATCTTTTCTGAGATCTTTAGGGATAGTCTCTATAACTTTTAGAGGTTCCCCTGATAAACTTCTCATATAAATGATGTTCCACTCAGATACTGGGATCTGGTAGTGGTCCATTAAAGTCTCAAAGTTTTTGGTGAAGGCTGCTATGCAGTCCCCCGAGGTATAATTTATGACAATACCTTAGTACTTTTTGTACTGGTTTTCTTTTTCCAGTCTTTCAGATTTACGAGATTCTTTTTCAACAGCTGTTTCAGCTTCAAGCTGTTTGATTTTCAGTTGGAGTTCCAGCTCTTCTCGTTTACTTTGAGCTGAGATTTCTGCTTTTCTCAATTCGGCCTCTATTTCTGACTGTTTAGTTTTTTCATCTATCTCTGACTGTTTCAGTTTGAAGTTTGAAGAAACTACCTTCAATATTGGAGTACCGCAAGGCTCTATTCTTGGCCCTCTATTGTTTGCCATATATATTAACGATCTACCTTTACATCTTTCGTCGTCCTGCGATCTATTTGCAGACGACTGTACAGTGTACACAAATGCTGAAAACTGTATTTTATTGGAGTCGTCTTTACAACAAGAATTAAATAATGTAGTTAGGTGGAGCTATTCAAACCGTATGCAAATTAACATCACTAAAACAAAATCAATGTTACTAACAACCAGACAAAGACTTCAAACTCTAAGCTCACACACATCACTTCAACTTCACATCGATAACATGCCAGTAGAAAGTGTAATTGAGCACAAAACATTAGGCATAATCATTGATAGAAACCTAACCTTTAATTCCCACGTTCAAGCGCTTATTAAACAAACAGCGAAAAAAGTCTACCAACTCGCCAAAATTAAAAACTTCCTTGATGAGGACACAAGGAAACTATTCTATACTTCTCATATACAGACACACTTTGACTACTGCTCTACTATCTGGGACGGTTGTTCTAATTCAAACACCAAGCGACTTTACTCACTCCAGAAACGGGCCATGAGTCTAATTTATAGCAAACATTTATCTGACAATCCTAGCCTGTATAAACGTCTTCAGTTACTACCACTCCGCAAACGCCTGCTTTTCAATAACGCTAAACTAATTCACAAAATCCTGCATCGGAATGCCCCAAATTACCTTTGGCCATTGTTTAAATATAATGCTAGACACAGTAAACGTTTAAATATATTACACATTCCGAAGCCTAGGATTGACTTATACAAAACAAGCTTAACGTACTCTGCAGCTCAGCTGTGGAACAATCTTCCACAAGAAATCAAAGACATCACCAATCCCTATTCATATAATCGCAAATTACTCGAACACTATCTCAGTACGGATTATCTTCCCCCTTAATAATAGAGATAATAATGATAATAACAAAAACCTAGTATAACAGCCAGTCCCCTTTTGGTAGGCCAGTATATTCCACATGGCTAATAACAAGTGTCAGACCATTATCTAATTTTACTGTGTCGTGTAGTTTTGATGTTCGCATTTTGCCCATGCCTTTATAATGCATATCTTTTTTTTATTGTTGCTGTTCTCTGTTAGCCTTGAATGATGTGTGAATGAAATAATGTATGAAAGAGAGTGATAGAAGGGCAGAATGTTAGACGGGCCTGCGTGCCCAATTCTTAACCCTTTGAAAATAAAGTTTGTTCGTTTGTTCGTTCATTGCCATTTCTGCCTTCTTCGTTTCTGCATCTATTTCTGCCTTCTTCCTTTCTGCATCTATCTCTGACTTTTTAGTTTTTGCAGCTCTTTCCGCCGCTCTGTCTTCGCGTTCCATAGCCTTTTCCTGTGCTAGGAGGTGTTCTGAATACTTTGTCTCACTCCATTTTGTCAACTCATCACCAGTTAACTTTAGTTTTAAACCCATCTCGATGAAGTCGTTTAGAGAAGACATGATGGAATGGTTAGATGAAAATGAATTCTCACACACGCAATTTGGTTATAAAGTGTTAGTAATGTAAACAATTTTTACAATATTTTTAGACTTACAGCGTGTGCCCCAAATTTGCATCCAAAAGTATATAAAAAAGATAATACTCAAGTACTCTGGATACACTGAAGAATGGTGAAAACCAGGGCCAGGACTTGTAAGGTCGTTACTGCCAGGACAAATGACCTCTACGGGTAACATTTTCAGATGGCACAGAAAACCTGGTTACTTTTGGGAGGAAATAAATTAGAATCTATGTCTGTGTGCTGTGTCTGCTTGTCAATTAAATTTTGGTTAGGTTTGTATGGCGTTGAGTGTTATTGTTGGTCGTAATGTCGTCGTTCAACAATTTTCACAAGTTGCTTTCTTTCCCGAACTTTCTGCTTCCACACGCTTTTTCTGTACACAACTACTTTCACGAAGACAAGTTAGCCATGTTTAAACGTTCAACAACTATGATGGTACAACACTTAAACTTAGATTACACAATTTTATCGTGACAAGTTTCACAATCACTGATGTTTTTCCACGTTAACACATTGAAATGTATGTAATTTACGTTCACATCCCGGACGATCCCCCACGTTCACACATGTCAGGGTCTTACAATGTAATAAATCTGGCTCGCTAGACCTAACATATGTGAGACATACACAAGTACAGAATGACTTGACGGGACACACAGTAACACTAAGTTTGATGGTTTTATTTACAATTCACATGCAACACAATCTAATTCGGCATGTGGCCATCACAAGGTGAATATCACAACCTATACATAATACATCAATGCACCCACAAACTCAAACCCACAGCTATGCAGTCTTTCTATCTTCTTCCAAGAGCTACACGCAATCTACATTCAGGCACAGAAACACAAGAGCCGCTTTCATACACGTCAGTTTCGTCTGAGGCCCCTAGCCGTGTCTCGCGTTTTCCGCTCAAAGTGCTTGCCCTGTGGATTCGAGCGCCGCGAGAATTGCATGCGTCCCGCTTGTACTGGCTTGACTCTGGCGGTCACTCTCTCTGTCGTCAGCGAAACCTGTGGGTAAGTCATTGGTGTTCGCCTGGCGGGCGTAACGATGTCGCGGCATATAAATGGGGATTATGACAGGGTAAAACCTTACAGAAACAATAGCATGATGATAGTGCACCGATATTATTTCCCCTGCCGCCTCCCTCTCCTGTCGGCTCTAAAACTCCAAATATTTTCACCACCACCCGGTAATGATGAAACTGGCAGTATAAAATGTCTGAACCGATCGGAGATGGCGGCAGCAGCATCAACAAACAAACGGTATCAAGATGGTGGGAATGGGAGGTGTAAACAGTATCGGGGTTTACAATGCAGAAAGGGTAGTGGTTGAATTTATAATGTTTGTGTTGTTACATGCGTTCTGTGTATTTAGTATTTGTGTAGGTGTGTTTACGGAGCGTTGCATGTGGGCGTGTATGTGACGTGTGCATATTTTATTCATTGGGCATATTTACATGTGAAGGGGAGTAGATAGGGAGAAGGATAAACCTTTCCATTTTTGTTTCCATTGTCACACTCTCACTCATTTGACCCACCACACTAATGGGTAATGATGGTAAAGGCAGGATAATTTTTGGAACCAAAAGGTGAGGGTGTCAGCAAAGGCAACAAACAAACCATGAGCAAGGGAGGGGGGGGGGGTCACATGGGAGATGAGGTTATATATTAATAAAGGTAAATATAATAATAATGCAAATAAAACCAAATACATCAATAATAATGATGACAAACATTAACCTACTAAGGGTGATAACAGTACTGATAGTAACAGCAAAGATAATAATAGTTACGATAATGATCCCACTTTCCAAAACTGTGATTCCATTTGCTAGAATGATTTTCCTAGGAATGGTGTTAGCATAGCATAGCAGGTACATATAATTGCAACATGCAATGTTTAATAAATGGTAGAAGTAAAAGGAGTTGGTTATCTTTTTCTCCTTGCTTATGTTTTTTTTTGTAAGGGTACATTCATTTTTTCCCTTCCTCGTTTTTTTTTTTTTTTGTAAAAAGTAAACAAGCATCTGTATTTGCACAACTTTTACAATCTCATTGGTTTGGTAAACATATGTGGTTTTGTATTCATTCATTCATTATTCACTCACATCTTCTTGTTTCTTCCTCGCACTCATGTGTACTAAATTTTAAAATCAGAAAGAAGAGTACTTGTGTTTACTCTGGAGATATCTGTGATATTTTGTGTTTACAACATAGGAAATTTATCCATTAGCATATTCCATTCCTTGAACACATTTACATGTGAATGGGGGTTAAACAAGGAAAAGGGGAAATCTTTACATTTTTGTTTCTCTTGCCATCCTCTCACCAATTTGTTCCACTCCACTAATGCCTTCATAACCACTATCACCATGATGATATTTATTTAATTTTTTTAAAAACTTTTATTGAGTGTTAAAATGGTTGCAAAGTGTATTGTTTGTGTTTTTACAGAGCGTTGCATGTGGGCGTGTAGGTGACATATGCGCAAAAATTACAAATATTTTATACATTTTAACATTTCTACATTGAATTTGTTGTAGGGTAAAACCTTACAGAAACAACAGCATGATGATAGTGCACCGATATTATTTCCCCTGCCGCCTCCCTCTCCTGTCGGCTCTAAAACCTCCAATTCCATCACCACCACTCGGTAATGATGAAACTGGCAGTATGAAATGTCTGAACCGGTCGGAGATGGCGGCAGCAGCATCAACAAACAAACGGTATCAAGATGGTATGAATGGGAGGTATAAAAAGTAACGGGGTTTACAAGACAGGAAGGGTAGTGGTTGTATTTATAATGTTTGTGTTGTTACATGCGTTCTGTGTAATTAGTATTTGTGTAGGCGTGTTTACGGAGCGTTGCATGTGGGCGTGTATGTGACGTGTGCATATTTTATTTATTGGGCATATTTACATGTGAAGGGGAGTAAATAGGGAGAAGGATAAACCTTTCCATTTTTGTTTCCATTGTCACACTCTCACCCATTTGACCCACCACACTAATGGGTAATGATTGTAAAGGCAGGATAATTTTTGGAACCAAAAGTGAGGGTGTCAGCAAAGGCAACAAACAAACCATGATCAAGGGAAGGGGGTGGGGGGGGGGGGTCACATGGGAGATGAGGTTATATATTAATAAAGGTAAATATAATAATAACGCAAATAAAATGAAATACATCAATAATAATGATGACAAACATTAAACTACTAAGGGTGATAACAGATACTTATAGTAACAGCAAAGATAATAATAGTTATGATAATGATCGCACTTTCCAAAAATGTGATTCCATTTGCTAGAATGATTTTCCTAGGAATGGTGTTAGCTTAGCATAGCAGGTACATATAATTGCAACATGCAATGTTTCATAACTGGTAGAAGTAAAAGGAGTTGGTTATCTTTTTCTCCTTGCTTATGTTTTTATTTTATGTTTTTTTTTATTTTTAAGGGTACATTCATTTTTTCCCTCCCTATTTTTTTTTTTTAAATTAAAAAAAAAAAAAAAGTAAACAAGCATCTGTATTTGCACAAATTTTTGCAATCTCATTGGTTTTGCTAAACATATGTGGTTTTGTATTCATTCATTCATTATTCACTCACATCTTCTTGTTTCTTCTTCGCACTCATGTGTACTAAATTTTAAAATCAGAAAGAAGAGTACTTGTTTTTACTCTGGAGATATCTGTGATATTTTGTGTTTACAACATAGGAAATTTATCCATTAGCATATTCCATTCCTTGGACACATTTACATGTGAATGGGGGTTAAACAAGGAAAAGGGGAAATCTTTACATTTTTGTTTCCCTTGCCATTCTCTCACCAATTTGTTCCACTCCACCAATGCCTTCATCACCACTATCTGGGCAATGATGGTAAAGGCAGAATAATTATTTGAACCAAACCGGTGTGGGTATCAGCAAAGGCAACAACAAACATGAGCGAGGGGAGGGGGGCACATGGGAAAGGTTTTTTTGTTTCATAACTAATGATGACAAAAATAATAATGAGAAGAAGAGACATACTGAGGGTAATAACAGCCAATATAAAAACCAGCAATGGTAATAATAGTTATGAAAATGATAACCTTTTTACAAATTGTGATTCCATTTGTTAGGATGATTTTCTTTGGAATGGTGTTAACATAGCATAGCAGGTACCTACAAATGCAAACTGCAGTTTTTAATGATAGTTGGAGTAAAAGGAGTTGGATTTTTTTCCTCATTTCCCTAAGCATTTGTATTTACAAAAATTGTTACAGTATCATTGGTTTGGTAACCATATGTGATTTTGTATTCATTCATTCAACACTCACTCACATGATTCAGAGGGGGTGACAAAGAGAAAGGGAAATCTTTACATTTTTGTTTCTCTCACTACACTCCCACCAATTGGTTCCACTCCACCAATGCCTCATGACCACTAATGATGGTACAGGCAGGTTAAATGTTTGAAACAACCAGTGGGGGTAGTAGCAAAAGCAACAAACCTTAAGCAAAAGGGGGGGAGGGAACATGGGAGATGAAGTTGTAAATTAATAATGATGATATCATTAATACTTTTAAAATTAATTTTACTAAAGATAATAAGGGTAAGATAATGACAGTAATAATAATAATGATAATAATAATAGTAAAATAATAATAATAATAATAATAATAATAATAATAATAATAATAATAATAATAATAATAATAATAATAATAGTATGATAGATATGTGGTTCTATTTACTAAAATGATAATCTTAGTAGTGGTGGTGGTATAGCACAACAAGTGCATTTAAAGCAAACATTCCATTAATAGTAATTTGGAATGGGAGGAATTGATTTTCTTTTCTCCTTTTTTCTTTTCCCCTTTATCTATAAGGGTTGAAACCATCATTTTGCAACAAATAATACAAGCATTTATACTTCCACTATTCTTTACATAAGGGATTTTTCATTGGTCTTTTGACCATATGTGATCTTTTTAATCATTCACTCGCCATTCACTCACAGTTTCTGCTTTCTTTCTCGCACTGATGTATACCAAATATGTAATACAATAAGGAAGAATACATATGATTTACTTTGGAAATAGTTGTGATATTTTGTGTGTGTACATAAAGGAGATTACGTGTGTGTTATATGTGTGGTGTTTGTATATGGCAAAATTGCTGCAGGTCCATATAAGTTGTCTGTGGTAAGAAAGTGCTACAAGTAATTTTGTATGTATGTCCTTAGCTGTCTTTGGGAAAATTTGCTTTATATATGTCGGTTTGTTTGCCTGTGTGCGTTTGTATGAGGTGTTTGAGTGTTGCGCGTGTGGCAGTAATTGTTGGACATGTATAATAAATGTGTTCCTCTGTCTCTTGTGTGTTGTTCCTGCATAATTGACATTGTTTGGATATGTATGCTTCTACCTGTGTTGTGGGGGTCATACTGTATAACAGTCTATATGTGATTTCCTTAGCTTTTGGAGTTATGTGTTTGTTGTGTAGGTTTGAAAAGGTGCATGTGAAGTCAGTCATGAAGTATTTGTGTCCTCTTTTAATCCTAAGTCTTAGTGATGGTGCTTGTTCTCTAACTAAATGTTTGTATATTGTGTGTGGTGTTTGCTGTATTAACTGTTCATGTCCTTTTATTGCCTGTATGCATGTCTGATAGAATGTTGGCAGTCTTCCCTGGTAGTGTGCAGTTGCATTGTTAAGAGGTGTGAGATGTTTGATGTTGTGGCCTATGTAGTATAGTGCTAGTCTGTTCTGTTTTGGGTGTATGATGATTTTACCTATGTGACTGATTCTAAGTGACAGTATTTTTGTCTGGATGTCCTGTAGTGCAATCCCGCCTTGTTTCCTGTCTTGTATGAGAGTTTGTGTTGAATGCTGTGTATTGTGTTGGTGAAGATGAAGCGTCTGATTTGTTTGTTTATGTTTGTGACGGTCTGTTTGGGAGGGTCCAGTACTGTCGCTAAATATATTATTTTGGGTAATATGTATGTGTTGACTATTGTGCTTCTACCAAATATTGTGGATGTCTTGTACCTATACCTGTGTAACATATCTGTGATCTGTTCGGTCAGTGCGTGCCATGTCTGTCTGTGTGTTTCTGTGGGATCACATGGAAATGTGATCCCATACAGCTTCATGGTGTCTATATGTTTCAGATCTGGAGGGAAATCAGCCTTTTGTTTCCACTTTCCCAGACCCATTATCTGTGATTTCTGTACATTAATTTTTGCTCCACTGCCTTTTCCAAAATGGGTAAAGGTGTGGAGTATATTCCTTATTGATGTGTTGCTGGTGGGAAAGAAGGCAGTGTCATCTGCATAGGCGATGAGCTTCTGCTCTCCTATCCCATGCAGGAAGGTTCCTTCCATGATGATAGTTTAATTTTTTTTTTTTTTGGTTTAAAAAAAAAACAAACTTTTATTGAGTGTTAAAATGGTTGCGAATTGTATTGTTCGTGTTTTTACAGAGCGTTGCATGTGGGCGTGTAGGTGACATATGCGCAAAAATACAAATATTTTATACATTTTAAACATTTCTACATTGAATTTGTTGTAGGGTAAAACCTTACAGAAACAACAGCATGATGATAGTGCACCGATATTATTTCCCCTGCCGCCTCCCTCTCCTGTCGGCTCTAAAACCTCCATTTTCATCACGACCACTCGGTAATGATGAAACTGGCAGTATAAAAAGTTTGAGACACTCAGAGAGGTTGGCAGCAGCATCAACAAACAAACAGTATCAAGATGGTGGGAAGGGAGGTGTATCGGGGTTTACAAGGCAGAAAGGGTAGTGGTTGCATTTATAATGTTTGTGTTGTTACATGCGTTCTGTGTATTTAGTATTTGTGTAGGTGTATTTACGGAGCGTTGCATGTGGGCGTGTATGTGACGTGTGCATATTTTATTCATTGGGCATATTTACATGTGAAGGGGAGTAGATAGGGAGAAGGATACAGCTTTCCATTTATGTTTCCATTGTCTCACTCTCACCCATTTGGACCCACTACTCTAATGGCCTCATCACCACTCTCTGGTAATGATGGTAAGGGCATGGTAATTTTTGGAACCAAAGGTGATTGTATCAGCAGAGGCAAACAAACAATTTTCAAACAAACCATGAGTTAGGGAATGGGGGGGGGGGGGGTCACATGGGAGATGAGGTTATATATTCATAAAGGTAACTATAATAATAATGCAAATAAAACCAAATACATCAATAATAATGATGACAACCATTAGCCTACTAAGGTTGATAACAGTACTGATAGTAACAGCAATGATAATAATAGTTTGGTAATGATCCCACTTTCCAAGACTGTGATTCCATTTGCTAGAATGATTTTCCTAGGAATGGTGTTAGCATAGCGCAGCAGGTACATATAGTTGCAACATGCAATGTTTAATAAATGGTAGAAGTAAAAGGAGTTGGTTATCTTTTTCTCCTTGCTTTTGTTTTTGTTTTATTTTTGTAAGGGTGCATTCATTTTTTTCCTTTTTTTTTTTTTTTTTTTTTGTAAAAAGTAAACAAGCATCTGTATTAGCACACATTTTTACAGTCCCGTTGGTTTGGTAAACATATGTGGTTTTGTATTCATTCATTCATTATTCACTCACATCTTCTTGTTTCTTCTCGCACTCATATGTACTAAATGTTAAAATCAGAAAGAAGAGTACTTGTGTTTACTCTGGAGATATCTGTGATATTTTGTGTTTACAACATAGGAAATTTAGCCATTAGCATATTCCATTCCTTGAACACATTTACATGTGAATGGGGGTTAAAGGGAAAAGGGGAATCTTTACATTTTTGTTTCCCTTGCATCCTCTCACCAATTTGTTCCACCCCACCAATGCCTTAATAACCACTTTCTGGGCAATGATGGTAAAGGCAGGATACTTTTTTGAACCAAACCGGTGTGGGTATCAGCAAAGACAACAACAACTATGAGCGAGGGGAGTGGGGGAACATGGGAAAGGGTTTTTGTTTCATAACTAATGATGACAATAATAATGATGACAAGAAGAAACATACTGAGGGTAATAACAGCCAATATAAAAACCAGCAATGGTAATAATAGTTATGAAAATGATAATCTTTTTACAAATTGTGATTCCATTTGCTAGGATGATTTTCTTTGGAATGGTGTTAACATAGCATAGCAGGTACATACAACTGCACAACTGCAGTTTTTAATAATAGTTGGAGTAAAAGGAGTTGTTCCCCCCCCCCCCCTCCCTCATTTCCCCAAGCATTTGTATTTACAAAAATCTTTACAGTATCATTGATTTGGTAACCATATGTGATTTTGTATTCATTCATTCAACACTCTGTCAAAGACTTACGAGAGAGCTCTAAGCGAAAGAGAGCTAACATAGAGCTTAGGAAGAGGGCAAGTGACGTAACAGGATAGGAGACCAGACAGAAGAGACACAAACGCTATAAATAGCTATAACGGGACACACTTGTGTCAACAAGGAGGGCAACCAGTGCAGATGAGCTGGGGTTACCCCAGAGACTGGGAAACCCACTGCACGAGGTAAAGACCAAGTAACTCTGGTCAGCACTGCCAGTGCCCAGCACGTAAACTAACGAACGCACGCTGAGCTAATTGCTTGTGGCTGAACACGCCACGCTCAGCGAGCTCAGACAGAGACCGGGCGGCGTAGGAATCAGACGTGTATTCCGCTAGGGATACTTTGTAGTTGTTAAGGACAGTATAATAGTTATAATAGTTTAGCTTAGCTTCAGTGGTTATAATATTGATATCATCTCCTCATTCCATCGTATCGTCATCACATCCTGTTATGTTTAATGCCGTTGTGGTATTCCGCTCGTGGAGCTATTGTATGATCAGCTCCGAATAAAAATGTATCCTTTTGCAAACAATACGAGTTGTCACTTTCGTGTAGTGCAAAAGAAGGGAATCCTTGTATGCCTGTCGCAAATGAGTTGCTGACAGGCAGGATACCATTTGGGGTCAGAAGCTCCTGAACCACCGCTCACTACCATTTGTTTATAGTCATTATTTGCCATTTAGAATACCATTTGGTAGTGGTTGTGAACCACAGCTCATTACCATTAGACAAGATACCACGTTATCATTTCTCGTGGGGCTTGAACCACCTTAAAAGTGTTGCCATTTAATTGAACTGAGCAATTAATAAAAATAGCAAACTACTATTTGATTGTGAGTATCATTAGCATACTATTGTGAAAAGTAGCATGTAATTTATTATTTTCGGAAATCCTACAGAATATTATGGATATATTATCTATGTAAATTACTTGAATGGAAAATGTATGAAATATAAACGGTGATTGTGTACGAATTGTAAAGTTAACCATCATTTGTAAACCATGTTGTCTGAGACTATCATAATGTCAACATTTATTACAGTCACGTTAGTATTTGTGCAAAAGCAAATTCTTTTCGCACAACAGTAGGAGAATAGAGGTTAAGCTAAAGTCATACAGCGCAGCCCAGTCAGAGAGGATAGAAAGTGAAGACAAGACGACATTGACATTCATTGACGTTCATTTAGACTATCATACATTCACATCAGTTACATTAATCATTATCATTTACATCACATTTGAAGTTTACCATCCTGTGAAACTATAATATTGCAATTAACAAACATGTATTGCACATCATATGCATGTTACTAAAATGTTGATGTTCTATTAAACAGAGACATCAGTTATAAAACCAAGTCGATCAGGTGTGTGTACGAAAGAGAGCGGCGACACATCCCGGGGGCCATATTTTTCTGCAAGATTAGATGAGTATATTTTCCACTAATTTTGATATGCACCCTTAACGACGCATTCTTTTTTTCAGAAAAATTTGTAAATAGTTAACACATAACAACTGTGAAATTGTATTTGGAAAATATATTGCTATCAATTGTCAGATAACATAAAGCCTTAGAATGTCATCATTAAGTGACTTCATCCAGGCTGGTAAAGTACTAGAATATACTGGAGAAAAACTAGAGAAATTGGCAAACGAAAGATACAAAGAAGAAACAGACAAATTGAGAGATGAAAGAGCAGTAGAAAGGCAACATCAGAAAGAGATGAAGGAGTTAGAGGAAGCCACCAAGCAGAAACAAATAGAGGTGGAGTCACAAACGAAGTTAAAGATTAAAGAAATGGAGATTGACTCTAACACCCAGATAGCTTCTACTAAATTGAAAAGTCAGGAAGAACAAAATAAATTCTCCAAATATAAAGGGGTCATCAAGCCGTTCACTCAAGGCGATTCAATATCAGCTTGGACGGACAATGTAGAATTTCAACTTAGAACTCAGAAAATACCATTAGATGATTGGGCAATGATCTACATGAGAAACCTCAGTGGGGAGCCATTAAAGGTCATAGAATCAATACTGTAGTAGTGTCAAATGAAGTAACAAGACTTGATCTGTACTAAAACTTTATACTTTATTCTCAAGATGACAAGCCGTGTCTTCTCAGCTGGACTATCGGATGTTGACTGCCCTTCACAACAACAATACGTCACGATTGAGCATCTCTCTCCGCTTTCACTCATAATGCTCAATCGTGCTGTATCTCTAATTCCCCACTAGATCCTAATTATAACCCAAACTACACATACTGTTACACCTCCCCATGTTTATTAAAGAATTTTCCTTATAAAGGAAAAATCTTTACTCCTAATCCCCTTACTCTATTCCCTCTTTTTCCTCTAATCTTCCATAGTTCTTCTAATCCTCCCCAAACCAACTCCAATTTAATTAAACATTCTATTTCTTTAACTCTTTCCCCAGGTATATAATCAACCCACTTCTTCTTCCATTTTACCTCTATACCTCGTACCATGTACTGTAACCCTTTTTTAACTTACCATTTCTACTCTTCTTTCATTTCCCCAAACTATATAGCAATCCACTATATATTCCTTGGCTCCTCAAGTTCCTATATAAAATATGCATATTATAAACAAAATGGCTCGTAAAATCGTATTTGTACAACTGGCATTAGGAAATCACTCGCATTTCTCAATACAAGACAACCCGAACAACGAGAACAACGTATTTAGAAGAAGTAAAGAAGGGGTGCACCCAGTAAAAGGAATAAATAGTCAAGATAAGCACAAAGAAACGCATATTCCACACAACCACATTTACCTCCTTTGCCAATAAAAAAAATTTGTACAATCAAATTTTTTCTTATAAATACGTCATACAAAAATAGATCTTTGTTTTCTATAAACCAAGTTGATATAATGTTTTACAAGCTTTATATATACAACCCTATATGAAATAGAACTTTTTACGTAAGTTTCAAGCCTTATATCTTCAACATTTAAAATTTCCAACCACAATCTTGTCCAAATTGCGTTATCTCACCTTTTAGCATGAGATCCTGTTCAATTTTTATGAACACCTTTAATATAATTAAAGCTGGTTTTTCACAGCACCTATTTCTTGCCCCCTTCATGTCCCATGATCTGCCCTTTATCCCCCTATGTATTACTTCTATATGCTGCTATTCACAGTTTTTCCCTTAAACTTCTATCTAGTTATACTCTACTTATATATTCGAAGCTTTTCAAGCAACCTAACCTTCCCAACAGCCTATGTCTCCATACCCTCCCTCAATAATTTTATAATTCCTTTCTGAACGAAAGCCCCCTGTATTTGAAAAGTTAACTAATATTCAAACCAAACTTAAAACCAATTCATTAACCACATCACTTAATCTATCAATCCAACTGTTTACGCAAAACTAAATCAAAACAAGGCGTCACAATTATCCAATTAAAACCCATTTTCAAAATTAATATGGCATGCATTTTATCAACCCAAAAGCAAATATTATATCATTATTAGACACTTTTACGGTCCAATAGTGTTTTACTCAAAGCACTATAAACTCAACGATCCTAACTTACTTAAACTAACTTTTTATAAAACCAAACCAAGCATGAAATAAAACATAATACATATACATATAGCATTGAAACATAGTCTCAATAAAATAATCAATTAACAACCATCATTGCCCAGTTACACGAAAATAAAACTCCAAGTGAATCAACAAAGATTTTCCAAGTAAACTTTCTTAAAATTATTACGTATAGTGGCCCCAACAACCATACTAATAATGTACCAGATCTCTATTTATTCAGGCCATTCCATTTATATATTTCCTAACTCCATTCTCATTTTCCTACCTCATCATAGCCAATTGCTAACCAGAGACATACTTCCCAGTATATCAATAATACCAAAAACTCCCCACCAAATTCTCTATAAAACTTCCTACAACTCTCTGTAAGCGAACCGCTTTTAAATTTAAATTGTTCATTAAAATTATGATTGACAAAACTGAAGATATTTCCCTTATCCCCTATTTCACATTCTCACAGAAAAGATATGTTAGATTGAGTTAGTGCGCACTTAGGAAAATAAGAAAAAGAAAGGAAAAAGTAAGAAGTAATCACACTTCTCTTTCCATACATACTTTATGAATAAAGTTTCAAAATTTATCTTCAGTTTCCGTCAATAATAATTGTTATTATCAAAAAAAATATTGATTCAACACTACTAGCTTTTCTTTTTTTTTTTTTTTCTTCATTCCTCTCGTCAATTCAATGCTACATATGTGTATCTGTTACTTACAGACCAATATCCAAATCTTATAAGCATATCTGCCGATATCAATGATAACAAACAGTACAAACATTAATTCCTCCTTTTTCTAGCCTAACTCCAAACACATCATACTACCCGGAAAATCCTCTTAATTAATCACTGTAAACTACAGTACAAGTCCTCTTATCTATACTAATGTAGTATTCACCATCCACTCATCTATTTACTTGTGGCCCTACCTGCCAATTATTTCCCTTCAATTTGTCCAAGCTACTAAAAAATCAACCACCAATTCCACCCCATAGAGAAATAACCAAATATATACATATACTTCATTCAAAACTACCTCCATATTGATTATAAAAATACCAAGAGTCATCTTCTTCATTTTCGAATTCTAACACTTATAAATTGCTATCTGCAATATTCTCTACTTATCTACTTCCTACGGTTCCACTTCTTCAATAACTCCAAATTTCTTTGAACCAATGCTAATTCTACATCAATGTCTTCTTCTTCGTACAATCCATTTGTTTCCTCCATACTACTACTACTTGACTCTGACTTTTCATCCATTTCTTCTTCTTCGTCTGTATGTCTCTCTTTAGCTGCCGCTAATCTCTTTTGTTCAATATCCCATCTAATTTGTCGATCACTATTCCTCAAGGATCTTTCTAGTAACGGCATATCCTCCCCGCTCGTTGAATAATCCCTAATTCTCCTCTGTCTTTTCACTTCTCTATCTCTTTGTCTATCCATTCTCCTTTTCGTTGCCTGTCTAGTGTTCCTAAACGGAGCACTTATTTCCTCTTCCATACTATCATAATGAGTCTCATTCAACTTTTCTTCTTCTATTGTTTTCGGTATCGTCTGTTCTTGAGTATCATCAAAGCCTGGAGTTGCTAATAAGCGATTTTGTGCTGGATCTCTTCTAACGCCTGGGGTTACTGTAGCACCTCTAACGAGTTGTTCATCTAAAAACCTTGTGTCTGAATAATAATTATTATTATTATTATATTCTATCTCTTCTTCATCTCTCCTTAAGTGTTCCACGTGTGCCCTTGCTACATGTCCCGTGACCTGGTTCTTAATTTTATACGATACTTTACCTAGTTTTTCCAAAATATAATACCCTGGAATCCAACGATTATCAAACTTAGAGTTTCTCCTATGCTTCTTGTAATAGACCCTATCACCAACCTTAAATTCCTGCAAGTTTGTATTTATATTCTTGTACTTTTTCTGCCTTTCCCTAGCTTTAATTATATTATTCCTTAGTCCTACGTGTGCTTTATGCATTTCCTGTATTATAACCTCTTGAAAGTCTTCACCCATATATTTCCGTCTAGGTTTTAATAGATTGTCTATAGGTAGTATCGGTTCTCTCCCGTATATTAAATAATATGGTGAAAAACCCGTGCTTTCATTTTGATTAGTACGAATGGCGTTAAGGGCAGGTCCTAAAAACAAATCCCAATCCCTTTCATGTTCATCTACAATCTTTGATATAATGCTATATAACGTCTGATGTTGACGCTCGTTTCTAGCATTGGAAGTAGGTCTATAATATGATGTCTTTATATGTTTTATATTTAAATCATTTAACAACTTTTCAAATTTCTTATTTATAAATTCTTTACCATTGTCTGTAAGTATACTTTGTGGACAACTAAATCTTGGGACAAACTCTTGTAAAAAAATATTGACTACTGTATCTGCACTCTTATCCGGAATTGCATAAACCTCCGGCCAAAGACTGTAAACATCTACTATATGAATCAAATACACGTTTCCTGACAATGTTCTGGGGTGTGGACCCGATATATCTAAACTAATCTTTTGCATTGGGAACTGAGGAATGTCAGTATCCTGCAAGGGACACTTTATTGTTTTCATGTTCCTCAATCTGCACTTCTCACAGGTATCCACATATTTATATGCAGATTTAAATAAATTTGGCCAGTAATATTTACTTGTAAGCGCCTTCACCAATTTGTCTCTACCTAAATGTCCATTTTCATCATGATATGCCTTTAAAAGTTCATTTTCTAAATGTTTTGGAATGTATTTCCTCAGTTGTTCGTTCCTTTCAGACATGTAGTATAAATGTCCATCCTCTTGTAAAACCAAATAATTCCTTTTATATTTGTTATCTTCTGTTTCTCTTAATTTTTCTTTTATTTGTAACACTTTTGGGTCTAGGTCCTGCTCCTCTTTCATGTTAAAGTGTAGATCATCTTCCCTATGTTCAGACTCTTGTTCCGATGGTAGACTATCCAATTCTTCTCTATTTATTATAGCAGAATCTAAAATATTTACTTGCCAATTTCGATCGTCAATCTCTGGTTCTCCTTCATCTTCTGTGTCACCTGACGACTGTGGATAGGGAATCCTAGACAGTAAATCAGCGCATGTGTTAATCTTACCTGGAATGTACTCAATTTTCGTATTATATCCCTGTAAGTTCAATGCCCAGGTTTGTATTTTCCTGTTCTGCACTGGGGCTTCTAAAAAAGACTTTAAAGGCATATGGTCAGTTCTAATAACAAAATTTGCGTTATGTAAGTAGTAATTTAGTTTTTGAAGAGCGTAATGTATTGCGTAAGCCTCCTTCTCAATAGTCGTCCACTTTCTTTGTGATCTGCTAAGTTTATGCGACAAGAAGTATATAGGCCTTTCATTTTTAACCCCTGGTATTCCAGACTCTTTCCCTTCATATGGTTGCACCAAACACGCTCCTACTGCATTGTCTGAAGCATCTGTGTACAGTATCAACTGTTTGTTTAAGTCTGGATGCGTCAACAGTGGTACCAGTGTTAAACTGTTTTTTAAATACTCGAACGCTTTTTGACACTCATCATCCCACTTAAACCTAGCGTACTTGCCTGTTAAGTTTGTAATAGGTTCAGCTATTTTTGAAAACGCTGGGACAAACCGCCTATAATACGCGCATGTTCCTATAAAGGCGCGTACCTCCTTAACGTTAGTTGGAGCAGGTAACTCTTTAATAACCTTTATTTTGTCCTGGTCTGGTTTTATACCTTCTCTATTTATAATATACCCCAAATATTTTGTTTCTGTCTTTAAAAATTGGCATTTACTGAGCTTTAACTTCACATCATGTTTTCTTAACCTGTCAAACACTAACTTTATATGTTTCAAATGATCCTCCACATTTCCAGAAGTAAAGATCAGAATATCATCAATATAAGCAAGAGCGAACCTTTGCATACCTTCTAAAACTTCATTTATTAAGAGCATGTAGTGAGATGGCGCAGTTTTGACTCCAAAAGGCATACGTAAAAATTCATAAGAACCCATATGAGTACAGAAAGCACTTTTTCTCTGCGCGTCTGCCGACATCGGAATGCACCAAAATCCTGCTCTTGCGTCTAACGTCGTAAAAAATGTAGCGCCATTTAGCAACCCCAAAATATCATCTATCACTGGTAGTGGATATGCAACATTTTTAGTAATTTTGTTCAACGCCCGATAGTCGCAACAGAATCGACTCGAACCATCAGGTTTGGCCACAATTACCACCGGAGATGACCACTCTGATTTTGATCTTTTGATTATCCCTGCTTTCAACATTTCTTCTATTGCCTTTTCTACAATTTCTCTATTTCTTAAGGGAGTTCTATATGGTTTTAAGCTAATCGGCGGATGGTCTCCCGTATCTATCTCCATTGTTACCGTTTTTGTCTTACCCAACTCTAAATCACTAATTGCAAACACATCCTGATTCTCCTTTATAAACTGTTCCAATACTTCTTTATTTTCTGGTGAAGTCTTTAACTGTGCCAACAATTCCTGTTCTCTTGTCTGTTTATCTAGTGAATGTATTTGTGCTGTATTTCTTTTGAATGGATGGATCAATTCATTCATTCGTGTGTTTCCTCTACTTCCGCGTCCGCGTCTGTTATTACTTCTTTCACTAGAAGACTGTGAATAATTAGTTCCCGGCATTTCTACTCTATCCGTTGCCAATAATTCACTAACGTTCTGTTCTATTTTTGCTACTACACACCCTCTGTATAATTTAATTTCTCTACCTGTGTTGTTAATCACCATAACTGGAAAGGTTAAGTGTTTATCTAACGCTATTATTCCATCCGGAACTTCCAAACCAGGCTCATCAATTATTTCCTCTTGTAATTCAGTGATTCTGACTGTGTTTCCTTCTACATAATATGGGTTTTTCTTCAGCTTCACTTGTATCAAATTAACCGACTGTGGTTTTAACGTCGTTGTCATTTTAACTCTAACTAGTGCTGATATATGCATGTCTTCTTGCATATCTATATAGACGTCCCTGAATTTTAATTTGTGTAAATCATAGAAAAGTCTTACTCCATTTTTTATTAAAAAATCTCTTCCTATTAACATGTTTCTATTTAAACCCTTCACTACATGAAAAAGGTGTCTTATGTTGATCCCTCCTAACTTAAAATTTATCATTGTTTGTCCAACTACTTGTAAATTCTGTCCCGTAACAGAGTGTAAATTATTATGACTCTTAAATACTCTACAATTTCTTACCATTTTGTATAGAAAACTTTCTTTCACTACACTAACCTGAGCTCCCGAATCAATTAACGTACGAACTCTATACTTTCCTATTTCTAATATACAAGAACTATAATCTGTTTTATCTTCTATAAATTTCTTGACTTCATCTAGTTGAAAATATTCTCTGTTCGACCTATTATACCTGTTGTTAACATATTCTCTAACCCTTGGGACCTTATTATTTACCCTCCTATCATAGGTCCTGTCTAATAGGTAGGGCGCCGATTTTCCTGTGTTCTTGTACCTGTAAAATTCCTGTGTCCATCTACAACATTCCTACTCACCCTATTATTGTCATGTCTACCCTGTGTATTCGACTGGACATGCCTGTTATTACAAAACCGAAAAACATGTCCCCGTTGACCACAATTCCAACAGACAATATTTGTACTATTTGTGTTACCTACTGTTTCTCTTGTAGGGTATCTCATATTTCTTCTTTCCTCATTATCATACCTATTTCTATCTTGTAACGTCTGTATACCTCCTCTCCTATTCCATCCGAATCTTGTTTGTCCTATTTCCATAGGTTCCTCAACTCTGTCATCTCGATTACTTCCCACTTCTCGTCCTGTTCTTAATCTAAACCTACGTCTCAAATTTTCTTCTTGTACCGCGATATCCACCGCTTGTGATAACCTCTCAGGGTTTTCCCTCATTAATTTAAGTTTCAAACCATCAGACTTTATGCCATCCACAAAGATCCCTACCAACATCCTTTCCACCTCCTCTCCTCGTACATTCTGTCCTAAGAATGCCTCTTCAGCCAGATTAATTAATCTATCGCTAAACAATTGTACCGTCTCTCCGTTATTTTGTTTAGCCTGCCTCAACACCGAAAATGCATGTTGTGGATCCGTTATTTCTGCATATTTCCTTGCTAGGTCTTCCTTGAATTGTTCCCATGTCTCATCTACTCTAGCTTCTAGCTTTCTTCTTATATGATCCGAGACCGGTTCCGTTGCCGTCTGATAAGCCAGTCTCATTTTTTCTTCATCTGTTGCTGAGATCAAATAGGCATATTTTTCTATAGAGGTGACCCATTTCTTATAGTCTCTGGCCTGTCCACTAAACTTTACAATTTCTGTTGCCATGCCTTGTTGTTTAATCACCATATTAAGTCGGCCTACTGCTGTACCCACGCCTGTCAAAACCTGGGCCAAGTTATCCGGTTCCGCCATGCTGAAAAATACTGAAACAAAGCAAGCAACCAATCACACAATTACAATTTCCCAAATCCCAAACAGCACAATTCAGTTGGTTATAATATTGTAAGATATTACATTAATCAGAGGAAGCATCAACAATATCCTGTCTGAGCATAGGAAGAATGAACCCTGTCCTCAATAAAAAACTCAAATTTGTGGCAATCAGAAGGTTCCTTGTAGATATTTGTTTCTTAAACCACAATAATGTCCTGTACTCCACTCTAATTAATAAATTCGGAAGCTCACGGGAGACCTCGAAATACACAACTTTTACTCCGAGTCTATTTCCTTAATTAATCCGTCATCTTCTTTTACCAACTTACGGATTCAGTTCAACCAACCAGAGCCCGCATCAAGTGAAAGTCTCGGAATTCAGGTGGTGGAGTTCAGATATCACTTCTCTTCCCTCAGGTAATTTCGTCCTTCTCGTGGGCTGCCAGAAAATTTTCAACCCCTGGTTGGGTCACATCTCATGGGCTGCCAGACAATCTTCGACCCCCTGGTTGGGTCCCTTCCTTGATCTCAAGTGGGTACTTCATCGTCGTATGGAATGGGTCATAGGAATATAACGAGGCCCAAAAATGGATTAGGTGTGTTTGGGTCATAGGAATGACAAGGCCCAAAAATGGATTAGGTGTGTTTGGGTCATAGGAATGACAAGGCCCAAAAATGGATTAGTATCAATCAGCCAACGGCTAGTGATGAGCTGACCTTGAACGAGTTCTGACTTCCGATAAAATCTTGAAAGTGGCAAGGTTCAGGCAACGGCCAGGTTAGGCCCCTTATAAATGATACGATTCAAATGTTCAGCCACGGCTCCAGGAAACCCTTCTTGTCCTGGCAGTTTTGTCTGGATTCTTTAGTACTTCGCGTGGTAGGCCATTATCTTCATAATTTGTCTTACAGCATGCCGCCAGTGGATAGTTGTTGTTGGCCGGCCTAGATCAACCTCAGATTCTCGGTCCACGGCACCATTTATTACTTCTGTAGTAGTGTCAAATGAAGTAACAAGACTTGATCTGTACTAAAACTTTATACTTTATTCTCAAGATGACAAGCCGTGTCTTCTCAGCTGGACTATCGGATGTTGACTGCCCTTCACAACAACAATACGTCACGATTGAGCATCTCTCTCCGCTTTCACTCATAATGCTCAATCGTGCTGTATCTCTAATTCCCCACTAGATCCTAATTATAACCCAAACTACACATACTGTTACAATACCAACAGAACTAAGAAGTAACTATCAGTACATCCATGATAGGATTATGCAGCATTTTCTACTCGATGCTCCTGGATATCAGATCCAGTACTCACAGATAAAGCCAAAGCCAACTGAAACGTTCCTAGATTATGTTTCAAACGTCCAGAGTATATTCAATAAATGGATTAAGGCAGCGAAAGTAGGGAAGAACTTTGATAAATTACAGGACTTAATGGTGATGGATAAAGTCCCTACTCCCTTTGCTAATTCCTTCAACAGGCAGACATTGAATCTATCGAACAACTCGGAAAACGAGGTTCTGCATATTTTTCCTCAAACAGGGACATATTTAAAACATCAATACATGATACTGAGATTACTGCCTTTGTTAAAAACATACCAAGCAGGTCTTACAAGCAAAAAGAGTATCAGAATAAAGATAAACCATACCAAAAGCCACCACAATGTGGATACTGCAAATTGTTTCATCCGCAGTACGCCATATGTGATAAGAGTCCCTCTTATCCTGCTCATCTAGAAATGATGATAAAGAAGCAGGAAAACAAACGAAACTCTTACAAACGTGCTGTTAAATGCTTCCTTTGTTCAAGTTATGGCCATTATAGTGCTAAGTGTTTGGGCAGGCAAAGAATGAAGGCGAACAATGCTGTGCTCATCGATACATCATCTGACGATGAGAGTATAGTTGATTCTGAACTTGAAAATGTATTACCATGCAATGAGTGTGAGAGTGTGAGTGCAGCTACTGATATATTAGACTTTAATAAGTGTGACACGTGTCACCAGTTTCATACGGACGGTAAACTGAAATGTGGGCATTTTGTTCCATGTTCCAACGAAGATGCCAATGCAGCTTTAGCCTCCAGAGGCAATTTAAAGTTCCACAATGCACTGGTCAACGAACAACCATGCCAATGTTTACTTGATAGCGGGAGCACTTTACTTGGCGTTAAAAGAGACCTAGTGAAGCCAGAAGATTATACGGGTGAGTTTATCAAATGCCGCACTTTCTCTTGAAACATCGAGAAATACCCGCTGGCAAAAGTACGCATAAACACCCCGTTCCTTACAGGCACATTTACATGCGCTATCCTGCAAAATCCCTGTACTGATTTGATTTTGGGTTGCTTGCCATCATTAAAACAATGTACTGATGAAGAAATATTAGCCTGGAAACAAACAAACACGGCTAATGCTGTAACGAGGTCAGACACTCAAACACATTACACTGACCTTCAAAACGAAATGTTACAGTTGTTAACACCCACCGGTGCTAGTAACAGTGCTACTCGACAAGAATTTATCGAAGCACAACGCAACGATCAAACTATGGCACCTTATTTTAAATTGTTAGGTGAGCGAGCGAAAGTTACTAAGAATGCATCCTGGTATTTTAAAGTACATAACGGAATTCTCGGCGTTAATATACAACAAATAACCATGAAATTCAGCAAACGGTGTTACCTGTAAAACACCGACAAAATGTGCTAAATATTGCACATGAGTCACCGTTTGCTGGACATTTGGCCTATGACAAAACGAGAGCCATTTTGGCCTCTAGACCATTCGAAAGTGTAGCGGTAGACATTGTTGGACCCCTGAATCAGGTGTCGAACAAAGGAAACCGTTTTATACTAACTCTCGTGGATCTATGTTCAAGGTGGATCGAAGCGGTACCACTAAAATACATTACCTCCAAAGATGTGGAAAATGTGTTTTTACACCTATTTTGTCGATTTGGCTTTCCTCGAACCATTTTGAGCGACCGAGGAACCCAATTTATTTCGGCTGCTATGCAAGCCCTAACAAAATTGCTAGGAATAGAACAGCATTTCTGTAGCCCGTATCACCCTGCCAGTAATGGGATTATAGAGAAAATTAACGGGGATCTGAAGCACATGCTGGCGAAAGTAACAGCTGAGAACCCATCAGACTGGGACACTCTACTACCAGCAGTGCTATTTGCCCATCGAGAAATTCCGCACTCAAGTACGGGTTTCTTACCTTTCGAGTTAGTTTATGGGGCGACCCCTCGTGTACCCCTAACAATCTACCATCAGCTAATCACCAGCTCAGTAGAAAATCCAACAGCATTAACACCTTATGAGATGGTAACAGAGACACGCGATAAAATTATGAAGGCGTGTGTAATAGCCAAATAATCTTTGGAGAGAAATGGCCAGATGTACCGCGAATACGCAAACAAGGGTGCCAAAACCCTACACATTGAACCCAATCAAAAGGTGCTACTTTTACTACCAGATAAACGTAATTTGTTACTAACATCATGGCAAGGGCCATTCAAAGTTGAACGAAAGATATCAGATGTCGATTATGAAATATCGATAAAGGGAAAATTAAAGATATTTCATATCAACATGCTGAAGCCTTATTTCTCACGACAAGAACAGATGACAGACGAACAGAGTGCACCTACACCAATCAATCGGACGACAGACGTACATAACACAACTACACTAGGTAGGGCGACAGATCATGACGACATCGCAAACACACCTAGCCAGGAAACAGTACACACAGCTAGTACAACAACAGTACTTAATCAGACAGATGACGACGGAATAGAATTACCAGTCCCGACAGTAGACACGACAGGGACAATCGATAGCATACGTATAGAACCGAAACTTACAGACGAGCAACGACGACAATTGATAGAATTAGTAACTGAGTACAAGGACATTTTCTCTGACATCCCAGGTAATACAGACAGAATAGAACACTCTATAATTCTGACTGATAACACACCAATCAAATGCCGACCTTATTCCATCCCATTGAGTTACAGGGAAAATCTCGACAAGGAATTGTTAAATCTAGAGTCGAGTGAAATAATTCAGAAATCTCAGTCAGAGTATTCTTTTCCTATAGTTCTAGTCAGAAAAAAGGACTCGACTATCCGCCTCTGCGTCGATTATAGGCGCTTAAACAACGTGACCAGTGTCGATGCAGAGCCTATCCCATTTTGTGACAACCTAACCCTTGATATGTCAACATCACATATCTTCTCAAAACTGGATCTCACAAAAGGCTATTGGCAGGTCCCGATGGAATCATCCTCTATTCCTTTGACAGCTTTCTCAACACCTCTAGGCCTGTATGAGTGGCGCTTTCTTCCTTTCGGTCTTCGTAATGCACCAGCCACGTTTGTCCGACTCACTAGGGATCTTCTGCACGGAGTGACCAATACTTCTACTTATATTGATGACATTTGCATCCATACAGCAGACTGGACAACACACCTACTGAAACTGCGACATGTCTTCGATAGATTGCGATTATTTGGTCTTACAGTGAAACCCACCAAAGTGGAGTTGGGAATGGAAGAAATTGATTTTTTAGGCCATACAATCACCAGAGGCCAACTAAGAACTGATGAGAAAATCGTCACCAAGATTCTCAATCTAACTATGCCTACGACCAAGAAACAGGTCCGCAGCTTACTTGGTCTGGTCAATTATTACAGCAAATTTATACCAAATTTGGCTAAAATAACCAGTTTTTTTTTAATGTGTTAAAAGCATCAGTAAAAATTAATGTTCAGGATGCAAAGTTAATCGGCGCGTTATCAAAATTGAAACATTTATTTAGCGTTCCACCTATCTTGCGTTTGCCTAATGTCAATCTTACGTATTTCCTCCGTACAGACGCAAGTTCCATTTCCATTTCTGGGGCCCTAGGCCAATTTTATGAAGGCAAGTTCCACCCAATAATGTACGTGAGTCGTAAGATCAGCCCGGCTGAAGGGAGATACTCAGCCTCTGAATTGGAAGGTTTAAGCGTGATATATTGTGTCAGGAAACTTCATCGATTTCTGGCGGGTACAGAGTTTGTTATCGAAACCGATAATTCGTCTCTGACGGTCATGCAAACAGGGGTTCATCGCAACAATAGGATCTACAGGTGGTCCTTAATTTTGCAGAATTATGCCTTCACTATTAAACATTTGAAGGGAAGTTTGAACTCATTAGCTGACACATTGAGTAGACCTTCTCATATTGAAATACCTGAAATACGAGAAGAGACCGACATTACATCACTAGAGACAGTGACACTGTAATTACTTAGTGCCCTATGTGGTGATTGTGAACATTAAAGTGCGTTACCATCGCCAGTCGCTTACATCTATGTAATATAAACTGTGTCAGCATTATTGCAGTGAACAGACGCATTTGTGAACTGTCTACACCACTACCACTTATATAACCCGTGAGTGGATCGAAATGTTAGACTTGAACCTACACCAACCAGTAGCAAACCATTAGTATGAACATTACCCAGGATGAGAGCGTAAATCAGACTTTGTCTTATTGAACTTTGTTTTCGAGGACATTCAACAGAGGACACAGCTCCAACATCACACCTGGATGTAATTAGTTAGTGTAGTTAGTTAAAATTATATGTGATATGTATATAATATGTTTTTATAAACAGTCGCATATAACTTCATACTTTGTGGAAATATTAGTATTATTTATGTAGATTTACCATATAACGTTATTTAGGACATTTCACAGTTATAATTTACTTATAGTTAGTTAAGAACTTAGTTAAGTTAACATCTACATCATATTACTTTAATTTATCACCATTTAAACTTATTTAGTTAGATAAGTTAATTAAAACATCACTTACAAATTAACCCGATCATTTGGTAATTTATTTCATTCCATTTAGTAAAAACACTTTAAGGTAAATAACCCATTTTTCTTAAATTAAATTAATTAGTTAGATTATTTCCCTTAGATAAATTTAGAACAGTGCACCAACCCAGAAGAGATTAATTAGATCAGTCATTACCATAGGATTGGTAGCGAACAATCCTTTTCAATCATGTATATTTTTGTATATATTGACAAGTGCAGAAGGACAGCACAGTCATGTGGCTTGAATACCCATGTAAAGTCAGCCAACCATTTAATGTATATATTTTTGGTTCATCCATGCATTATTACTTGAACCATATTCTAATGACGACCCAATATTTTAAAATCATTTTGAATGAAAGGTGAACGAGAGATGTGTGAATGATAGAGAGAGAAGAACGAGAGATGTGTGAAAGATAGAGAGAGAATTGATTAAATTAGGAGAGTGAGAGAGATATTGCGGTATTTTTTTTACCGCATAAAACGACTTGTTGTGACTTGTCTGTGTCAATCTGTGTAATCAATGTGTTGTCATTTTTATAAGTGTGTAGTCGCCATACTTTAGTGAGAAACATAGGGAACATATTTTGAGCATCTTAAAACGGCACTGTAAACATAAATTAGCATAACACACTCATTTGTGGCTACAATAAACCGCTTTACGGCGCTCGAAAGAATGCATACACGTAAATTAGAAACGCATACACATGTTAGTAAGTTAAATACACTTTAGTTTAATAGAAAACACGCAACCAACCAGAAAAACGAACACATAAACTTGCATATACCATTACTTTCAAAGAACCATAACTATTCCAACAGGGGACACAATAATATCTCTAAAACCTTGATGTAACACTTAAATATTCCTTCACAAGCGGAAGCTAAACGGTGAAGAGTTGCACATATAGCATGTATACGAGTTGGGGCGATTATTATATGAGAGCATGAACATTTAGTGTCCATGTTTTGCACTCATAATAGAGGCAAGTTGTTAGGGATTGTTAATTTTGGACAATCTGAGGACAGGCCATATGGCATTGGATCCGGACCTCACAATTCTCAGAAATATAATGACAGGTTATAGCCAACTGTACTATTGTGATGAGCTACTCAATTAGCCAAGTGAAGTGATACAACAGTGTGACGAAGGAAAGGAGAGATCTTGTCCTATCCCCATAAGAGAAGTAGAGAACTCACGAAGTCTTTGACAAAATTAGACAGCCAATTTTTGTAAGATTACTTGTGTTAGCCCCCACAACTTAAAAGTTTGTAACACAACAGGGGAGGAATGAGAGCCTGTCAGAGACTTAGGAGAGAGCTCTAAGCGAAAGAGAGTTAAAATAGAGCTTAGGAAGAGGGCAAGTGACGTAACAGGATAGGAGACCAGACAGAAGAGACACAAACGCTATAAATAGCTATAACGGGACACACTTGTGTCAACAAGGAGGGCAACCAGTGCAGATGAGCTGGGGTTACCCCAGAGACTGGGAAACCCACTGCACGAGGTAAAGACCAAGTAACTCTGGTCAGCACAGCCAGTGCCCAGCACGTAAACTAACGAACGCACGCTGAGCTAATTGCTTGTGGCGGAACACGCCACGCTCAGCGAGCTCAGACAGAGACCGGGCGGCGTAGGAATCAGACGTGTATTCCGCTAGGGATACTTTGTAGTTGTTAAGGACAGTATAATAGTTATAATAGTTTAGCTTAGCTTCAGTGGTTATAATATTGATATCATCTCCTCATTCCATCTTATCGTCATCACATCCTATAATGTTTAATGCCGTTGTGGTATTCCGCTCGTGGAGCTATTGTATGATCAGCTCCGAATAAAAATGTATCCTTTTGCAAACAATACGAATTGTCACTTTCGTGTAGTGCAAAAGAAGGGAATCCTTGTATGCCTGTCGCAAATGAGTTGCTGACAACTCACTCACATGATTCAAAGGGGGTGACAAAGAGAAAGGGAAATCTTTACATTTTTGTTTACTTTGCCACACTCTCATCAATCGGTTCAACTCCACCAATGCCTCATGACCACTCTTAATGATGGTACAGGCAGGATAAATGTTTGAACCGACCAGTGGGGGTGGTAGCAAAGGCAACAAACCATAAGCAAAGGGGGGCACCAGGGGAGATGAAGTTGTAAATTAATAATAATGATATCACTAATACTTATAACATTAATGATCCTAAGGATAGGAAGGGTAAGATAAAGGATAGTAATAATAATAATGATAATAATAGTAGTAAAAATAAATATTAATAAATAATAAAAATAAAAATAATAATAATAATAATAATAATAATAATAATAATAATAATAATATAATAGATATGTGATTTTATTTACTATAGTGATAATCTTAGTAGTGGTGGTGGTATAGCATGACAAGTGCATTTAAAGCAAACATTCCATAAATGGTAATTTGGAATGGAAGGAGTTGATTTCCTTTTCTCCTTTTTTCTTTTTCCCCTTATCTATAAGGGTTGAAACCATCATTTTGAAGCAAATAAAACAAGCATTTATACTTCCACTATTCTTTACATAAGGGATTTTCCATTGGTCTTTTGACCATATGTAATCTTTTTTAATCATTCACTCACCATTCACTCACAGTTTCTACTTTCTTTCTCGCACTCATGTATACCAAATTTGTAATACAATAACGAAGAGTACAGATGATTTACTCTGGAAATAGTTGTGATATCTTGTGTGTGTACATAAAGGAAATTAAATGTGTGTTATATGTGTGGTGTTTGTATCTGGCAAAATTTCTGCAGGTCCATATAAGTTGTCTATAGTAAGAAAGTGCTACAAGTAGTTTTGTATGTATGTCCTTAGCTGTCTGTGGTATAGTATTGAGAAAAATTGCTTTATATATGTCGGTTTGTTTGCCTGTGTGTGTTTGTATGAGGTGTTTGAGTGTTTCGCGTGTGGCAGTAATTGTTGGACATGTATAATAAATGTGTTCCTCTGTCTCTTGTGTGTTGTTTCTACATAATTGACATTGTTTGGATATGTATGCTTCTACCTGTGTTGTGGGGGTCATACTGTATTACAGTCTATATGTGATCTCCCTAGCTTTTGGTGTTATGCGTTTGTTGTGTAGGTTTGAAAAGGTGCATGTGAAGTCAGTCATGAAGTATTTGTGTCCTCTTTTAATCCTAAGTCTTAGTGATGGTGCTTGTTCTCTAACTAAATGTTTGTATATTGTGTGTGTTGTTTGTTGTATTAACTGTTCATGTCCTTTTATTGCCTGTATGCATGTCTGATAGAATGTTGGCAGTCTTCCCTGGTAGTGTGCAGTTGCATTGTTAAGAGGTGTGAGATGTTTGATGTTGTGGCCTATGTAGTATAGTGCTAGTCTGTTCTGTTCTGGGTGTCTGATGATTTTACCTATGTGACTGATTCTAAGTGACAGTATTTTTGTCTGGATGTCCTGTAGTGCAATCCCGCCTTGTTTCCTGTCTTGTATGAGAGTTTTGTGCTTGATGCTGTGTATTGTGTTGGTGAAGATGAAACGTCTGATTTGTATGTTTATGTTTGTGACGGTCTGTTTGGGAGGGTCTAGTACTGTCGCTAAGTATAATATTTTGGGTATTATGTATGTGTTGACTATTGTGCTTCCACCAAATATTGTGGATGTTTTGTACCTGTACCTGTGTAACATGTCTATGATCTGCTCAGTCAGTGAGTGCCATGTCTGTTTGTGTGTTTTTGTGGGATCACATGGAAATGTAATCCCATACAGCTTCATGGTGTCTGAGTGTCTCAGGTCTGGAGAGAAATCAGACTTTTGTTTCCACTTTCCTAGGCCCATTATCTGTGACTTCTGTATATTTACTTTGGCTCCACTGCCTTTTCCAAAATGGGTAAAGGTGTGGAGTATATTCCTTATTGATGTGTTGCTGGTGGGAAAGAAGGCAGTGTCATCTGCATAGGCGATGAGCTTCTGCTCTCCTATCCCATGCAGGAAGGTTCTTTTAATACTAGTGTCTTGCCTTATCTTCTCTAATAAAGGTTCTAGGGTGAGCACATACAGGAGTGGTGATAAGGGACATCCCTGTCTTACAGATCTCGTGAGCCTGAAGCTAGCTGTCAGTGAATGGTTCACCAACACTCTGCTCTCGGGATTTTTGTACAAGATCTGTATCCACTGCCTGTAGTACTCTCCTATGTTACAGTGTT
>OY992882.1:27920326-27980326 GCA_963921405.1 Cepaea hortensis | reverse complement strand
TTAAAATTGGTAGCAAATCAGTTTGCTTGTTGTGTTGTGGTCAGTGGCTGTCTTCAAGGAGTACAATTTAAAAAGACATTATCAAACAAAACATTCCGATTTCGGATACAGTTTAACGACCGAAGGAAAGGAAATGCCTTGAGTTAGTGAAAAATGTGGAGAAACAGCAAACTGTTTTCACTAAACAGTCTTCAATTCAAGATGCTGCAACTGAAGCTAGTCTTGTGCTGTCACACAGAATTGTAAAACAGAACAAGACATTTTCTGATGGCGAGTTCATCAAGGAATGTTTGCTAGATGCAGCAAACACTATGTGTCCAGAACAAAAACAAAAACAAAAACAGATTTGACATTACTTTATCAAGGAGAACTGTGGTCAGACGTGTTGACAAGATCAGTGACAATTTGATGCATAAACTTCAAGATGCGAGTAAACAATTTTTGTGGTACTCTCTTGCATTGGATGAGAGTACCGATGTATATGATGCTGCCCAATTATTGATATTTATACGTGGAATAAACACTTCTTTCAAACTCACTGAAGAGTTACTGAGTGTTGAGTCACTCAAAGACAACCACAGGCCATGATATATTCAATGCTGTTACTAACTATATTGAAAGAAATGGGTTGGTTTGGAACAAGATGGCAAGTGTTACAACTGACGGAGCTCGTGATTTGACTGGAAAAAATGTAGGTCTGGCAAAGGTGATAAGTGATAAGATTAAAGCATAATATCCAGACCACACATTATTACCACTTCACTGTGTAATTCATCAAGAAAGTCTGTGTAAATCTGTTTTGAATATCAAGCATGTTATTGACCCAGTTGTCAGTGTCATCATCCTCGTCAGATCAAGAGGACTTGATCACAGACAGTTCAAGTCATTACTTGACGATTTGGAAACAGAAAATTCCGATGTCCTGAACCACACCAATGTTCGATTGCTGAGTCTCGGCAAGGTGTTGAGGCGAGTGTGGGAACTCAGAGAAGAAATAGTGATGTTTCTATAGATGAAGGGCATTGCACGTGACCTTAATACTAACATTGTCAATAAAGAGTGGCAGTTAGACTTTATGTTTGCCATTGACATTATGGAAAAGTTAAATGAACTGAATGTCAAACTTCAGGGCAATGGTATGTTTGCACATGAATTGTATGTATATGTGAAATCATTTCAGGCAAAACTCTCACTGTTCTCCAGATAAGCAAGTGAAAAAAGATGTTGTCACTTCCCTTTGCTGAAACAAGAAACCATTTCTGGTGAAATAACTGAAAAATACAAAGCCCAATTAGATGCATTGATTGATAAATTTGGATGGAGATTCCAAGATTTCAAGAAATTAGAGCCATAGTTCAATATTCTCAGTTCACAATTTAGTGCAGAAGCTGATACAGCCACAGAGGACAAACAGTTGGAGCTGCTTGACTTACAAGCAGATCATGACCTGAAAGACAAATTCAAGACAGATGGTTTGCTGGATTTCCATGGATCTTTATCACAAGAATAATTTCCCAAATTAAAAAACTTTGCAGCTAAACTTTTATCATTATTTGGATCAACATACATTTGCAAACAAGCATTCTCTTGCTTGAAGATCAACAAATCTAAGAATAGGTCTTTATTTTCGGACTTCAACTTGCATGCTGTCATGCGAATTTCAACATGTAAACTTGCTCCAGATTTCAAGAATATTGTCAAAATTTGCAAGCAGTTACATACATCTCTTTAGAAATCAACAACTGTAGTGACAATGTAGTCGCTGTGTGTCTAAATTAAAGCCATTGATAGATAATAAAGAATATTTGTTATAATAACAAGTTGTAAAATCGTGTCAACAAATTAGTAAAAGTTTTTGTCCATATTGTCAAATATAATGTATAAGTGTATAAGTAAAATAAAATTGCAATAATTAGTTATTTATGCTTAATAACCTATAAATAATCAATAATTACTTATTGTGATAGGTTGCTGTAAACAAAATGGATATATATATATATATATATATATATATATATATATATATATATATATATATATATATATATATATATATATATATGCGGCCCGCCAATAGCTTTACATTTGTCAATGCGGCCCTCCGCACGAAAAGTTTGCCCACCCCTGCTCCAGGTCAAGAGCTACCACCACTGTCTCCTGTTTATCCTGGAAGCCCTCGCAAACATTAAATGCAAAAGTTTCAGCATTGGCCCAGGAGTCCTTTCCAGGTCGGTAGCTCCCGAGTCCTTGGGGAAGCAGATTCCGACTTTCCAAATGTTGCTGGAGCCTGCGTGCTACTATCTTTTCGAGGACTTTGTTATACGTGTTTTACAGGGTTATGATTCGGTATCCATTAAGTCTGGAGTGGTCCTTACCTGGCTTTGGGAGTGGGACCAGGTAGCTATGCAGCCAATCGTGGGGTATTTCCGCCGTATTGATGCTTAGGTTGAAACAAAGAGCCATCTCCTCCAAGTCCCCATCATTTATGTTCCTCATATGGGAGTAGCTCACCCCATCTGGACCTGGCGCTGTGTCTTTAGCCCGCTTCAGTACCCGTCCAATGTCCTCCACTTTAATCCCACAGTCCTCCTTCCTAGTGACCCGTGACAATGCTTCTCTGACGTTATCTCTAATAGCCCTATCTTGCTGATCCGTCTGTTTTAAATATCGCGCAAGTAAAGCCTCCGCTTTGTCCTTGTCAGTCGTCATAGGTCGGTTGTTATCATCATAAACGGTACCTGTGTACCAGGCATCACCTGTCTCTTCATCTGCCGGTGCAGCCTCCAGAATTTTCCCTTCTGGCTCCAGCCCTCTTCTTCCTTTTCCTTCTCCCCTCTCCTCTACCACTTCTTCTCCGCTTCATTCTCTCCCCGCTGACTGTTGTCAAAGATATCGAGCACAAAGCACGTACTCCGTTGCTTCGGCGATAATTAAATCGGTACAATTGTCTCGGAACTGTCATGACGTCTGATGGGAGATGCCTTGAAGAGATTAGAACAAAAATCGCCATGGCGAAAGTAGCCTTTAGTAAGATGAAAAACATACTGAGGTCAATGGGGTCTTTCTGGTGACTGTCGAGTCCATCGACGATGAACTGTGGTTTTCGTGGATTAATTTTGTGTTGGCATTCTGGCAGCGCATTATGCAAACTGTACCTGTGTGGGCTGTTGGATTGCCGAGACTCCTGTCTATTCCACTTTACACACAGGACAGTGGGGAGCATTTTGAGTGATATTCACTGGCACAGGAACGGAGCATAATGGGGACGACCCGTTGCCGTGAAGTTGGAACCAGACAGACAGACAGACAGACAGACAGACAGACAGACAGACAGACAGACAGACAGACAGACAGACAGACAGACAGACAGACAGACAGACAGACAGACAGACAGACAGACAGACAGACAGACAGACAGACAGACAGACAGACAGACAGACAGACAGACAGACAGACAGACAGACAGACAGACAGACAGACAGACAGACAGACAGACAGACAGACAGACAGACAGACAGACAGACAGACAGACAGACAGACAGACAGACAGACAGACAGACAGACAGACAGACAGACAGACAGACAGACAGACAGACAGACAGACAGACAGACAGACAGACAGACAGACAGACAGACAGACAGACAGACAGACAGACAGACAGACAGACAGACAGACAGACAGACAGACAGACAGACAGACAGACAGTCGGTAACGGGAGCTTATATGACTACTTATCCTCCACACCAGGAGCCAGGCGATGCCGGGCAGGGTCAGACAGACAGACAGACAGACAGACAGATAGTCGGGAACGGGAGAGCTTATATGACTACTTATATTAATTAATGCTCTGGTGGTGCACCAGGGACTGGGTGAAGCCGGGCCGGGTCAGCCAGACAGACAGACAGACAGACAAACAAGCAGACAGACAGACTGATAGATAGATAGATCCCCTCCAGGGCCTGGGCGAAGCCGGGCCGGGTCAGCTAGTATATATATATATACTAGCTGACCCTGCCCGGCTTCGCCCAGTCCCTGGTGGGAAGCATCTCATTTAATTCATATAAGTAGTCATATAAGTTCCCGTTCCCGTTACCGACTATCTGTCTGTCTGTCTGTCTGTCTGTCTGTCTGACCCGGCCCGACATCGCCCAACTCCTGGTGTGAAGCATCTCATTTAATTTATATAAGTAGTCATATAAGTTCCTGTTCCCGACTGTCTATCTGTCTGTCTGTCTGTCTATCTGTCTGCCTGACCCTGTCCGGCTTCATTAAATTCATACAACAAAAAAAAATGTAACTTAAAAGAACGTTCTACCACACACCATCCATTATTTTTAATGAAAACTCTTTCTAATCACCTGCATGACTACAGTAACTTCTTAAGCAAAAAAAGATGAGTTACAATGTTATGCATTGTGCATCATTTTTATGAAAACTTTGAAAATGCCTTACAGATTGTATCATTATTTATTATAACTCATATGCCGGTACATAACTATGGACAAAGAGTTTATAAATCTTTGAAAACGATGCCACAATATGACTATAAGTTATACAGAAAAGTTATGCCCCTTGAAATAACTTTTACAGAGTTAGGTCCCCTGAGATATATGAAATTATGATGAAAAATGAAAAATTAAATAATACTGAGTAAGCAGGCGATTTCACACTAACAAAATATCACAGTTGACAGCTCTGGAATGAAAGGAAGGCGTGTAGAAAATTTCATCTCAATCGGATGGGCCGTTCGCGAACAAATAAAGGACATACGGACAGAGATACATACGCACATCCTAATTTATATATAAGATATATATATATATATATATATATATATATATATATATATATATATATATATATATATATATATATATATATATATATCTGGGTGTGAGTGCGTGTGTGTGTGTTTGTGTGTCTGCATGTGTCGGTTTGTATGCCTGTACACACGCACGCACCCACGCCGCGCTGACGTATGTAGTATGTATATACTAGTATGTAGGTATTATGTAGGTAGCTGTGTGCGTCTGAGTGCGTGTGTACGTGCGTGTATATATGCCATGTATGCATGAATGTGTTTCTATGAATACATGTATGATGTATGTGTGTATGATTGGTCAGTAGATGCATAGAGGATTTAAAGCGGCTATGAATGTTTGTATGCGTGTATGTATGAACCTATAAGGAGGAATGAATGGACTGATGCCTGCCTTCGAATGACGCCTTAAGAATATGTTCTATCCAATTGACCTAAGGCAACCTCACACGACCAGGCAAGTAAACCTCGCCCATGTAACTTAATACATTAACTTGACCAGAACTCGGTATAAATTGTAATAAATATCATTAGCAACTTTAAGGAAATTAAAAACATCCCCACTGCCGATCGTTTGGTTAATTAGCTGACATTTTGAATTCTGGGTTGGCCAATGGCAATTCCATGTGTCAAAATTGATTTGATTGAATACAAAACAGAAACGGTGGGACCGCGGGACGCTTCTTGCTAATTGCATATTGGTGCCCTTCAAAGTCCCGCAGCTGCAACAAAATTGGCTTTGGGAGATAGGGCAAGTTGTGTATGGTGAGACAAATGGACCTGTAACTGGGTCGGGCAGATCGCAGTTTGCCCTTGTTTTATGGGTGTCTGGGTGTGTTATTCTTATGGCATTAGCAGAAGCGATAAACGCGTATTAGTTGAAGTATCTGAATAAACATAAAATACAGGGTGTTTGTAAAGTCTCACTACAATTTGTATGTAGAACCAATTTCTTCTTCTTCTTCAGCGTTCCGAGCCATTGAGGTTCTTTGCTGCAGATACAATCCAATTTGAAAAAAAAAAAAATTCCTTCTTCCGTTGATAACACCATTCTTTTTCGAGTGCAAATTAATACTCTAGCAGACGACAGCCATTCGCTGCATATTGTTTCACGGTGGACTATGGAGCACATTTTTTAATGACATCATGTACTGTATTTTTCAAATTTGTTCTGCATACAAATTGTAGTAAGACTTTACAAACACCCGGTAGTATTAGGAAGCGCGACGAAAGGAAATGTTACACACCGATACAGGCACACGTTTCGATCAAAATCTTTATCCACGAATAAGAAAGACCCAAAAATTACTTATCTGTAATCAGATGAACACAGGAAATAGCACGCATACATATGCGCACATCTGCATACATATTCATACGTGCATTCTCATATACATACATACACTCTCTTATGTATATATCACAATCATAATGTGCCATGGCAACTGTTCTGGATCAACTCTACTGATGATATCCCTCCTTGCCACCGTCTCAGTCCATCCAGCATCTTTTCTCTCAGTCTGCTTCTGCCTCTTTTTCCCCACTTATCCACAGTTATCACGATGTTTCCCACTTACCCACAATTGTCACGATGTTTTCCAATGCCCATGTTCTCATTATGTGACTAAAGAATGTTGGTTATTTTTGTTTCTTAAAGTTGTACATAATCTTCTACCTTCATATGCTCTTCTAAGCAATCGTTGTTAGTTGTTCTAGTAGTCTCACTTATCTATCTCAGAAACCACGTATCTATCTCAGAAACCACGTCTCTGTTGCTTTCAAGCTCTTCCTAATTTGTTAATTCGCATTCTCTGATTCGCTGCCATATTGCAAACCAGGTTCTATATATCATTTCAGTAATCTCTCTATCTTTTCGCGGTTGTTTGTGTCGTGAACTGAGAACTGCATGTTCGGAAAATGGCGTAGGTGGCGCAGGATTGCCACTTTTATTTTACAGAAAACATCTAGAAACGGAACAAACTACATTTAGAAATATCTAGACTGTCTATGTGAACATCTAGAAACACACCAGAATGGGAAAATAAATTACTGCCGCTTCCATCAAAGATAAACTATATATTTCGTGGAGGACTTTTGTGTTGTCATTCTAGCGGCTGCGTTATACACAGGGAAATGTTTTTACTATCTCTCCGCGGTCCTCTAAAAGTACTGGAGCGTTTTGGTCATAGACCATAACTTAAGGAAGGGAAAATCCCAACTGCACCTCCACGTGGTAGAGAATGGAAACACACCACGGTGTGGCTAACATAGCTCTGGGGACCGAGTATCCACCGGAATAAGTGGACAACTCTGCAGCTGAGCAGAGCAGGGCACTCACTTGTCCTGACACTCGGGAATGGCTGTCAAAGGCAGAGTTAAAAGACCACCATGTGAATGTGGAAGGCAAGGGGAAACCACCACATTATCTTCCCAAGATTTCATGGCGACACACATTTCAGAAATAGTGAACGACGTTAATGGCTGTCTTATGACATCCTCGTCCGGCAGGTACAGTCATGAGCCACAGGTGACACCAGACCGTCATCCAGCTACTGATGGCAAAACTAAAACTATAACTAAACTAAATAAATTTAGAGTAGCAACATGGAATGTTAGGACATTAAATGAGCTAGGAAAGTTAAACAATGTTCTAAGAGAAATGGAAAACATGAAAATGAATATACAAGGCATAAGTGAGATGAGATTGAAGGGATCTGGCAAAATTATAACCGACAAACACACAATAATTTATTCTGGAGGGGACACACATGAAAAAGGTGTAGGAATAATAATTGATGAAAAACCAGCCAAATCTATGAATGGATACTGGCGTATTTCAGACAAAGTTATAATGGTCAAAATCAAAGGCAAACCAATAGATATAAATATTATACAAGTATATGCACCAACAACAAGCAGTAGTGATGAAGACATACAACACTTTTACGATGAAGTAGAAATGGCAATATTTCAAATTGCATCAAATGAAATAAAAATAATACTGGGAGATTTTAATGCAAACATAGGAACGGGAAAAATAGAGGATATAGTGGGGAATTACGGTTTAGGTACAAGAAATGAAAGAGGAGAGAAACTACAAGAATGGGCAAATATTAATGATAATATAATTGGAAACACATGGTTTAAACACCATAAAAGACGACTATACACATGGAAAAGCCCTGATATAAAAATACGCAACCAAATTGACTACATACTTATTAATAAAAGATTTAGAAATGCATTAATTAATGTAAAGGCAATGCCTCGTGCTGACGGTAATAGTGATCATGTATCACTATGTGGACAAATAAAAGTAAGATTAAAGAGAGGGAAAAAAATGGTTAAGAACTTGAGACTTAATAAAGAGGCTCTGAAAGTAGATAAAGAAATTCAAGAACAATACAGAGTGACTGTGAAAAATAGGTACAATGCAATAGTTAAAATACAGAGTATAAATGAACAATGGGAAATGTTAAAGGAATCCATTTATCAAACTAGCAAAGAAATATTACCGGAGAGAAGCCAAAAAGCTAAGAAAAAATGGATGAATGATAAAATCTTAATGTTGATGGACAAAAGGAAACAGAATAAATATGACAAATAAGAGTATGCTAAGATAAATAAAGAAATAAGAGATAAATGTGTGAAGGCAAGAGAAAGTTTATTAAACGAGCAATGCAAAAAAAATTGAATTAAATTCCATTAAATATCAACCAAAAAAATCATGCACAGATAAATCAGTGAGCTCACAAGAAGAAAATTAAGAATAAATACAAGGTGTTTGAAATCAAAAACAGGAAAGATATTATTGGAGGAAAGTGCTGTAATTAAAAGGTGGAATGAGTATATAAGAGAATTATATAATGGAGAAAGGGAAGAATTAACAGAAGAAAGTAACTTAGAAGGCCCACTAATAAGTATTGGGAGAATTTGGGGTAGATATATTAACTAAAATGCTGAATGATATTTACAACAGTGGATATTTACCGAGCGATATGCTGAAATCTGTATTTATAGCAATACCAAAGAGACCAGGAGCAATTGAATGCGAAGATTTTCGTACAATTAACATCATAAACCATGTAGCTAAGCTTCTACTCAGAATTATAATGAGAAGAACAAGAAAAAAATTAAAAATGGAAATTAGTGAAGAACAGTATGGTTTTATGGAAGGAAAGGGTACAAACAAGGCAATATACATATTACGAACACTAATAGAAAGGTCAATAGAGAAATAGAGAGACATATATTTATGCTTCATAGATTATACGAAGGCATTTGATAAAGTAAAACATGATGAGCTGATTAAAGTGTTGGAAGATATCAACATTGATGGGAAAGATTTGAGAATAATAAAGAACATATACTGGAACCAAGTAGCAGCAATTAAAATGGGACATAAAGAGGATGGTTACGAACAGATAAAGCTAGGAGTACGACAGGGGTGTGTCTTGTCACCCGATCTCTTCTCCCTATATAGCGAAGTAATAATGAGACAGATCAAAGAGAAGCCAGGAATACTAATCGGAGGATATAATATAAACAATATACGCCATGCAGATGACACAGTATTGGTGGCGGATAATGCAATATACCTAGAAAAATTGTTGGACATTGTAGTAACAGAGAGTGCACAGAAAGGACTCTCCTTGAATATCAAGAAAACAGTACAAATGGTGATATCAAAGAAAATGGGGACACCAAAATGTGACATAGAAATAGAAGGGGAAATTCTCAACCAAGTGGATATTTTTAAATACCTGGGAGAACTTATAACATCAGATGGAAGATGTACAACAGAGATTAAGAGCAGAATAGCGCAGGCAAAAGCCGCATTTCAGAAAACGAAGAGTATCTTATGCAATAAGTCGCTATCAATGAATGTAAGAAAGAGAGTGCTAAAATGCTATAAAGAACCAGTTTTGCTGTATGGCGGCGAATCTTGGAATGTAAATGAACAAATTAGGAAGAACTTAGAAGCAACAGAGATGTGGTTTTTAAGACGAATGTTGCTAATTCCTTGGACTGCCAGAGTAACTAACAACGATTGCCTGAAAGAGGATAATGAAACTAGAACACTATATACAACAACAAGAAAGAGACAAACAGTTTCCTTTGGTCATGTGATGAGAAGAGAGGCATTGGAGAACATCTTGACAACTGGAAAGATCGAGGGGAAGAGAGGCAGAGGCAGACCAAGAGAAATGATGCTGGACGGATTGAGACGGTGGCATGGAGGAATATAATTATATATCATCAGCAGAGTTGATCCAGAACACCAAAGACCGAGATCTGTGGAGAGCCTTGAACACCTACGCCAGCCGGCAGGCCACTTGATGATTGATGATTTGTCCGCGGTTGTTTGTGGCTTGAACTGCATGTTCGGGGAAAATTGGTGTAGCTGGCTTTGTTGCAAACGGACTGGTTTTGCCTTTTGCAGTATTGTGTGGCTGCTGGTTTTCTAGTGACTGCCACTTCCATCGAAGATGAACTGTAATTTTTGTGGAGGACTTTTGTGTTGACATTCTGGCGGCGGCATTATGCACAGTGTACCTGTGCGGGCGGTTGGTTGTCGAGACTCCTGTCTTTTCCACTTTTCATATGTGGCAGTGAGGAGCATTTTAAATGATATTTATTTACTGGCACAGGAACGAGCATAATGGGGACGACTCGCTGCTGTGATGTTGGTACCGCGACTAACTAACTAACTAACTAACTAACAAACTAACTAACTAACTAACTAACTAACTAACTAACTAACTAACTAACTAACTAACTAACTAACTAACTAACTAAATAAACTAACTAACTAACTAACTAACAAACTAACTAACTAACTAAACTAACTAACTAAACTAACTAAACTAACTAACTAAATAAACTAACTAACTAACTAACTAATTAACTAAACTAACTAAACTAACTAACTAACTAACTAACTAACTAACTAACTAACTAATTAACTAACTAAATTAACTAAACTAACTAACTAAATAAACTAACTAACTAACTAACAAACTAAACTAACTAAACTAACTAACTAACTAACTAATTAACTAACTAACTAACTAACTAACTAACTAACTAACTATTTCAGTAATCTCTTTCTTGTATTTATTGTCAGGGACTTATTATATACTATACTTCTCATTTTCTAAAATGCAGATTTTGCTTGACCTATTCTGCTCTTTGTCTCTGTTGAGCTTCTTCCATTTGATACTTTAATTGCCCCTAGATATTTAAGATCAACTTGGTTAAGCATCTCCTCTTCTATTGTTATGCCACATTTTGATGTCGTGTTGATTTAACAATTTTTTGTTTTGTTGTTATACTAGGACATACCTATTTTTGTTTTTAAATGTGCATTCTCTTTTTACCACAGTGCCAAATAGCTGTAGATTTTTTTTTTTTTAGATTTTTGGCTATCAATACTGTGTCGTCTGTAAATTTATATATATACTTCTAAGACCGATTAGGTGTGATGGGACATAACGTAGGTTACAGTAATAAGTGACTAGATCAGACAAGAAGTAGCGTAGATAGAGTGACAAGTGACTAGATTAGACAAGAATTAGCGTAGGTAGAGTGACAAGTGACTAGATTAGACAAGAAGTAGCGTAGGTAGAGTGATAAGCAACTAGATCAGACAAGAAGAAGTGTAATTAGAGTGACAAGTGATTAGATCAGACATGAAATAGCGTAGTTAGAGTGACATGTTACTATAACAGACAAGAAGTAGCATAGTTACAGTGAAGTGTGACTAGATCAGACAAGAAGTAGCATAAGTAGAGACACAAGTGACTAGATCAAACGAGAAATAGCGTAGGTAGAGTGACAAGTGATTAGGTCAGACAAGAAGTAGCGTAGTTAGAGAAAGAAAAGACTAGATCAGAAATGAATTAGCGTAATAAGAGTGAGAAGTGACTAGATCAGACAAGAAATAGCGTAATTAGAGTGACAAGTAACTAGATCAGACAAGAAGGAGCGTAGTTAGAGTGACAAGTAACTAGATCAGACAAGAAATAGCGTTGGTAGAGTGACAAGTGACTAGATCAGACAAGAAATAGCGTAGTTAGAGTGACGTCTGACTAGATCAGACAAGAAGTATCATAAGTAGAGTGACAAGTGACTAGATCAGATAAGAAGAAGCTGTCACATAAATAAACTTGAGATTCGATCGATGACAACCAGACCCGACAGTAATCTGTAAAAACAAGTAATCCTTTGATGTACAGACTGAGAAAAATACGTCGTTAAAACTGTTTACACAGGATCGGCATTTCTAACGGGGAAGCCAAACACGTCATGTCAGAATGTCTACACCTGGTCGGCGATTTTGTTATGATGTGGGTTGCTCGAGACGAACAACGGCGTCATTTGTCTGCGAGGCGGGAGACGGCATTTGAAGTGCAAGACGGAGAGTCTGGAAAACAGGCGGGATGGATTCTCTGATGTGGGGAATTCTCTGGTTCACAGACAGACTGGAATTTCCCCAAATGAAAGCAAATTTGACCGCGGGTTGACTCCAGTTAGTCTAGAACAGGAGGAGGAACCAGACTCTGGACTGGTAAGCGTCTGGATTTTTGGTGACGTCACTCACAGACCAATATAAAAAGCGTTGCAGTAAACAAGAGGAGTGAGTTGACCAGATTTCTGAAGTTGGAAAGAGCGATGCAGTATTCCGAGTTGTGTTACATAAAAGAAACTAGGGGTGTCAAAGTGTTGATAGTTATCGGCGGACATAGATCCAGTCTGTGATCGCCTAGTTTCGATTAGCAACTGGAATAGGCATATGGTAGGCTATTAATCATATCTAACTTAGAGTATGAATTGGAATAGAGTACAGTATGTGCGGTAATATAATGTATCATAGTGCGGTGATATAATGTATTATAGGTGTGATGATATAATGTTTTATGATTAGTGATAGAATGTTCTATAAGTGCGGTGCTAGAAAGTATCATCTGAGCGTCGGCACTAGTATTCTATTGTGTGGCTTCAACTAGCTTGTGTGATATATCATTTTACTCAGGGAGTTGAGGACAATGTAGTGGAATAATAATTAGAGAGATTAAGGATGGTTGAGAGGGAGGAGAGGAATGTGAAATGGTAGGATCTTCCAGTAGGGCATCTGCTGGGTTTCTACCCGTTCCTTTATTCTTTCCTGGTGTTGCCATGTCTCAGATCATATGATGAGTTATTTGGCCGTATGACAGAGATCGGATCTCTGTTATAGATCTGAGTGCTGCTATTGGCCTACACTCACCTAATTCCGGCCAGGACTGAGTTGCCCTCACCATGGTATTCTCTATTCTACAGGTTCCATTTACAGGTCCACGTATGTGTGCTATGATTTTGACCAGTGAAGCTAACACATTTTAGAAGATGATGGCTCAGAATTTGAAGACAGAAGTTGCTGAGAGGCCGCTACATTGGGCTTATACCCAAGTTGGTTTGCGGGAACCTGACTTCTGCTGAGCAGGATATGCTGATGATACTTATGTTTTAGCAAGTGATAGGTGTATCACTGAACAGTCAGAACATTATATATATTATATATATACATCATTGCTACCAGAAACAGTCATATAAATATTATACTGATACCTGGAACATTGTGTTGTTAATATGGGGAATCTTTAAAACCAGTGACACTAGATCAAGTAAGATTTCCCCAGTAACAGTGACAATAGTGTTAGAATTTTCTAATTAACATTCGGTTAAATAACAGAGGAAATTCATAGTGTAAAACAGATTGAAGACTCTCATTAGACAGTGTTTGTCATGGGTGTCCAAGCATCCTAGTGGTTCAAGAGACAACGGAGGAAGTCTTCACGTGACCGGAGGAGCATTACCTTGGTGAGGTTGCTTGTCTGGACTGAATGGTGCTAGTGTGTTCTCAGCACAGTGATGTGAATGACTATACTCCTGAACACTGATTGTGAGTCTACAGACACTTCAGAGTACACGTCACACATTCTACACCTTATACACACACACACACACACTTCTCCAACATATACTCTTTGCTTTAATAAATTTCTTGTGTTTATTTGTTGAAGCTAGAGTTGTCACGTATGTTATGTTGGGGAAGAATGAGAGGGGGCATGATCCAGGAGTGAGTAAGAGTGAGAAGAAGGTGTCTTCAGATTGAGGGAGTGTTGTGGACGGGGTCTACTGGATATCTCCAGGATAGAGATATTGAATTAAAACAAATGTGGGTGTTGATTCCCCTCACTCCAGGGACGACACTAAAGTGGTAAAGAAGAACAAATAACTACTACGACATTCATTCTTTACACACACGACAGTAGCATAGTTGGAGAGGAAAAAACTAAATCAGACAAAAAGTACCGTAGTTAGAGTGATAAGTGACTAGATCAGACAAGAAGTGGCGTAGGTAGAGTGACAAGTGACTAGATCAGATAAGAAGTAGCATAGTTAGAGAGGAAAAAAACTAGATCAGACAAAAAGTAGCGTAGTTAGAGTGATAAGTGACTAGATCAGACAAGAAGTGGCGTAGGCAGAGTGACAAGTGACTAGATCAGATAAGAAGTAGCATAGTTAGAGAGGAAAAAAACTAGATCAGACAAAAAGTAGCGTAGTTAGAGTGATAAGTGACTAGATCAGACAAGAAGTGGCATAGGTAGAGTGACAAGTGACTAGATCAGACAGGAAGTAGCGTACTTAGAGTGACAAGTGACTACATCAAACAAGAAGTAGCGTTGTTAGAGTGACATGTGACTAGATCAGACAAGAAGTAGCGTAGTTAGAGTGACATGTGACTAGATCAGACCAGAAGTAACGTAGTTTAGAGTAAGAAATGACTAGATCAAACAAGAAGTAGTGTAGTTAGAGTGACAAGTGATTAGATCAGACAAGAAGTAGCGTAGTTAGAATGACGTATGACTAAATCAGACAAGAGGTAGCATCTTTAGAGTGACATGTGACTACACTAGAAAAGAAGTAGCGTAGTTAGAATGGCATGTGACTAGATCAGACAAGAAGTGGCGTAGGTAGAGTGACAAGTGACCAGATCAGACAACAAGTGACGTAGGTAGAATGACAAGTGACCAGATCAGACAAGAAGTGGCGTCAGTAGAATGATATGCGATTAAATTAGACAAGAATTTTAAATTAGACAAGAAGTAGCGCAGGTTAATGAAACAAGTGACAAGATCAGACAAGAAGTAGCGTAGGTTAATGAAACAAGTGTAAGTAGAGTGACATTGGACTAGATCAGACTAGAAGTAGCGCAGGTTAATGTAACAAGTCACAAGATCAGACAAGAAGTAGCATATGTAACAAGCACAAGATCAGACAAGAAGTAGCGTAGGTTAATGAAACAAGTGACAAGATCAGACAAGAAGTAGCGTAGGTTAATGAAACAAGTGACAAGATCAGACAAGAAGTAGCGTAGGTTATTGAAACAAGTGACAAGATCAGACAAGAAGTAGCGTAGGTTAATGAAACAAGTGACAAGATCAGACAAGACGTAGCATAGGTCTTGTCTGAAACAAGTGACAAGATCAGACAAGAAGTAACGTAGGTTAATGAAACAAGTGACAAGATCAGACAAGAAGTAGCGTAGGTTTATGACACACGTGACAAGATCAGACAAGAAGTAGTGTAGTTAATGAAATAAGTGACAAGATCAGACAAGAAGTAGCGTAGGTTAATGAAATAAGTGACAAGATCAGACAAGAAGTAGTGTAGTTAATGAAATAAGTGACAAGATCAGACAAGAAGTAGCGTAGGTTTATGACACAAGTGACAAGATCAGACAAGAAGTAGTGTAGTTAATGAAATAAGTGACAAGATCAGACAAGAAGTGGCGTAGGTTAATGAAACAAGTGACAAGATCAGACAAGAAGTAGCGTAGGTTAATGAAACAAGTGAAAAGATCAGACAAGACGTAGCGAAGGCGAATGTGGCTAGAGAAAACATGAAGTAGCGGAGGCTAATGTAAAACGCGACAAGGCTAGACAGAGTTCAGAAATGTGTGCTATATCCAGTAATCAATAAAATCACGCGAGCTACTTGATACAACATGATCTAGTTTAATCATCAGAATGAAGTCTGTAACAATGTATGCTAATTGTGAACATTAGACGAGTAAACACCTAAACGCACTCCTGGTCCTAATGTTTACAGCTGCTGTTGACACATTTAGAACCACCTCTGAAATCTCATTTAGAGAGCACACCTACAACAGCTCTCTCTCTCTCTCTCTCTCTCTCTCTCTCTCTCTCTCTCTCTCTCTCTCTCTCTCTCTCTCTCTCTCCCTCTCTTCTTCTTCTTCTTCTTCTTCTTCTTCTTCTTCTTCTTCTTCTTCTTCTTCTTCTTCTTCTTCTTCTTCTTCTTCTTCTTCTTCTTCATACTTTCTTTCTTTCTTTCATTACTTACTATGTCGCTGTGTCTCTCTCTTTCTCTAATTCATTATCCCACTCTCCCTTCTTCCCTGCCCTCTCTCTTCCTTCCCCCTCTCTCTTTTCTTCCGTTTTTCCCATCTTTCCATCTAATGGGTGGATGTTGGGGGGGGGGGGGGCATGTATATGTGCCTTGGGGTGTGTATGTGGGAGGAGGTGTGTGGGTGGGGGGATGGGAGATGTATTTGTGGGTGAGGGATGTTTTGGTGGGTTGGTGGGGTGTATGGGTATTGGTGGGTGGGGGATGTGTAGGTGGATGGGTGTGTGGATGGGTGGGTAGGGGATGTGTGTGTGGGTGGTGGATATGTGAGTGTGGGTGTGTGGGAGTGTGTGTAGGGGTGTGGAGGATGTGTGTGTGGGCTAGTGGATGGGTGTGTGTGTGCGGGATGATGTGTGGGATGATATGTGTGTAGATGGGGGATGAGTGGGTGAGTGGGGGATGTATGTGTGGGTGTTAAATGCGTGTGTGACTGGCAGATGTTTATGGGTGGATGGGGGATGTGTGGGTGAGTGGAGAGATGTGTGGGTGGTGGGTGGGTGGGTGGGTGAAGTGTGTGCGTGTAGGGATGTTTTTATATGTGTGGGTACGTGTGTGTGGGTGGGAATATGTGTGTGTTTTTGGGATGTGTGTGTGGGTGGGGGATGGGTGTGTGGTTGAGGGTGTGTGGGTGAGGGATGTGTGTGTGCGTGTTGGTGGGTGGGGTAGGTGTGGGTGGAGGATGTGTGGGTGAGTGTGTGTGAGGGCTATGGGATGTGTGTGTGTGGGGATGTGTGTGTGGGGATGTGTATGTGTGTGGGTTGGGGCCTGTTTCTATGAGGATTGGTGTGTGGGTGGGGGAATGTATATGTGCCTGGAGGTGTGTGTATGGGTGGGGGTGTGGGTGCGTGGTTGGATGTGTGGGTGCGTGGGGGAATGTGAGGTGGGTGGGGGTGTGTCTCATAACATGGAATATGCATTGCTTATGTTTACAATATTCATTTGACAATGTTTTTTTTCCCCTATGTATCATGCACGCCGGTCTCTCTGGCTGTGGGGTTACAACACTTTCTCTCTGTAATCCCGTTTATCACGCAGAGTCTCGTAGCGGAGCGAGAGCTGAGGCGGTTCGACCCCCGCTCGTGACTTGCGGGATACTGAGCCGGCCGCTCAGAAAGCAATGGCAAACTACTGAGCTTAATCTTGCCAAGAGATCAACATACAGCTGAAAGATGCTGGTGTTGACAGCTAAGTCCTGTAAAGGATATGCTAAAAAAAAAAAAAAAAATCATGCACTATTGATGAATGAAAGATGAGTGATTGGAAATGCCGAATGTAAGACGAGCTTGTGTACCCACTTTGTGACCCTTTTAAAATAAAGGTAAATCAAATCAAATCAAATCAAATCAAATATTTCAACTGCGCCTTCCTCTATTTCTGTCTCTTTCTCTTACCAGCTTCTCTCTCTCTCTCTCTCTCTCTCTCTCTCTCTCTCTCTCTCTCTCTCTCAATTTCTCTCTCTCTTTCTCTTTCTCTTTCTCTATTTCTCCCTATATCTCCCTCTCATTCCCTCTTTCTCCTTCGTATCGCCACCTCTCCCCCTCTCTAACCCCTTCTCTCCCTGTCAGTCCTCTGTCTCCCTCTCTCTAATCCTACCTCTCCCTCGCTTTCCTTTTTCTCTCTCCCTCTCTTTCACGCAGCACTCTTTCTCAACCTCCCCCTCTCTCTCTCTCTCTTTCTCTCTCTCTCTTCAACTCTTCTCTATTCACCTCATCTCTCTCTCTCCCTCTCTTTCCCTCCCTTATTACCGAAACGTCATTGCCTAAATACCACATGTCTCCAGCAGCCGAGTGGAACGGTTAAAATAACATTGATGGAAACTGGTTTTTCTAGGACGGACAGTTAATTATTATATTCATGACGCGTAACCTCTCTGACCATCCATCAATATGAATACGCCCATTCCGGTGCACATTGAAGGTCATCGCACATGCGTACTGCATTTTTTAATATCCCACAACGGAACTTTGTGGCATGTGGCATGCATAATTCATTATTTTGACGGATTGATTTTGTTTAAGATTTCACTCAGGACAGCATGAAGCTGTGAGAAGCTGTTTGATTTGCCAGGACAACTCCAAGTTGTAAGGAGATGTTTGATTTGCAGGGAGAATGATCACTTCCTCTCTTGCTTTAGTGAGGTTATGGGGTCGGATGTGGCAAAAGATGTCTGTTCGGAATCTCAGTATTCTTCTTCTTCTTCTTCTTCTTCTTCTTCTTCTTCTTCTTCTTCTTCTTCTTCTTCTTCTTCTTCTTCTTCTTCTTCTTCTTCTTCTTCTTCTTCTTCTTCTTCTCCTCCTCCTCCTCCTCCTCCTCTTCTTCTTCTTCTTCTTCTTCTTCTTCTTCTTCTTCTTCTTCTTCTTCTTCTTCTTCTTCTTCTTCTTCTTCTTCTTCTTCTTCTTCTTCTTCTTCTTCTTCTTCTCCTCCTCCTCCTCCTCCTCCTCTTCTTCTTCTTCTTCTTCTTCTTCTTCTTCTTCTTCTTCTTCTTCTTCTTCTTCTTCTTCTTCTTCTTCTTCTTCTTCTTCTTCTTCTTCTTCTTCTTCTTCTTCTTCTTCTTCTTCTTCTTCTTCTTCTTCTTCTTCTGGCTGCTGTTGCTTCTTTTTTTTTTCTTCCTCGTCTTCTGTTTTCTTTCCCCCCCCCCCTCCTGTTCCTGCCCCCCCCCCCTGCTGCTGCTGCTGCTGCTGCTGCTGCTGCTGCTGCTCCTCCTCCTCCTCCTCCTCCTCCTCCTCCTCCTCCTCCTCTTCCCTCTCTTCTTCCTCTTCTTCTTCTTCTTCCTTTTCCTTCTTCTTTTTCTTGTTCCTTCTCCTTCTTCTTCGTTCGCGGCTGTAAGATTGTCAAGAGAAATAACAATCCGCATGGAGCATCCCCGACTGCCCTTCCCGCGGTCCTTTTGAAACTTTTCATAGATAAACCACTTACATTCACACACACACACACACACACACACACACACACACACACACACACACACACACACTTACATGCTCACACTCACACAACTCGCCCAATGTATATATCGCCCCTGCACACACAAGCATCCCCCCGCACCGCACCACATCCCCTCCCCCCCCCCCTCCCCACGCCGCCTCTCGAACACGGTTTCTGGCCAGAAATAATGGCAGACATTAAAAGACACGCAGACACTGACCTCTCCCAAAAATGATACCGTTAGTCGACGACTAACCTTTGACCCTGCAGCAGCCCGACCGCCATTTCCACCCCCCCCCCCCCTTCCCGTCGTCCTCTCAAGCAACTGTCCCACATCCAACTGCCCCCTCCGCTTAACACGTGTTGGACCCTGCCCCGTGGCGACCGCTCATGCATCATCGCTGAACGCCAACGGGCCAGGGTGAGTGTCCTGTCGAGCAGCGACTGCCTGAATGCAGGACAGGACAGGGCCAGTGTTAAAGAACGACAGCTGCAGCCACAACAGAAGGGGGGCATAGCCATTCGGAGAACGAACAATGTTAACTCATTCCACAGCAAACAAATAACCACACGCCGATCAACCCCCTTTCTCTGCCTCCTTCCCTATATTATCCGAACACTGAAAGGGGGACGCGGTAGCCAAACGGGTAGTGCTGGTTTGGTGACGCGGTGGTCAGTGGTTCGAATTCGCCTTGGTGCAGGTTTTTTATTTTTTTTTATTTTTGACAATGGCAGCAGATACAATATAAGTATAATCACAGCCAAACTCGAAGTAATGCAAGTTAGCAGATCGCCGGGTCCACTAAGTACACAGATAAATAGCACAACTCTGAAACAAGTTAAAGAATTCAGATATCTTGGAAGTATGATCACAGAAGATGGCAAATTGGGCAGAGAAATCTAAATCAGATGTCAAAAAGCTAGTGCACTTACATATCAACTATCACCCTTACTGAATCATCCAAATATACCCATGTCCGCAAAACGACAGATAATAAACAGCATATTCACACCAACCCTATGCTACCAATCTCTGTCTGCCCAATGTTGCCCATATCAAAAATTTGGGGGGCTGAGTGGTCTCGAGGTATGGTGTCCGCCTCGAGTGCTGGAGGTCCCAGGTTCAGGCCCCGGTGAGGACCGGGACTTGTTTAAAAAATCCACCAGGACGTTCAGTAATAAAATTTCTCCTGGTCTTTGGGTAGTGAGATCGGACGCCCGTGTGTATTGTTGCGCACGTATAAAATCCCTTGGCAGTTGGAAATCGAAAAAGAGTAGCCTAACGGCGCTGCTCGGGCAAAATTTTGAGTTAAAAATTTACCCAAAGTATTTCAGGATCCTCGCCGATGCAACGGAGTTCGTGCATTGAGCTGAGTTTCTCCAGACTCAGGTTTGAGTTAGGAGGAAAAAGGAGCACTTATGGGTTAAACCGTGTGCCGTGATGTTGATCCAACGACTAAACTAAACTAAACTAAACTAAACTAAACTAGCTACCAATCTCAAACTTGGACTTTATCCAAATCACACCTTCGCAATATCAACACCTGCGAGATGAGATGCCTGAGGAGAGCTGCCAACTTAACAATACGAGACCAAGTAAGAAATGCTGTTATCAGACAGACAGTGGGATCAACACCTTGTGCCACATTTATTGAAAGACAGAAGATCAAGTGGTTTGACCATGTCGTTAGAATGCAACACCAGCAACTACCATCACTGGCCTTACATCAAAGATTATCTGAGACGAGACCATGAGGACATCCAAGAAGAAAATGGATTGACGACATCAAAGAAATTGTACAATCACACGGAATGACACTATCCAGTGCCGGCCATCTGACGCCGGAGCGCAAATTATTCCTACCCGCGACGCTTGACGGCAAAAGTGGAAGATGATGATGATGATGACGATGATGATGATGATGGTGATGATGATGATGATGATGATGATGATGATGATGATGATTATGATGATGATGATGATGATGATGACGTTAGCTACCAGCCTAAAATTGGTACCAGGAAATGCCTTGCGAAGTAATGGCGGCTTGCGTGATAATGATCCCATTACTCATCGAGAGTCGATGGGTCTATGCAAGTATGATCTGACACCGCCTGCCCAGTGCATGCACAACGTTCTTTTCTTTACCTCCCTCGGCCACTCACACCTTTATCTCTCTGAATTTTTTTTTTTGTGCATATCCTTTATAGGACATCGTAGTCAACACCAGCCATTCTGCCGTTGTGATCTCTTGACAAGTTTACGTTCAGTATAGTTTGCCATTGCTTTCTGAACGACCGGCATCAACCGCAAAACCAACGCAACGTGGTCTGTTGCCAAATCGCGCGCGTCTGTGTTTCGAACGCGGGTATACAGGATTACGAATCACGTCAGCAAAATCGACGCCACGGAGACGGCATCTCTCCGTATACTCACAATGGTATATACTTGGAACATTGGTCTCTTTATCTAAATCTCTCTACATGACTAACGTGTTGTAATCTTCTTTAACAGTTAGAACATTGCCTTGCTGATCCGGCAGCTTCTGCAGTTTGCCTTGTTCCAGGTGTATTGGTGTTACCTTTCCACTAAAGTAAACCAGGCAGGTCGAGAGAGGGATCATGTAGTATGGACAACACATGTTTTCTATAATTCAGCCCAGTCTTTGTACTGTGTAGAGGTATTACATGCATTGACATTGCACCTTGGGAGTAAGTCGCCACTGATCGTGTTGCATGGAGGGCAAAGCTAATAAATGGAATAAAGACAAAAGAAAACATTATTGCAGATAGGTTACACACACTGAGCATGTGAGACGTCAGATAGTGCGTGATGGTGTAAATGACCACTTGTTCACATGCATCCATCGTGGACGAATATTTACAGCGCGAATTGGTCTGATCAGTCACACTCGCAAACGTCACCAGGTGTAGTTATTAAATCTTTTTGGAACATAATGTAACAAGACGGCAAGGTGCTGGTAAACTTCTTTAATATCGAGTATACGGTATCTTTCTGTGTATTCATATTTCAGTTGTATTAATTCTTTCTTCGGTGTCTGTATCATCGAGGTACACACGGAAAGCAACGAATAGTAACATTGTTACTTACCATGCATGTCTTAAGAAGGGACTAAAGGGGTGGGCGTGATAATAGCTGCCTCATCCCATTAACATCTCTAGCTGCAAATCTGACCAAACAAAGTCACTACACAGGACTTAGTGCGAGTTTGTTGAGGTGCCATGATCCACTGGTAGATGGACGGCATTAGAAGAAAGATTTCTTTCTCATAACTGCTTGTTCATATGTCAGATACAAGAGTCCTAAGACTCGTCAATGAGTGACATCTGTATGCATCGGAAGTGAAGCACCATTTCTACTCACGTGGCGACTAAAACAAATTAATTCAATCGATTCAATTCAATCAATAATTTAATCGGCACTCATAGATATAGTTGTGGCAAGTTGAACCAGCGGCTCTACTCCTCTCAACCTCGGAAAAACCCTGCAGGCAATCTCTCTCAATAGAATACATACCCCAGAGATAATTTTCTTTCATTTCTTTTGTTTTGTGGGCTTTAGTCATTGGAGCCCTGATGGCATAATTGTCAATGAGATTGCTTAGAAAGATGGTGGTTTGGGTTCAATGTTCAGCAGTGGCGGGAATTTGTTGTTCCCCAACTTTGTCGTGTGGACAGGGTGGTGGTTTTTTCTTCGTTTTTTTCCCCTTGTTTCTACTTGTGACGGATGCGTTGGTGTAACGGTTAGAATATTAGACATAAATGCCATTAACCGGGTCAAGTGTTCGTTGCAGCTCTCATCGTTCGTTACGGGAAAGAAAGTTTGACCATATTTTCCTCTGCGCAATCAGACTACAAAAATCTGATGGTCATAAGACTTCACACAGATCAGATCCACACACAACAGATCAGATCTTAAATCTTGGTCGGCAACTTGTTTAGTATCGAAGCTCCTACAGGACATTTAGAACTCTGCTTTGCTGATCCGGCAGTGTTTGCAGATTGCCTTGCTCCATACGTATTGTTGTTCCCTTCCCTCTGGAACAAATCAGGCATTACAAGATAGGGATCATGCTTTATGGGAAATACATGGTCTCAACAATTCAGCCCAGGTTTTGTTTTATGAAGAAGTTTGTATGCCTTTTGTGAAGAGCAGCGAAACAAACTATCGTCTGTAAAGAGAGCAAGGTGCCAGTGGTAGTCGTGGTTGTAGTAGTAGTAGTAGTAGTAGTAGTAGTAGTAGTAGTAGTAGTAGTAGTAGTAGTAGTAGTAGTAGTAGTAGTAGTAGTAGTAGCAGCAGCAGCAGTAGTACTAGTAGTAGTAGTAGTAGTTGTAGTAGTAATAGTGGTGGTGGTGGTGGTGGTGGTGGTGGTGGTGGTGGTGGTGGTGGTGGTGGTGGTGGTGGTGGTAGTGGTAGTAGTAGCAGTAGCAGTAGTTGCTGTTGTTGCTGTTGTTGTTCTTGTTGTTATTGTACCTACGACGTTCCACAACCGCCAGAACATGATTATGCAAGCCTTGATACGGTCTCTAGTACTGGCATTGAGGAGGTTGACCGAGTGACTAGAATGACGGGTTCTCTTGCTGGAGACTCGGGTTCGAATCCTTGATAAGGTGTGGATTTTTTCTGTCGGGTCAAAAAGGAAAGCCCTAACCTGCACAGTTCGCGCCGACTGCACGAGCCAGATGGCCTTAATTCCTCAGGTAATATAGGCAGTGGATGACAATTTATTTTATTGTCAGTAATGGCATTGGGCCGGCCTCTGTGGCGAAGGCCTTAGGGACGAGATTCGTAATCCCGCTTACCAGCGTTTGAAACACAGCTGTAGTTTTAACGAATGGGTACGGGAGCCAGTAGTTCAGAAAGTATAACAGTGTGATCTGTTATAGTGATTGTATGGCATTGTAGGGCTAGCTGATGCGCAACGTAAAGAGTAACTGATAAGCACTGCACGGGTGAGAACCGTGGTGTTGGGTTGGCACTAAGTGTGTCGTAGGGTAATCGGTTAGTTACCAGGACAGAAATCGTTTTGACCATCGAAGAAAGAAGTAGCACAATTGGTTCCATCTGGTGTTAAAGATGTTTAATTATGGAATTAAGATGACATTGCCTTTTGTAAACCTGTGGACACTTGTATGCCAATGTTGTACAACATATTGGAACGCTACCCTTTTGGCATAATAAACAAAACAAGATTTTGATGCTGCGGACTTTTTATTCCATCCATCCATCATGTGCCATGCCGGTAAGCGTGGGCGGTCATGTTCTGCCATCTCACTCGATCAACAGAGTCGTGGATCAGTTCCGTGTTTCTGTCTCGACCATGCCACAAGGCCAAGCCATCCAGATACTTGTTTCTAGGTCTTCCCCTTGGTCTGTTCCCCTCTATCTTACCAGTTGTCACCAAGTTCTCCAAATCATTTCTTCTCATAACATGCCCAAAAAATTGTGACTGTCTACGTCTAATGTCTCTGATCAGTTTACGATCTTCATTTGTTTCTTGAAGGTCGTTTTTTATTCTTTTTTATTCACACCAGTTGAATTAAGAGTTGACTTTGAGAAATGAAGCACCTCCACGCTCTTCTACACGACACAGCCTTTGGCTCTCCTGCTGCTCTGCTATACGACACAGCCTTTGGTCCCCCTGCTACTCTGCTATAAAAGCAATGACAAACTATTGAACGTAAACTTGCCAAGACATCAACAACAGCAGTAAAATGCTAGTGTTGACAGCGATGTCCTGTAAAAAAAGATATGCAAAAAAAAAAAAAAAACTGGCATTGAGTTTATCGGTACTCTTCTGGAAAAGAAATGCAACATTGGAGTAAAAGGGATCTGGCGATGATTTTAAAAGTAGACTGGCAAGCGAAGATAATGTCTGGCGAGACACAAGAGAAAATCTAATGAGCAAGATTACATCCCTTGGCTCAACGTGTTCAAACGTTAATCTATCAACAGTCGTAGTTCTCGCCATCCTGGTCCTTACTCGTCTTACTCCGTACTCGTTATTTTTTTTTTTTTCATTTCCGCCCTCATTGTCTTCAGGCCCATACTCTCTGTCTTCATTTTCGTATTCATTATCTTCAGTTCCATACTCGCTGTCTTCATTTTCATATTCATTGCCTTCAATTCCTTACCGGCTGTATTCAGTTCCTTTCCCGTTGTCTATAATTCATTCCTCGTTGTCTTCAATTCCTTTCCTGTTGTCTTAAATTCGATACTGTTTGTATCCAATTCCTTACAAGTTGTCTTCAGTACCGTATTTGTTGTCGTCAATTCCTTTCCGATGTTTTCATTGCCTTTCCACTGTCTTCAATTCCTTTCTCGGTGTCTTCAATTCCTTACCCGTTGTCTTCAATTCCTTATTGGTTGTTTCCAGTATCTTACTCGTTGTCTTCAATTACATACTGGTTTTCTTTAATTCCGTGCTCGCTGTCTTTAATTCCTTTCCCGTTATCTTCAGTTTATTTTCCGTTGCCTTCAAGATCTTATTGGTTGCTTCCAGTTTCTTACCCGTTGTCTTCAATTACATATTGATTGTCTGCAATTCCTTTCCTGTTGTCTTCAGTTCCTTCCCCGTTGTCTTCAATTCTGTTCCCGTTGTTTTCAATTCCTTTATGGTTGTTTCTTACTCGTTGTCTTCAATACCTTACTGGTTGTTTCCAGTTTCTTAATCGTTGTCTTCAATTCCGTACTCGTTGTGCTGGGGGTCCCGGGTTCAAGTCCCCAGTGAGGACCAGGATTTTTTCACGTGGACTTCTAGTAATAAAATTTCCCCTGGTCTCTGGGTAGTGGGATCTGACGTGTATTGTTGCGCACGTAAAAAATCTCTTGGCAGATGGAAATCGAAAAAGAGTAGTCTAACGGCGCTGCCCGTGCAAACATTTCTAGTAAACAATCTACCCAAAGTATTTCAGGATCCTCGCCGGTGCTACGGAGTACGTGCACTGAGCTGAGTTTCTCCAGACTCAGGTTTGAATTAGGAGGAGAGCGGAGCACTTATGGGTTACACCCGTGTGCCGTGATGTTGATCCATCGACTAAACTAAACTAAACTAAACTGTCTTCAACTCCTTAATGGTTGTCTTCACTTCCATATCCCTTGTCTTAACTTCCATACACATTTTCTTTAGCCTATAATTAATTTCTTCAGTTCAATTCCGTTATCTGTAAACTGTCATCTACTGCCTATAGTACCTTGCAGTGTAGGACAGGAGGGGGGGGGGGGGGTGGCGGTCTTGAGCCTGAGGAATTAAAGCCTCCTGGCTAGTGCAGTCACCGCCAACTGTGCAGGTTAGAGTTTTTTTCGCCCCAGACAAAACAAATATCCAAATATTACGGAGGGTTCGAACCCAGGTCTCCCGAAGGAGAATCCGACATTCTAGCCACTCGGTCACCGCTCCTAGTTATCATTCCCTTTTCGTTGTCTTCAATTCAATATTTGTTGTCTTCTCCAGCTCATAGTTTTTCGCGTTCCACGTCAAAAAGCTGAAATAAACTTGAAATTTGATCACAGATATTCTGTATGGAGCCGAGGTAGCGTATTGGTCATGTGTTTGAATCGCCACAGAGACCAGTGGTTCTCAGCCTTTTTTGGCCTATGCACCCCTTCACCATATGTTCAGAATGTCATTCCCTCCCCCCTCCCCCTTTTCGTATTTCCTCACTATAAATCCCCCACGCTGCCCCTACACAGTATACCTAACAATTGAAGCTAAATTTAATAACACATACTAGAACAGATCTAGGCGTCAACATAAAACGTGATTTGCTGGTCTGTTTACGTTATAAAACGAATTTCAGAAGGGCCGGACGTACAGATCTGTAACGTATAGAGGGAAAAACAATATCAAGTAATCGGTTCTTGTATTAACGCGATCTTGAAATAATCTTAATTACCCTCTGGAAACCCTAACATGCCCCCCCCCCCCCGGGGGGGGGGGGGAATTCCCCACCGGTTGAGAACCACTGGTCTAGACTTATCTCGGCTCCCAGATCTACCCAGCCTACAGATGGTACCAGGAAATGTATTGAAGAGTAAAAGCGGCCGGCGAAATTACTGATCATATCGTCCATCGAATGCTGATTGGGCTATACAAATATTCTGCTAGTATCACATATCCAATACATCTCGATGGGAATCATCCAGTGCTTGCCGGCTGGCGTGGGCGATCATGCCTCCCCTCAAATTACGATTTCCGACAGCATGGATCAATTCGTGTGTTGACTCTCTTCCGTGCCATGAAAAAGACTGTCAAGAATCTTCTCACGCTGTCTTCCTCAACCTCTCTTTTCACAAATCTTTCTGGTTGTCATATATTCCAGTGTTTGTCTTCTCATAATGTGGCTAAAAAACGATAACTGCCTGTTTCTGATGTTTGTGATAAGTTGTCTTTGCGATTCAGCTTCCCTACAAACATCCTGATTGCTCAGTTTGGTTGTCCAATTAATTTTCAGCATTCAAATATAAAACCACATCTCCAAGGCTTCCGGGGATTTTTTCGCCTGTTTGCTAATTGTCCAGGATTCGCAGCTGAATGTTAAAACTGGTTCTTCTTCTTCGTTCATCCGGAGTTTTTTTTCGGATGTGATTGCGTTGTGCCTGTTTACAGCAGAGCTGCGTTCTTGCGCCGTTAGGCCGACACATCCGACTTCTGCGGAAAACTGGTTCTATGTAACATGCACGAACCCGTTTTCTAACTTTCAAGGAAAGTGACGTATTATCGAAGGGAGTAAACGGATCTATTACATATTACAACAGCATGCATTCCACAGCACCCTAGCCTTGTAGAATGGAAACCTGCAAATTTTCGAAAACGTTAAAGAGGGTCTGTGTGATACAGATCACACTGAGTGCCAATTGTCTCAGAATGTTGGGTTAGCATCATATACTAAATATGCCACATGCACTAAAACAGGGACTTCAGTTGTAACTGTTGGTATCTTTCATCACTGCTGACGTAAGGACAGCGTCTATATGATCTAAGGGTCGGGAAAAGCTAGTCGTAACTCAGTATACAGGCTTATTTGTTGTATTTTATCCCAGATAAAAAAAAATAAGAATGTTGAAGTGCTACATAGAACCTGTACTTTTGTAATAATGTGAAGCGTGGGTAATAAGCAGTCAAGCTTAAAAAAAAATAATGGCTGTGGAAATGTGGTTTCTGAGGAAAATGCAAAGAATATCATGGACAGATAGAAAAACTAATGACCGTGCCCTACAAGAAACAGATGAAAACCGTAAACTGATTAGAGAGATTAGACGTAGACAGTCACACATTTTTAAACACGTTATGAGAAGAAATAAATTGAAGAACTTGGTGACAACTGGCAAGATTGAATAGAAAAGAACAAGAGGAAGCCAGAGAAGTAAATACCCGAATGGGTTGGCCAAGTGGTATGTTCGAGACAAGAACACAGAGATAACCACGACTCTGGTAATAGGGTGATATGGCGAAACATGACCGCCCAGGCGTATCCACATGGTATGATATACAAACAGGTTATATATAGCTTCCACAGGAATTACGCATACATAACTTTGTATTTCATTTTGTTATATCCTACTGCAGCCGTTACTTCTCTTTTTTATCGACATAGCACATGATGATGATGAAATAAAGATCCATTGCTTTATCTAAGATTGAAACCGAGATGTTCTGAATGATTAGATAGGCATGCTAATCTCTCAACCACAGGTTCCATATCATGTATGACAGAAAATGTGTCTAACAGAGGTATCAAACCGTGCCTCTCATTTGACAGCCCCATAGCCTAACCTATCCGCGGAAACTCTGAGATAACTACTACACATTTCATTTTTGTTTCATTCCGTTGTCCAAATATATAACTCCCTACACTCTTCTTTACCAGCAACATTTCTGATGCTTGTTGCTTTCTCCATATATCAGACATTTTATATCCGGTAGTCTCCGTGGCGAAGTGATTACGCCGCCTGCCTTGCCCCTTGAAGGTTGTAGGTTCGATTCCGAGTGCAATTTTCTCGTAGATTCCCGAGGGTCGTCGCTGGAGCTACGGAGTTCGTGCTTTTCGCAAAGCTTTCGGTAGGCCACCCAGCTATATGGGATACAAACATGTGCAATGAAATTGACTGGCTTGCCTTTCAAACCCTTTATAAAAACTCTCATTCTTTCTGTCTCTGGTATGTTTCCATGAAAGTAATAACTGTCTGGGACAAAGGGAAGCTAATTAATAGTTGTCTGGTGCGAGGGAAAGTAATGGTTGTCTATGACAAAAGAAAGTTAAGTAATCTTTGTCTGGGACAGGAAGTAAGGTAATGATTGCGTAGTTAAGAGGTTAAGTAAAGTTTTTTTTAGGACAGGAATTTAAGTAATGGTTGTCTGGAAGAGGAATTTAAGTAATGGTTGTCTGGGATAGGCATTTAAGTAATGGTTGTCTGAGATAGGCATTTAAGTAATGGTTGTCTGGGATAGGCATTTAAGTAACGGTTGTCTGGGATAGACATTTAAGTAATGGTTGTCTGAGAGAAGAATTTAGGTAATAATTGTCTAGGATAGAAAGTTAAGTAAAAGTTATCTGGGACTGTAAGTTAAGCAATAGTTATAGGAACAGTAAGTAAAGTAATAGTTATCTGTGACAGTAGATAAAATAATAGGTATCTGGGACAGTAAGCCAAAAATAGTTATCTGGTACATTAAGTTAAGTAATAGTTATATGGAACATAATTCAATTGTAAACTAAGACAGAGTGTGTTCATACACCAATTTTATGGGACAGAAAGAATTAATTGTAAGTCTGGGAATATAAAGACTACCTGAAAGACAGCTGGTCCCTCATCTCATAAATCTGTCCTATTTTCGATGAACCCTATGCCAATTCCCGACATGAGATTATAATGAAAAAAAAAACCTGGGCAGCTGTGTTAACACCCCTATCACCCCAGGTAACACCTGACATAACAAAACTGGGTAAGTACCCGCAGAACTGTCCTTTTGCTGAGAGAAAATGAATGGGACAAAGAGAGTCGTATTAATGAACGAGTGGGTCTTGGGTCACAGAACGACAAGCAACTTGAGCAGAGTTGAGCGGGAAATGGTTCAGTGGGTTAGTTGGCCACGGTGCCTGACAATGTGGGTCAGCGGGTCAGTGGCAAACTAACATCAGGTTATTATTACATTTTATGTTATGTGCACGGCTAATCAGTCTTTGCTTGTCTACGTTTAATCTCTGTATGCTGTAACGCGTTGATCCCGTGGCAAAGTATGTTCTCTGCATGTTATAAACTTAGCCGCGGTGGCGTAGTGACTTGACGCTAGCCTACGGCCCGGTGATCATGAGTTCGATTCGGTATCGGATTTTAAAACTGGCGTGGGATCCAAAGTCGACCCACCCTGAAATGGTAACCAGGAAATGTTCTGGAAAGTAAAGTCGATTAATCAATAAAAGATGGGGGATAAGGCGATATGCCCAATACGACTTAACGCGTATGAAAGGGTTCGTTTGCTTTAATTTTACACGTTAGGAAAGTAAAGATGCTGTCACTAGGATATAACTGATTTAGCATTCGCATATTCTACGTCGCAGAATAATGAGATGGTCTGATCCTTTTCCTTCAATGTCTCCTTTGCTTCTCAGATTTTGTTTGTTTGTTTGCATATCCTTTACAGGACATTGCTGTGAACATCAGCATCTTTCAGCTGATTGTTGATTTCTTGGCAAGATTACGCTCAGTAGTTTGCCATTGCTTTTTGAGCGACCTCGTAAGTTACCGACGCGATTCGAACCACTGCTGATTCTTACCTTCTCAGATAGTTTAGACAATTATTCAGTGTCCATATGCGGTTAGAACCTTAATATGTTCTATGTACTATATATTACAACACCATCTAGCCACGTGTCCTGTTGTGCTCTATATAGAACAACACCAAATACTAATATGAACTCTTTAGCTCTGTATATGACAACACCATATAAACATGTATTCTCTTTGCTATATATGTTATATATTACAACATCAACATATGCAGAATATAGACAATAATGTTGGCCTACATCCGTGCTATTTAAGGACCAACTCTATGGAGATAGATATCGAGCACATAGCACGCACTCCGTTGCTCCGCGATAATGATCGTCGTGTGCCTGTGGGACCAGCTGGAGATGGCGGGGGAACAGATTGAGAACCCGCATATGGAAAGAATGATATTGCAGGGCATCGGCAGGGGTTCTGGAAGAATCTCAAAACTGAGAGGGAAGACAAGAAGAACTTTCAATCAGATAGCGGTGGGAAAGATTAGTAGTATGACTTTTCGCTGGCTGTTGAACGAGGGGACGGCGCGCTTATGGGAATATCCTGAGTGTAGTGATGTTGGTTCTTAGCTCAACTCAACTCAATTTTATGGACATATCAAAAAGGTCTAGTTAACTGATGTGTTCTTTTACTATATTCGGGTTGACTTCCAAAAGTGTTCGGAGAAGAGAAGTTTTGAAATATGGGTAGGCACCGTCAATCCATTACTTGTCATGATGTAAAAAGTGGACATTTACTTACTGCAATAAATCAGGTGCCGTCTTCACAATGAAGATTTCCTGCAGTGAATCTCCAACATCGTCTGTCTCTCGTCAAGATTATGCATTCTGTCACATTGCTGTTCGTCCATCTCTTGATGTTATCTTCTCACCTGTATCATTGTCTACCTCTTGCTCGCGTACCTTCAACCGTACCCTCCAGTATGGTTTTTATCAGAGTGTTTTATGTCTTTTAACGAATCCGAACTATGTCACGTGTCTCCTTTTTATTTCTGTCACCTACTCTCTTTCCATTTTCTTACTTATACTTTAGCCAGCTCCTTGGCGCTGTGGTTACGGACGCAGTTCGTAATCCCACATACTCGTGTTCGAAACGCAGCTGTGGGCGATTTGGAAGCAGACGACCTTGCGTTGGATTTTACGAATTGGTACGGGTGCTAGTCGTTCAGAAAGCAATGGCAACCTACAGAACGTAAACTTGCCAAGAGATCACAAACGGCCAAAGAAATGCTGAGGTTCACTGAAAAGTCCTGTAAAGGATATGCGACTAACTTTAATTTATACTCTGGTAACTTTACCTACTAGTTAACTCACCCTCATTATGGTCCCTGCCGATAAGCATTGTCGTTCATGTTTCTCAATCTTACACGATCACCAGAGTCGTGGATCAACTCTGTGTTTTTGTCTGACTATGCCAGGTGGCCAAGCCATCAAGATATTTACTTCTCTGCCTTCCCCTTGTTCTTTTCCCTCGAATCTTGCCAGTTGTCACCAAGTTCTCAGGTTTATTTTTTCGCATAACCTGCCCCAAAAATCTTGTCTGTTTACGTCTAATGTCTCTACCCAGCTTACGGTTTCCATTTGCTTCTTCGAGGACTTGCCCATTGTCTAGTTAACTAGTTCAGCATTTAAAGTTATGAATTAAAGAATTGTGCATTTAAATCTACAAGCTAAGGCATTTAAGTTTTAACATGTAAAACTGCTGGTTAAAAGAGTTTAGTAACCTATGGTGAACCTCATAAAAGATACTATATGAAAATTCATCAACACATAAGTCAGGGGGGCCAGTGAAATCCTCAGTCTTATGAACAACAAGAAAGAAGAGGTGACGGGGGTTGGGCCGCAGACAATTGGAAGAAGATTCCTGTCTAGACGTCTGAACAATAGTCCGGAAGGGATCGTGGCTGAATTAGGTCAAACTTCTGTGCCAGTAATCGAGATTGTCGGTAGCATTCATTGCAGTGATTCTCAAAATGTTGCCGTTTGAGGGCCCGATTCTGCTTAGCGGTTACAATATCTGCACCTACCTTTTGCGGGCCGGTTTAGTTTAACGGATTTAAAAAAAAAATTTTTTTAAAGAAGGAAAATAAAATTACTTACTACCTCCCCGTTCCGCATATATATATACACACACTTTTTGAGTCTAGAATAGTGTATCGGAAATCTACTTCATTGTTAAAAAGAAAGAAAGAAAGAAAGAAAGAAAGAAAGAAAGAAAGAAAGAAAGAAAGAAAGAAAACGAGTCCCGTAAGAGGAACCTGCTGTGGCGATGCGCCATGTTAGGGCCACCATTTTCTGTAGGCCTGAGTCCACGGTGGAATAGGTGGCCAATCTTTCCTTCCCCTAGCGGACGACGAAAGTTGGCATTAAACCCACAACAGTGGCAACAATTGCAGCAACAACAAAAAGAAGAAAAACATTTTGGAGGACCCATGTGCACATTTTCAAATTATTGCTTATTCTTTACATGATGTGCAATCAACCCCAACTCCATGTTGGTTTACTAGGCAATTTAACGTACAGTAGTTTCCCATTGATTTCTGCAAGAGAATTCAACGTTAAAGTCCAATTAACTGGACTAGAGAATGAGCCCCTTACCCCCCCCCCCCCCCCCTTTCCTTTTTTTTTCTTCAGCGCATGCGCATTAAACTCGTTGGCCCTGCAGACTTCTGTATGACAGATAACGTAAAATCTCGCGGTAGTTGGAAATCTCAATCTTAACCCAAAAGAATAGTGATAATCACAACTGATATCTTAACATAGCAAAAACAAAGATATTTGTTGGGCATTTGTTGACCGGGTTAACCTTCCCGGATAGACTGGTTCTAAGAATATCTTGGATACAGAACAGAACATATGCATCCATACGACAAGAGTTGAATATTGAAGAAGGTTGGCTACTAAAGGCGATAAAACAAAGAAAATACAAATATTGTTGTCACTTGCGACGTCATTAAAGTTTGGAGAGAACAATAATGGAGATGAATATGTCCGGGAAGAGAGGAATAGGAAGGCCACAGAGAAGATGGGTGGAGGATGTCGCAGATGATCTCCAGATGGGTGTATCTGAAGCGGGACATCTTGCTTATGACCGAGAAGTTTTCCGGAAGGTTGTTATAGGAGCGAAGTTCTGCAAAGGACATGCTACTTAATGAATGAATGAATGAATGAATGAATGAATGAATGAATGAATGAATGAATGAGTTGGAATTCGACAAGAACAGGTCAAATATGCCACTGCCTAGGCAGTTTCTACACTGAAAAACTAATTATAAACATTGATATGAATAGCATTGTTATTATGGGTATTCGAACAATGATCACTGGGCAGTCAGGCATTTGGATGCACAGATGACAGATAATAATGTCGAGAGGCAGAAAGGGTTCAATTATTCCAATTACGTTTCTTCTTCTTCTTCTTCTTCTTCTTCTTCTTCTTCTTCTTCTTCTTCTTCTTCTTCTTCTTTCTCACCCTCTTCTTGCCCCCCCCCCCCTCCTCGTCGTACACCTTCAATCGTCACGTTGAAAACATAACCAAAGAAAGCAGCAAGCAAGTTTAGCTTTTCCGCATTCCCCAGAGTTTATCTTCAGTACATTTCTGGGAAGCACCGATTCCTTAGACTTTCCATAACCCGGAACTGAATCTTTCACTTTCTTCCTCTAATTTCCCCCCTCCACTTTCCTCGGTACCAAGAAATTACTGCGGAAGCTAGGTCAGTGGGGCAAACCGCCCTGCCTCACTTTCGTAACGAATACTCTACATTTTTCTTGAAGAAGTCTCGCATCTGTCGGGGGTAAACGAGGAAATGAACGTGCGTCATGCTTTCCTCTCTTATCTCTTCTGGTCTTTTTCAAGATCAACTGGGAGGCAGGCACGTGTGTTCTGTGTTTCTAATTGTGAACTCGTCATTTTTTGTTAGCAGAGCAAAGCGGTACAAAGTACCAAACAGTGATGGGCGTGGTTGAAAGGTCAGAGGTTAAGGCTTGCTCAAACTCGAAACTGTCGAACAGGCGTGAGGTGATTGTATAGTGTGTTGGTCGTATGGTGCTAGACTCATATTTTTGGAGACCAGTCTACACTCTGTTGGTGATGTGGTAAAAACAGGGTGTATTTGTAATGACTGTGCAGTGCTTGAAAATACTGCCGGTCCAAGTTTTGTATTTACCTATTATGTTGCATGAACTTTACAGAGGGTGAAAACAAAACTTGGACCGGCAATATTTTCAAACACTGCACAGTCATTTAAAATACACCCCATACATATCGACGGCCTTCATTTCCTAAGAAATTTCCGGATACCCTTGAAGGTTGTGTCCACGTGGGAATCCAGGTCACTGATAAACTTCCGCCCCGATGCTGATACGAACCCATGACACCAGACTAGCAGGCGAGCATCTGACCACTGCGCTACTGTAGCTCGCGAGGCGATAGATATACACGAAAGGGCTTTAAATGGAAGCCTTAAAGGTGTCGTAGAAATTACAATAACCACGCTATTGTAATGTAACATGTCAATGTTGCTGTTAAGGATGTCAAGAGTGTTAAGCGCGTGACATTGCGGTGCAGACGAACATGGTGACGTCATAAGCTCAGTTCACAAATGGTCGCCCCACTTTTGACATGCACCAAAGAAGAGCAACGCTCTGTTATTCATTTATTTAAACGTATAGAAATGCATCTGCGAGTGAAGTTCCTGTGTGGTGATGCATGCCTATTGGTCCAGCAAGTGTATGAGTGGTGTGGGGAATTTCAAAATGGTATGACTTCTGTGACAGACGTTTAGTTCCGATGACGAGGTAGAGCAGGCGGTTCTTGGGTGGTTACACGCGCGACCAAGATAATTGTTTTCAACAGGAATCCAAGCACTTTGTACATTTGTTCTTTACTTTTTAAGAATATATTCACACATCGAAAACACACACACACACACACACACACACACACACACACACACACACCACATACACACACACACACACACACAAGGTTTTCATATGAAGCCCCCTCGTATAAAAGTTACCTGCTGTCCTTTAAGGACATCGCAATAATCCCCAACGTTTTTGGATGTTCATGATTTACCAAGTAAGTTTAAGTTCAGTAGTTGGCCATTTCTGAACGACCGACGCTCATACCTTTGTTAAAGATTAACACTAGGCGGTGGCTTCCAAAACTCTTGCTGTCGATTATGCCGAAACATCCGCATATTAAATGTTGGTTAGTAGTGAACAAGTGAGTAGTTTTTATTTATCTGGCTTATTTGGTGACGGAGACAGAAATGTAACGAAAAAAAAAAAAAAAAAATAAAAGAGGAACAAACAGTGCTCTATCTCATCATCATCAAGTATCATGCCAGCTGGCGTAGGCTTTCTCCACAGATCTCGGTCTTTGATTTTCTGAATCAACTAAGCTGATGATATTCCTCCATGCCACCGTCTTGATCCAACCAGCATCATTGGTCTGCCTCTGCCTCTCTTCCCCTCGATCTTTCCAGTTGTCACGATGTTCTCCAATGCCTCTCTTCTCATCACATGACCAAAGAAAGCTGTTTGTGTCTTTATTATTGTTGTATTAATTTATTATTGTTGTATTCTACTACTACTATTGTAAAAGTTCGAGTTTCATTAGCCTCTTTCAGGCAATCGTTGTTAGTTACTTTGGCAGTCCGACGAATTCGAAACATTCGTCTCAGGATATCTGTTCCCTCCAAGTTCTTCCTAGTTTGTTCATTTACATTCCAAGATTCACTGCCACACAGCAAGACTGATTCTATATACAGACACTAAAACAGGTAAAAGCTGCATTGCCTGGATTAGATAGAGCAACACAAGTCATAGTACTGAGTGCATCCATATTTCATGTGGCAACTTATGGATAACAAACGTGGATACTTAATAAACACCTGAATAGCATATATCAGCCTTTGAAGACAAACGTTATAGAAGAATATTAGACAATCATTGCTAAGAAGTTCGATTCCGGGCCTCGTCATTCGGTTCACGAGTGAAATTTTTCGGAGACTCCTGTATGTCGTCGCTAGAGCTACTGAGTTCGTGCTTTGTGAGACGCTTTCCGCGCTGCAGAAAGAGACCGAGCCATACGGGATAAAACCCGGTGCAATGAAGTCGACCCTGTCGACTTTTAAGCTACTCTTTTAATTGCTCAGAAGTTGAATTGGCCATTGTATGTAGCGATCCCACTACCACGGTCACCAGATAAAGTTTACACACGAGCGCATTAAACCTTTGGGCCACGTCGACCTCTAATCTTAAATACTTTGCGGATACTAAAAGTAAACTTAATTTTTTTGAGAAATGTCATAATGCCCTTTTTTCTCGCACTTACTTCAGGTTCATCTGAACTATATAGCTTCTGGTACAACACTATTCACAACAAGGGCGTCCTCTAGTCTCTATTTATTTCCACTGCTTCTATGAACACCAAACAATACATGCGTGTTCATTTATGAACTGTCTTAGTGGCCTCAAAGGGTTCCCCAAGTGATATTTAGGATGAAATAATATTTTGGTAAATAAAGGGAGATGATACAATGAGAAACAAGGGGAAGAAATACTATAGTAATACAGAAATAATATAACGGTAAAAGAAACGGGCTCCAAATAACTTGAAAGACGCCAAACACAAGCCAGAACTTATTTGCCCAGGGAATTTTGACATTTACTATGAACAATAAGAGGCCATGTCAGAATGCGTCTGTCCAGGATTTGGACTTTGTGTTTCTGAAGTTTGTTTAGGATGCTGTTAAACAGTTTTTCTTCCTCCTCAAGTCAATTTTGTTGGGTGACGCGAGAAAGGTAGGCTGGTTGTATACAGTGCAAACGGCTTAGGTAAAGTCGAGTTGACATTCTAACATTCCTTTAGCCGGGGTCGAGTTTGGTACGGAGGAGATACTAATGTTTGGTTCAAACTGACGTATAGGGAAGATAATAATTGTGAGTCGGTATATGGTATGTTACATGATCATTTAGTTGAGTGAATAATTTCACAAGCACGTCTTCTTCGTGTTCATATTTTTTTTCTGCCGCTACTACTACTACTACTACTACTACTACTACTACTACTACTACTACTACTACTACTACTACTACTACTACTACTACTACTACTACTACTACTACTACTACTACTACTACTACTACCACCACCACTACTACTACTACTACTGCTGCTGCTGCTGCTGCTGCTGCTGCTGCTGCTGCTTCTTCTTCTTCTTCTTCTTCTTCTTCTTCTTCTTCTTCTTCTTCTCTCTTCCTCTTGTGATCAACATTTGCTCTGCATTTACTCCAGCATGGGTCACATACTGAACGGTCCGCTTGAGGTCTTCACCGATCCCCCATAGTTTGTTTCGCGGGGTCGCTCCAGCCGAGCAGATTTTCTTCCTCAGTTCGGCGAAGTCATGGCGGTCTTGTATGATATGCTTTTTGGTTTGCTTTTTTGGCTCCACACCTGGGAGAGGCAGAGTCAGTGACAGCCATTCGGCAGCGGTGTGCTCTGAGTTGAGAACATTGTATGTGTTTATGTGCTCAGGCCTTTATGTTTCTGTCTTCCATTCCTTCTTTATTTTTGTGGAATGAAAAACAGTCTGGAGAAATCGCGGCATTTTATAACAGGTCTTACGGGCACATTCGTAATTTCGCATATCACGTCGGAAACGCAGCTACGGACGATTTGACAGCAAACTGGCATGCCTTGCTTTTTTCAGGAAATAGTATAGGTGCCGGTCATTCAGAAAGCAATGGCAAGCTACTGAACGTAAACTTGCCAAGAGATCACGAACAGCAAATGCTGGGGTTGACTGCAACGTACTGTACAGAATATGCAACTAACTTTAACTTCCAATTTACTTTCTCCTGTCTTAACCACAGGAGCCACTCATGAGTGAAGTGTCGTCGCATCGGGATGATTTTTCAGGCTCCTCATTTGGCGAGCAATGACAAGCAAGATTTCAAACACACATACTCAGTTGGATTTCCCCATCTCACTACTCGTTCATACCATTTTTTGTTTGTTTGTTCTAAATTGCTCGATCTGTTTAGACAAATACCATGTTTAAAAAAAAAATATAGGAAATGTGAGAAAAGAAGAAATGTTTATTAAAAGTAAAGCGGACAGACACGATCACCAAGGCCCACAAACAGTGACCCAGTTTCAGTAAAATACTCGGCATTTCCTGCGGCTATGACATCTTTGGAGTTACCTTTTCCTGGACGCAGACGACATTTGTCCAAAGTCTGACAAGAAGTTCAAGCACGATTCAACAAACGAGGGATGAAATGTCCACGTCCTGAACTGGGTCATACTGAACTTTGTGTTTGTGTTACCAGGTTGGAGATGGGAGAATCCCCTGTTCTGTCTCCCCTTAAGTGGAAAAATGACTCCATTTAAAATCGTGATTGTCTTGACTGGACAAGGCTGGCTTGTTTGAATTTTTTGTTTTTGTTTTGTTCGCTCGCTTTTGAAAACAATGGTATTCCATACACCTGCTACTACTTCTTGTGCATTGACATGATGTTTTCGTGTGGATTACCTTTCCTTATTACCTGTGTCCCTCGCCATCAGGCGAATGGTCTTGTTTACAAAATTTCACTTACTGCTCCATCACTTGCTCTCACACACACACACGGCCCCCCCCCCCCCCCACACACACACGCATTGAGTAATAATGACAGTAAAATTGAAATATATTTATCGAGACGTCTCAGAAGAGGATTACAAAGGGATGATAAATATCTGTGTTCGTGTCTGTGCGTGTGCGTGTGTGTATATGTTTGTGTTTGTATGTACGTGTTTGCGTGTATATGCGTTTGTGTGGGCATGTGTGTGTTTGTGGGTGTATGTGTGGGCGTTTGAGAGAGAGAGAGAGAGAGAGAGAGAGAGAGAGAGAGAGAGAGAGAGAGAGAGAGAGAGATATCCATGATCATCATCTGTTGACAAAGAGATACCTAAAGGCAATGGAGAATGCATTACCAACTTAGGACTATTTCCACGGATTCCGTACGAGCTGGTCTGAATCAATGCCTTGCTTAGGTCCTAAAATGCCTCTTCCCTAGTGAGATGGTCTAGTACCGGTCTTGTATACCCCGCTGGTTTGTGAACTTGGAGAAGGAAAGGAGATCTCGTCAACACAGTCCCCGTAAAAATGGTACTTTCTGTATCAAAATATGAAATCCTCTGCACAGCATCTCAATGATAGAGTCAGGCCTTTTGGAGGCTCAAACAGCCTGAACACAAAAACACCGGACTTTAAAGTTAAAGCTCATGCTTTCAGAGGATACACCAACCAGCCATTAAGGACTATCTTCTTGTAATCGCTGACATGTAGCATTGGTGTTCTTGCCTGTCCACGTTCCACTGTCTCATGTACTGCCAATCATTTCTGATACTGATGATCTTCCATGTCATGATCTCATATTATCCAGTATCTTCTCTCTAGGTCTGCTTCTGCCTCTCCACCTCTTCAACTTTCCCGTTGTGGCGACATACTTCAACTTTCCCTTCTCATGACACGCCCAAAGAATGAATACCATCTGCTCCTGTTGCCAGTAATCAGCTATCTTTCCTAGAAAAGCCTGCTCGTTCGCTATGGCGTTGCAGACACAATACTTAATCCCGCATACCACGTGCGAAACAGCTAACCGCCTTGCGTTGATTTTCATACAATGGTATAAGTTTCGGTCTTTCAGAAAGCAATGACAAACTACTGAAAGTAAACTCGCCAAGAAATCACAAACAGCCAAAAATGCTGGGGTGGGCTGCAACGTCCTGTAAAGCATACGCAACTAACTTTTCTTCTTCGTTAACGTGCCATCCAAAAGGACTAACTATTCGACATATTCTAATTACTTCATTCAGTCTACCGGGGCTGTGGTTTAGGGACAGTGAACCTGATTCACAATCCCCCTGACATAACGCGTTGAGGGTTCGAAATCTGCTGCAGACGATTTGGAAGTAAGTAGCCTTGCGGTTATTTTGTTGGTATGAGCTACGCCGTTCATAAAACAACAGCAAACTTCTGAACGTAAAAACCGCCAACAGATGCTGGGGTTGATAAGACGTCGTTTAAACAACCCGCAACTAACTTTCATTCAGTTTAGTGTCTCCCCACCATCTTCTCTCCCGCTCTTTTCCAAAGTCTAATTTTAGTTACGTTTGTTTCAAAACAGAAGGGAATTAACCTTTGGTAAGAATGTTAGGAATGTGTCGTTAGAGTTGTCTTTTCTATTGAAATGAGAAGGTTCACACAGGTGCTGGACAAACAGCTCGCGCAGTGTAAATATGCGAGTGACTATTTTAAGGCAACCCCCTCGAGTTGACAGAGAGCATGCACTAGTATGCAGGGGCAATGTAAAGAAAGGACCCTTTTACAGGATGTATTGGGTATATGGTGTTTGCCCTATATTTTTAGACCAATCAGCACTTGATGGGTTATGAAGTACATCCCTTAACATATCCTTGTACCCATGTTATGCAGGCTGAATCTAAGTGTTGTTGTTGTTGCTGCTGCTGTTGTTGCTGCTTCTCTTGTTGTTGTTGTTGTTGTTGTTGTTGTTAATGTTGTTGTTGTTGCACTAGCTCTTTAATACATTGTCAAGTGGTGCACATCCACTTATTTTTACATCTGGATGGTTTAAAAAAAACTGATATAGATCAATGCACCGCACTCCGTGGCGAAGGCATTACGGAGGCGATTCGTAATCCCATATACCCGAGTTCGAAACACAGCAGTGCTGGTTTTCTCGAAAAAGGTATAAGTGCCGGTCGTTCAGAAAGCTACTGAATGTAAAACTTGCCCAGGAATCACGAACAGCCAAAAATGCGGGGTTGACTGCTACGTCTTTGAAGGACATGCAACTAAATTTAAACAAATATATATATATATATATATATATATATATATATATATATATATATATATATATATATATATATATATATATATATATATATATATATTGTGGTAATCTTCAAAAATGCAAATTGGCCGAGCGTCCAAGTACACTTGTTCCCTCATAGAGACGCTGCCAATGTCCGGAGACTGCGAGTTCGCATCCTGATGTGGTCATTATAGCTTCCACATGTTGTATCGTCATGGGTGTCTTCTAACCTCACATTTCTTCCCTCTAATTATATGAGCGCCAATCAATACTATAGACCACATGTCTCTGGCTAGTCAAGCTATCAGAGTAAAGAGAACACTTGTTTCTTTATCTGCGCCATAACACCATTTGGAGATGCCTAGATCCAATCACACATGCTGAGAGCCCTAGATATCAATCGAATGTGTTGTCGATCACTTCAGGTTGAGTGTGTGGTGGACTACTAGACCGATCGATGTATGCAATAAATTTTTCTGGGCCCGGAGGGCCCTCACTGTCGTCGGAGTGTATGTCCATACTCGTCTTATCTTGTGTGTGTCCCATCTGTCTGCGCTCATCTTGGATGAATAGGGGGGGGGGGTCAGTTTGCAAAGAGAATGACATGCGGTTTTGGGTACATCTTGCTGCAAATACACTTGTCGACCGACTACGAAGTGAATCCTGATATTCCTATCCTGAAAATCGACGATTCCACCAGATCTAGGTCAGTGCTAAACATAACTACTAAGTTTGTTTGCCGTGACTTAAAATTGAAGTACCTTATTTCTTGTTTTCTTTCTATCTTTCCTCTATTTTTTTTTTTTTTTTCGTTTTCTTTCTTTTAATGCAGATGACCTGTTATAATACGATTTAATCCTTTCAAATTATCCGTTAAACTGTCCAAATGCCGTGTAAGTTTTATGAATTAGTAATGCAAATCCTATTCATTTTGTGTTTTGATTTTTCATTCATTGTGTAACATTATATGGTTTCTATATTTAGAGTCTACAGGCTATGTAGATTAGTTTCTTGCATGGCACAAATATTTGCTTGTCCTTGAATTTGCCAATTAGATCACGAGATTATTCTTAGCACATCTGAAATTACATTGTATTATTTTCATGTTTCTAGCCCACATTACGTAACATGGTTTTTAAATTCTATTTGTGATGTTTTTGTGTGTGTGTTTTTTTTTTGTTATTATATTTTTGAAATTGTATGTAATTTGTATCGGTTATTTATTCTTACCGACATCCCCCCCCCCATCCATCATGTGCCATGCCGATCAGCGTGGGCGGTCTTGTTTTTCATCTCACTCGATCACCAGAGTCATGGATCAGCTCTGTGCTCCTTCTCTACCATGCCACGTGGCCAAGCCATCCAGGTATTTACTTCGCGGTCTTCCCCTTGGTCGCTTCCCTTCGATCTTGCCAGTTGTCACCAAGTTCTCCAAGTCATTTCGTCTCATAAAATGCCCAAAAGATTTTGACTGTCTACGTCTAATGACTCTAATCAGTCTTTTTTTTTTTTGTTTTTTAGTTTTTGTATTTAACTTTATCTTTCATTATTTTCACAAATATTTGCTTCTTGTTGACCCCTCCCATCATCTCTATTTTGGTAAACTTTGTTTCAAACGGTGTATTCCCGTGTACTTTGTATTTCAGCCAACGTATATTAATTGTTTGCCGGTCTCCCTGACGGAAGACGTTATTGACTTTCTCCGTAATCCCGTATATCCACGTAGGGTAGCGCAGCTGCGTGAGATTCGGCAGCGGATCGCGCCGAGTTGGTTACTTACGGGGATATGTTAGCCGGTGGCTCAGAAAGCAATGACCAACTACTGAGCGTAATCTTGCCAAGGCATCAAAGACAGCAGTAAAATGCTGGTGTTGACAGCGATGTCCTGTAAAAAAGGAAATGCGAAAAAAAAATCATTAATTGTTTATCCACTTCACATGGCATATAACCCTGTTCTAGGCACCTAGCAAGATTGCAGCGAAAAATGCCAGGCAAGAAATCGTGCAATATTTTGCTTATGGCGTCTGTTTCATACTGTAAGCTTTGTTCTGTTTGTAGCCATTTTAATATGTCTTCGTTGAATTCTGTCAGTTCCCATATTGGGAGTCACAGTCTTTGATTATTTAACTGAATGTTTTCGATGTCCATTATGGTTTCTTCAGCATACCTATGTTTATTTTTCTTATCTAATAAATTTATTTCCAATATCTCCATTGCTCATCCCTGGTTTGCATCCTTTGTTCTACATCGCCTCCGGTTATTTCGGTATTGTGTAGACTCTGTTTACTTTCTTTGTGATGTTTGTTGTCCTTGGCTACATGTGATTGTAATTTCTGCTTGAAAGGCAGCGAAATTGAAAGAAAGAAAGAAAGAAAGATAGAAAGAAAGAAAGAAAGAAAGAAACACAGAAGAAGAAGAAGAAGAAGAAGAAGAAGAAGAAGAAGAAGAAGAAGAAGAAGAAGAAGAAGAAGAAGAAGAAGAAGAAGAAGAAGAAGAAGAAGAAACCATAGGCATGCCGCTAACACAATGCACCACTCACAACCCAGAGTGTGTGAACGTCCATTATTTTACGCTTAATACGTGAAGAAGAAAAAGAAGATTTTGATAATTACCATTGTGATGAAGATAATAATTTTGATAATGACATATTGAAGACACGTGCAAGTAAAACAGGCATTGGGGATGTTAAACTAATATTAATTGATTGCAGTCTAGAAGAGAAAACGAAACGTGTCCAAGAATGGCAGGAACCGAAGCGTGACTTTCTCTCGCTATCTGATATTCTTGAAAAACAAAACAACGCCGTTGGCCATTCCAAATGTTTATCATAAACGTGATGCCAGGAAAAGTTATAAAATGTGTCCGGACTCTCTGGGGGATCTCTCACTCTCCTTCCCCACCACGAACGTTTTAAGAAACACCATCTGTCTAGGGAAATAGTGGCTCAATCTTGGGCAAAGGGTCAGATATAATTTTGTAATAACTTAAAGAAAGTCCCATCTGTACAAGCATGAATGGCAGTATCGGCCCCTGGGCTGTTTGCATAATGGGTACTAACTCCGACGTCGGTACACAGTCAGTTTACTCCCCTGTGAGTAAGAAAAGGACTAAAATATTCACATGATATGCAAAGACGGGAGTTTAAGCACGTGACACGAGATAATAAATGGGCAGGAGGTAGGAGGAGGGAGGTTTCAATATCATTAAGTGCCGTTTGCAGAGCTGCAGTGGTAGTAAATGTGACCAAAAGTGAAATTGGGCCTGCTTCTAGATAATTACTAGGGCTTCTGATTAAACCGTATCATGAAAAGTGAACGAACTTTGCGGTTATTCTCTCTCTCTCTCTCTCTCTCTCTCTCTCTCTCTCTCTCTCTCTCTCTCTCTCTCTCTCTCTCTCTCTCTCTCTCTTTCTCTCTATCTTCTCGCCCCTCCCCCATATATTTTGGAAACCGGTCACGTGATCAATATGGGCAATGCATTTCGTGTTTTGTTTAATACACAACATGGAAGCATGTTAAAGTTGGCCGAGACAGTTGCTATTCATTTACAAAAGCCAGCTTTGTGCACACAGAAAAGTAGAGGTTATGACTTTTCTCCGTAATCTCGTATACTCTCGTCGGTAACGTGATGACGGTGAGAATCAGCAGTGGTTCGAAAGGCATCGGTACCTTAGGGGTATGTGAGCCGACCGCTCAGAAAGCAATAGCAAACTACTGAGCGTAATCTTGCCAAGAAATCAACATACAGCTGAAAGATGCTGGTGTTGACAGCGATGTCCCGTAAAGGATATGCAAAAAAAAAAAAAAAAGCTCTGTGCACACAGAAATACATGATAGTTTTCAATATTACCGTGGTAGATAAATCAAATTATTGTTTTAATGTGTTGTATTTTTTCTTGTTGCTTTGTTTTGCGCTCGCTCGCATTGAAGAAGCCTAGTCCATACACATACTACTACTTCTAGTGCAATTTACTGATTTTTGCATGTGGATTAGCTTTCCCTATTACCAGTGTCCCTCGCCATTAGGCGAACTCACTTGGACTTCTAAGGCACTAGTAATTTACGTCCCCGAATCAAAGACGAGAAATAAACATTTTAGTCCAGCTGACCGGTTTTTGTGTTGAACCCGCTACCTCAGCACATCGGTAGTTTAAAAACAAGCGCTCTGATCTATTCGGTCAAGCTGACCCGTAATGTGTTGTATAATGCAGTTTAATACTGACGTCATACAAATAAGCTCAACCACTTCCGTACAGTCTAAGACAAATCCTGAACATCAGGTAGCAGCACATGATCCAGGATACTGCTGTTCCAGACAGAGCTCGTATCCGCGGCATCGATACAACCCTGGCGCAGACGCAGGTCGTTGCACGGGTCATCTAGTCCGAATGCCAGACCATCAGCATCCAAACATCATCTCTTATAGTGAAAAGGGCAAACGTTTTCAAGCAGGACGGGAAAAACAAACGCCACAAGGACATGCTGAAAACAAGATTTCAGGTCTAGGGACACTGGGTAGGCTGTCGCGCAAGACCAGATCACCTGCCATGCTTGCATCCGGGTAGGCACGGTGACTTGACTGGCATCCTGAAATACAGTGGCTCAACAGCAGAGACAAGCTAGAAAGGCCCGATAAAGAGGATCTTCATCTGCAGAAATAGTCCACGTCCTCACGGTCCAAGATATTTCTAAGCCCGCATCGAACTTACAAGTCATCTCCCGACTTACAAGTCATCTCCGGACTTACAAGTCACTTCCAGACTTACAAGTCATTTTCGAACCCAAAAACTACCACACATGACCACATGACGGACGAAAGAAGAAGATTTCTTCATCACTTGAGATGGACGAACGACGATATTTCTTTTTGAGGGATGATCTTACTGTTTTAATTTATGTTGTGTGAATTCTGCAGTATGTTCACAGTTGGACCAAAACTGGGTTGGAGTATGTTGGGGATTCCATTATTTTTGTTCTAGAACATTGCTTTATGTGTTTATTTGTTTATTATAAAGTAGGCTTCAAATCAAAACCTTAAAGGTGTGATAGAATTTGCAATAACCATGCCATTGTTTTGTAACCTTTCAATAGTGTTGTTAAGGATGCCAAGCGTGTTACGCACATGACATTACGTTGCATACGAACACGGTATCGCCATAAAGACAGTTTAAAGATGACCGCCCCAATTTTGGAATGCACCGAAGAGGAGCAGTGTTCTGTTATCCAAATTTTCATCCTCCATACACTCCAGAAGCCCATAAGCGGGCACTCTCTCACTGTTTATACTTCACCTCGCCACCGCGAGAGGTTCAAGAGGAACAAGATGAGATGAGATGAGATGAGTACTCGCCAGATCTAGCCCAAGTTATTTCCACCAGTTTGGATAACTCAAAGAGTCATTGGGAGGTTTAAGGTTTTCATTTGAAGTCCCCTCGCAAATTCTTTGTCAATGGAGGTTATAGCAGAAGAGACACCATGACAATGGACCATTATCATCATGTGCCACGTCAAAAAGCTTATGCAGTCTGGGCTCGCCATCCCACACAATCATCAGAGTCCTGAATGAGATATGTATTTTTGTCCCAGTTATGTTATGTGGCTAAGTCATCCATGTATCTATCTCTCTGCCGTCCGCTAGCTCTTTTCCCATACATTTTGCCATCTGTCACATGAGTTTCATGTTTTTCTGATAACGTAAACGTTTGTCTGCGTCTAATGTATCTACTTAAATAAATTACTGCATTATAGATAATGAAATGTAGATACAGTGTTTCCACACAACTTGTCGTCATCACTGGAGCTTGGGATCAACATGGGCTAGCGTCTCGTCATATATGTGAAGATCAGCAAAGATGTTAAAACAACAGAAGCATCAACATTTGTGTGATATCCTCTGGCACAAGAACGAAGCATAATGGGGTGACCCTTTGCCGTAAATTTAAAACGGCGACTAATTAATAGTTGTGGAGCTTGTGAAGCCGGTGAAATAACAGGAGAAATACACACCTGGGTCTTGATTAATTCTCGGAGTTAGTCATGGATGCCGCAGTGGTGCAGTGGCTGTGATGCTTGTCTGTCAGCCCAGTGGTAAGGGTTTGAATTCCCCTCGTGGCAAGGTTTTGTTAACAAATTACATGTACTTTAAGTTCCACACAGTCAAATTGGGTACCAGGAAATGTTGAGGGCAGGAAAGGCGGCAAGGGTATTATTGACCGCAAAGGGAGGCTGAGTTGTCTTGGGGTATAATGTCCGCCTCGAGTACTGGAGGTCCCGGGTTCAGGCCCCGGTGAGGACCGGGATGTTTTAACGTGGGCTTCTGGTAACAAAAATATCCCCTGGTCTCTGGGTAGTGAGATCGGACCCCATGTGTATTGTTGCGCACGTAAACAATCCCTTGGCAGTTGGAAATCGAAAAAGAGTAGCCTAACGGTGAAACACGGGCAAAATTTCGAGTTAAAAATCTACCCAAAGTATTTCAGGGTCTTGCCGGTGCTACGGAGTTCGTGCATTGAGCTAAGATTCTCCGGACTCAGGCTTGAGTTAGGAGTAGAACGGAGCACTTATGGGTTACACCCGTGTGCCGTGATGTTGATCTGTCGACTAAACTAAAATAAACTAAATTATTGACCGCATCACCTATCTAGTGCCGATCTGTCTATACCATAGAGGTATTGCACATTACTTGCCTAGTCAGTTGTAGGGATAACATTCGGCGAAGTTAGTTATAGGGATGGACTTAGTAGTATGGATAAAGTTAGTTGTAGGGATGGAGTTAGTTGTATTGATGGAGTTGTAGGGATGGAGTTAATTGTAGGGATTTAGTTAGTTGTAGGGATGGAGTTATTTGTAGGGAAGGAGTTAGTTGTAGGAACACAGTTAGTTGTAGGGATAAAGTTAGTTCTAGGGATAAAATTCGGCGAAGTTATTTGCAGGGATGGAGTTAGTTGAAATAATAGAGTTAGTTGCAGGGATTGAGTTCGTTGTATTGGTGGAGTTGTAGGGATAGAGTTAATTGTAGGGATTTGGTTAGTTGTAGGGATGGAGTTAGTTTTAAGGAAAGAGTTAGTTGTAGGGATGGAGTTAATTGTAGGGATTTAATTAGTTGTAGGGATTTAATTAGTTGTAGGGATGGAGTTAGTTGTAGGGATAGAGTTAGTTGTAGGGATAGAGTTAGTTGTAGGGATGGAGTTAGTTTTAAGGAAAGAGTTAGTTGTAGGGATGGAGTTAATTGTAGGGATTTAATTAGTTGTAGGGATTTAATTAGTTGTAGGGATTTAATTAGTAGTAGGGATGGAGTAAGTTGTAGGGATAGAGTTAGTTGTAGGGATGGAGTTAGTTGTAGGAATAGAGTTAGTTGTAGGGATGGAGTTAGTTGTAGGAATAGAGTTAGTTGTAGGGATGGAGTTAGTTGTAGGGATAGAGTTAGTTGTAGGGATGGAGTTAGTTGTAGGGATAGAGTTAGTTGTAGGGATTTAGTTAGTTGTAGGGATAGAGTTAGTTGTAGGGATAGAGTTAGTTGTAGGGATAGAGTTAGTTGTAGGGATTTAGTTAGTTGTAGGGATAGAGTTAGTTGTAGGGATGGAGTTAGTTGTAGGAATAGAGTTAGTTGTAGGGATGGAGTTAGTTGTAGGAATAGAGTTAGTTGTAGGGATGGAGTTAGTTGTAGGGATAGAGTTAGTTGTAGGGATGGAGTTAGTTGTAGTGATAGAGTTAGTTGTAGGGATTTAGTTAGTTGTAGGGATAGAGTTAGTTGTAGGGATAGAGTTAGTTGTAGGGATAGAGTTAGTTGTAGGGATTTAGTTAGTTGTAGGGATAGAGTTAGTTGTAGGGATAGAGTTAGTTGTAGGGATTTAGTTAGTTGTAGGGATAGAGTTAGTAGTAGGGATAGAGTTAGTTGTAATGATAGAGTTTGTTATAGGGATAGAGTTAGTTGTAGGGATAGAGTTAGTTGTAGGGATTTAGTTAGTTGTAGGGATAGAGTTAGTTGTAGGGATAGAGTTAGTTGTAGGGATAGAGTTAATTGTAGGGATGGAGTTAATTGTAGGGATTTAATTAGTTGTAGGGATTTAGTTAGTTGTAGGGATAGAGTTAGTTGTAGGGATTTAGTTAGTTGTAGGGATAGAGTTAGTTGTAGGGATAGAGTTAGTTGTAATGATAGAGTTTGTTATAGGGATAGAGTTAGTTGTAGGGATAGAGTTAGTTGTAGGGATTTAGTTAGTTGTAGGGATAGAGTTAGTTGTAGGGATAGAGTTAGTTGTAATGATAGAGTTTGTTATAGGGATAGAGTTAGTTGTAGGGATAGAGTTAGTTGTAGGGAGTTAGTTAGTTGTAGGGATAGAGTTAGTTGTAGGGATAGAGATAGTTGTAATGATAGAGTTTGTTATAGGGATAGAGTTAGTTGTAGGGATGGAGTTAGTTGTAGGGATAGAGTTAGTTGTAGGGATTTAGTTAGTTGTAGGGATAGAGTTAGTTGTAGGGATAGAGTTAGTTGTAGGGATAGAGTTAATTGTAGGGATGGAGTTAATTGTAGGGATTTAATTAGTTGTAGGGATGGAGTAAGTTGTAGGGATAGAGTTAGTTGTAGGGATTTAGTTAGTTGTAGGGATAGAGTTAGTTGTAGGGATAGAGTTAGTTGTAATGATAGAGTTAGTTATAGGGATAGAGTTAGTTGTAGGGATAGAGTTAGTTGTAGGGATAGAGTTAGTTGTAGGGATAGAGTTAGTTGTAGGGATAGAGTTAGTTGTAGGGATAGAGTTAGTTGTAGGGATAGAGTTAGTTGTAGGGATAGAGTTATTTGTAGGGATAGAGTTAGTTGTGGGGATTTAGTTAGTTGTAGGGATAGAGTTAGTTGTAGGGATAGAGTTAGTTATTGGGAAAGAGTTAGTTGTAGGGATGGAGTTAGTTGTAGGGATAGAGTTAGTTATTGGGAAAGAGGTAGTTGGAGTAGAACGAATGAGAGATGTCAGGCAACACAACAGTTGAACAGTGAACAGTGGTTTCAGCACGCAAGGCAATTTGTGTGCAATTATGCCATGTATAAAGACAATACCTTAAATATCGTTACATTCAATGTAGAAAAGAAAATAATAACAACAATGAAACAATTAAGTTAAACACACACAGAGAGAGAGAGAGAGAGAGAGAGAGAGAGAGAGAGAGAGAGAGAGAGAGAAAGGGAGATAAAGAGAGATAAAGAGAGATGCAGAGAAAAAAAGAGATAGAGAGATTAGAGATAAAAAGGGACACGAAGAGATAGACAGATAAGAGTACATGAGAAAGAGGTATAGATAAAGAGAGACAAATAGAGGGTTAGACAATGCGAGAGTGTGAGTGAGAGAGAGAAAGAGAGAGACAGACAGAGACCGCGAAAGAGATAGAGAAAGCGAGAGAGAGAGAACGAGAGCAAGAGAGAAAGAGAGAGAGAGAGAGAGAGTGAGAGAGGAAGACGAGAGGGAGAAAAAAATAAAGAGAGACTCAAATGAATGCAAGGAAACAAACTAATTGATTGCTGTACAGAAGAAACACTGACATAAACAGAGTGACAGAGCTCACTCCTGAAACCTCAGCACATGCTGGAATCACAGATCAGAGAACCACATAATCCTCCAGCTGCTGATACAGTCAGTGATTTGATATCGACCTGAACAAATGTGAAGGACTTTGGACTTTTGAAGACAGATTTGGGCGGACAGAAACAAATACAGCTAAATTGTACATTGTTTAGCTGGTGTCAGGGCATTCGCGTCCGTTAGGGGAGGTGACCAAATCGTGTTTAGGTAAAGGGTTCGGTTTTGATACAGCTATAATTCTCAGCTGTTAGGAGCCGTTTGGGGTGATATGTGTTGTCATATTTGTTGTTATGTGTGTTGTGATGTGAGCTGTGAAATGTGTTGTAATATGTGTTGTGATATGTGTTGTGTTATGTGTTGTGATATATGTTGAGATATGTGTTGTGATATGTGTTGGAGTTTACATTTATAGGTAGATCCAGAGCACTGATCTTCAGATTACTATTACCAACGGTGTTCATTATCTTCCTCATCATGATCATCATCATGATCATCATCATGATCATCATCATCATCATCATCATCATCATCATCATCATCATCATCATCATCAACATCATAATCATCATCATCATCATCATCATCATCATCATCATCATCAACATCATCAAAAGGCAATAGCGGAGGGCAGCATTGCTTAATTAATAAGAGTGCCATCTCTTAAACTGTCGGTGTGCTGATACCAATGTAGCGGGTTCAACCCCTACACCAGTCAGTTGGGTTAAATTTTTGACTTTTCGTCCCTGACCTGGGGAAGTAAATTACAAGTACTTCCAAAGTCGGGGTGGGTTAGCCTGATGGCGAGGGACACTGGTAACAGGGAAAGCTAATAACTTCTTCAAAGCACAAAGCCTGGACAAAATTGTAGAGATCATGTTGCCCATGCAGAATGATCTCATCTCTCTTTCGGTCTGCCTGGTTTATTCCAGAAGAAAAGTAACACCAATACATCTGAAACAAGACAAGCTGCAGAAGATGCCGGATCAGCAAAGCAATGCTTTAATTGTCCGCCTACTGGAGCTTCCATTCTAGACCAGTTGCCGACTAAGGCTTCGGGCCTGGTCTGCATCCCCTCTCACGACTTGTACCCTCCTAATTGCACTCTTCCGTCCAAAGCAGTTAGCACAATATGGGGTGTCAGGTTTGGTAAGTGTCGCCCAACATTTGGCGCTAACAGAAAGCATGTAGTTAGTTAGTTAGTTAGTTAGTCGCAGTTCCAACTTCACAGCAACGGGTCGTCCCCATTATGCTCCGTTCCTGTGCCAGTGAATATCATACAAAACGCTCCCCACTGCCCAATGTGAAAAGTGGAAAAGACAGGAGTCTCGACAAACAACAGCCCGCACAGATGCACTGTGCATAATGCCGCCGCCAGAATGTCAACACAATAGTCCCCCACAAAACACCCAGTTCATTTCTGATGGAATCTGCAGCCATTTTCCCATCTGGATGTTTCCTAGATGTTCACCCACACAGTCCACGAAAATACAGTTCATCGTCGATGGCAGTGGCAGTCAACCAGAAGCTCAGCAGCCACGCATTTCTGCATAAGGCAAAAACCGGTCAACTCTGGAACTTAGCCATCTGCCATCACTCCGAACATGCAGTCACATTCCAAAAAACCTCGGGCAGATTCAAAAGCACTTCACACGAAACTCACAGCTCACAGTGTCGCGTCACGCACTCACTCAGTAGCAGGGCGACGGAACCATCAAGCCTCCTTAGTCGCCTCTTACGACATGCGTGGTAGGCTGCAGTGTTGCTATTCTTTCTTCCTTTATGGGCCCGGCAACACACGGGAGTAGTACCGTCTTCTGTCAAACGGTAGCTCCGTCATATCTGACTAAGACCTGTACGTAACTGAACGTAATTACTGAACGTAAAATTGCAAACACAATCACAGCCAAAAACTTCTGGGTTGGTTGCGACGTACTTTAAGGGATTTTTTTTTTTTTTTTGCGCTCGCTCGCTTTGAACTCAAGCGTAGTCCATACACACTATTTATAGTAGTGATGGACTGAATGTTGCATGTGGGTTAGCTTTCTCATGGCGAAAGTAGCCTTTAGCAAGATGAAAAACATTCTGACCAATAAGAAGATGTCAATTGAAACGAGAAAAAGTGTGTTGAGGGGATACATAGAACCTGTTCTTTTGTATGGATGTGAAACTTGGACAATGTGCAGTCAAGCTGAAAAACATCTGATGGCTGCAGAAATGTGGTTTCTGAGGAAAATGCAAAGAATACCATGGACAGACAGAAAAACCAATGACCAAGTACTACAGGAGACAAATGAAAATCGTAAATTGATTAGAGAAATTAGATGTAGACAGTCAAAATTTTTTTGACATGTTATGAGAAGAAATGGATTGGAGAACTTAGTGACAACTGGCAAGATCGAAGGGAACAGACAAAGAGGAAGACCGAGAGGAAAATACCTGGATGACTTGACCACATGGCATGGACGAGACAGGAACACTGAGCTGATCCACGACTCTGGTGATCGAGTGAAATGGCGAAACATGACCACCCACGCTTTCCGGCATGGCACATGTTTGATTGGTTGGTTTCCCTATTAACAGTGTCCCTCACCATCAGGCGAACCCACTCCGACTTCAGAGGTACTTGTAATTTACGTCCCCGAGTCAAGGACGACAGGTCAACATTTTAATCCAGCTGTCCGGTGTAGGGGTTGAAGTGCTTACCTCGGTATCAGCACACCGGATGTTTAAGAACACGCGTTCTTACCCATTCGACCATGCGGACCTGCCTTTAAAAGATATGAAACTAGCTTTGAACACTAAAAGTTTAGACGTTTTAGACCAGGCCAAAGGCTGGATACATTGATGATAATATGACGACCATAACGACGACCATGAAGACGAGATTATGGCGGCATTGATAATTATGAACGGTGATATAGACGTTGAATGACAATTATTATTATTGAGGATAATGATTATAACGAATTATTATTATTATTATTATTATTATTATTATTATTATTAACAATAAACTCGCTTAATAAATAAATAATGGAAATAAATGACCGTAGACCCCGAGGTAGACCAAGAAGGCGGTGGAGAGATAATACATGTACAGACCTACAAGCACTTGGAATCAACGACTGGCAAGAGAAGGTCCACCAGAGAGACGAATGGAGACGGATTGTATTTGCAGCAAAGAACCTCAATGGCTCGGAACGCTGAAGAAGAAGAAGATTATTATTATCCATGATGATTATAATAATAATGATGATTATAGATGATGATAATAATGATGAATAATGACGATGAGAATGATTATTGATGATGATAATTACATTAAATAATGACGATGATGAATATTAGTATTCATGTTGATAACTGGAATGAATAAGGATGATGATGGTGATTAAAGATCATAATTACAACGAATAATGATGCTGATGATAACTATTGATGATGATGAGTATAAAGAATAGTGATTATTATTATTATTATTATTATTATTATTATTATTATTATTATTATTATTGATGATAATTATAATTAATGATGATGAATATTGATTGATGATTATAACGAATGATCATGATGATTATTGACGATGCATATAATAAATAGTGATAATGATGTTGATGTTGGTTATTACTAAGCCGGGTTTTGTCACTCAGCACGACTTCATCGATTTGTTCAAAGAAACAACGTGATATAGCCATAGGCCACCGAGATGAGGGACGACTCCTTCCTACTCCTACAGGAAACACTAAAGAACAGTAAAGAAAAGAATACAGGCAATAGTGCCGGAAAACGAGAAAGAATAAGACCAGAGTAGGAAACAATTTTGGAACCTATCTCGGCAACCTTAATTAAACTCCAAGATTAGCATTAGAGAGTAAATATTTACCCCCGCCTCCTTCCCCTCCTCCTCCTCCTCCACCACCACCACCTCCTCCTCATCCTTATCATCATCAACATCGTCATTAACATAATGTCCTTATAGTCGATGCCGTGTGACGTTGGTGGTCAATGTCTGTCTACACCTTCTATCTCGTGTACTGCCATTCATTTCTGACTCTGATGTTCCTCCATGCCATGATGTCAAACTGTCCAGCACCTTCTCTCTTTATCTTCCTCTGCCTCTCTTTCCCTCCGATCTTCCCGTAGTGATGTCAAAATCCAGCTTTCCCATCCTCATGACATACCTAAAGAATGTTGACTGTCTCCTTCTAATGCTTGTAACCAGTTCTCTTTGTGAGTTCACTTCTTTCACTATAACTTCATTGCACTTATTTTATCCCTCCACGGTGTTCTCATCATGCTTTTATAAAACCACATCTACGCAACTTCCTCATAATTCCTTACTTGTCTGCTAATTGTCCATGATTGGCTTCTGTACATTACGACTGGCTCAATACAGCACTTGGGAACTATTTTCCTCACATCGACTATTAAAGATAGATTGCAGAGAATACTCATCTTGTGAAATGCTGCTTTTGCATGGGTGATTCTGTAGTTAATTTCCTTAACACATCCATCCTAAATACTTAAATACACTCAATTGTTTTATATTGGTTCCATTCGTTTTGATGGTTTATTTGGTATACAATTTTTTTTTTTTTTTTTTTTTTTTTTTTTTTTTTTTTTTAAAATTGTATTAACCATTACGTCTGCTTTTCTATCATTTAAACGAAGTTCTTTGTTTTGACTTTCTGTTGCAATTATATCTATCATATCATGTAAATGTATCATTCTTAGCGACAACAACCATGCCATTAGTATACCATAGGTTGTTTACTTTATGGCCAAAAGTTGATATTCCTGGTATGTCTTGTATGGATCCCAATACTATTTAGCTCTAGGCATTGAACTGAACAGATCGGGTGATACTACACAGCCCTGCCTAACGCCTTGTTTAATATGTTGAAAAGTTCCCAATTGGTGTCAACTTTTTGTTGCCAGTGCAGGCTCTTTATAGTTCTCAAACCTGTACCATCAATGTTTCAAATTTCCAACATTCTAATCACTTCTTTGCGTTTCACCTTATCAAATGCCTTTGTTTAGCCAATAAAACACACGAAACCTATTCTACTCTTGATATAAGTGTTTATAGTTCCATTTTACACCATGTTGTTATTCTCAGCTTCTCTAGGGAACACAGTAAAAGAAAACGCAATAACGTTATGACGGGAAGAAAAATAGGACAAAAACAAAGCGAAAACTATTTGATCTGACAGAGAGATCCCGCGTGTAAACACTCACAGTTGAGGTGGAAATTCATCGACGGCCACCTCGGAGAATATTTCCCAAATCCAAACAAATATGTTAGACTCAAACCAAACACTTCCAACTTAACGGCTGCTGATTTCAAAGTAAACCCAGTCCTCTAGGCTTGACTGCAGACGTTCTTAGGGCTGATAGTTTTGATCAGGTGTTTCGTTTTTCTTCTTTCGTTCGCTTTAAGTAAAGTGTTTAAAACTCAAATGCTGTTTCTTGAATGCATACACTTTTTAATATAGCATGGGAAGAAAGAAAAGATCCAGACGATTGGCAATAATAGTACCAATAATAAAAAAAGAAAGGCAATATGAGAGAGTGCGAAACATACAGAGGTATATAACTCTTGGGCCAAGTAGGGAAACTGTATGCAAAACTACAGGAACAAAGAGCTAGACCCATAGTTGAACAACAGTTAAGAAAAGTACAATTCGGTTTCCGGAAAGGTAAAAGTTGCACCGATGCACTATTCACACTTTGACAAATATGTGAAAAAACCATGGAATATGGTGACCAGCAGAGTATTGTGTTTGTAGATCAGGAAAAGGCTTTCGATAGAGTAGACAGATACAAATTATGGACCATCCTTGTAGACTATGGAATACAAGGACAGTTGCTAGAAAACATCATAGCCATGTACAGCTCGAGCCGAAGTGCAGTAAGAACACAGGAAGGTATATCAGATATGTTCACAGTCAATACAGGAGTGAGACAGGGATGTGTGCTCTCTCCTCTGCTATTTAATATCTACATGGACAGAATATCCAAAGAAGCAAGTCTTGACAGAACAGATTCAGAAAATTTAGAACTCTTTACTCCAGATGAAACAACTGATCCACAGGAAATAAATGAACTTCTATTTGCAAACGATCAGTGCCTGTTTTATAGCGACGAGGGCAGACAGCAAAATCATATTAATAATCTGAGTTCAACATGCAGGAGTTACAATATGAGCATAAATACAGTCAAAACTGAAGTAATGCGAGTTAGCAGATCGCCGGGCCCACTAAGTATACAGATAAATAGCACAACTCTGAAACAAGTTAAAGAATTCACATATCTTGGACGTATGATCACAGAAGAAGGCAGATTGGACAGAGAAATCGAAATTAATCAGATGTCAAAAATTAAGTGCACTTACATATCAACTATCATCCATTCTGAAACATCTAAATATACCCGTGTCCGCACAACGACAGATAATAAACATCATATTCACACCAACCCTATACTACCAATCTCAAACTTGGACATTATCCAAATTACACTTTCGCAAAATCAACACCTGTAAAATGAGATGCCTGAGGATAGCTGCTAAATTAGCGATCTGAGACCGAGTAAGAAATGTTATTAGACAGACAGTGGGATCAACACTTTGTGTCACATTTATTTGAAAGTCAGAAGATCAAGTGGTTTGACCACCATCTCGTTAGAATGCAAAACCATCAACTACCAGCACTAACCATACATCAAAGAACATCTGTTCCGAGAGCAAGAGGACGCCCGAGGAGAAAATGGATTGACGACATCAAAGACATTGTATAATCACACGGAATGACACTATCCAATGCCACCCATCGATTATTCCTCCCCACGACGCTTGACGGCTACAATGGAAGATGATGATGATGATGATGATGATGATGATGATGATGATGATGATGATGATGATGCTGATGATGATAAACTTCAGTGTCATTTTAAGTTCACCAAGCGGTCCGTAATGTTTTCATACTACAGTTGTTTCTCTAGGCCTGGTGTAGTGTGCTGGGGCATGTGTTCTACTGTCTTGACCGCCATTCCACATGTACACTTGGCTGATTTGTCAATCGTAAGTTGTGCATTTAAGTGACTGCGGGATCGTGTCTTCCAGTTCTGTGATGTAGAACAATGATTTGTTCTGGTCTGCTCATAATATCGTAGTCGCCTTGCACTGGTGTTGGTGGCTTTCTAATTGACATGACGCTTCTTTTAGTTTGGTGTTATGTGACTGGTAAATCCGATTTCTCCTTCCTTAACCAGTTGATCAGTTCTCCGTATATGGGCACTTCACAGTTAGAACATAACCACGGTATGTTGACTTTCCGTTGAATTCCTAGTTCAGACGGTAGCGTCTGTAGCGCTCTCAATCTGCAAAATTGGATTGACTGAAGAACTAATATTGCTTCTGTCAGTAATATTACGGGCTGTGAAGCATTATTGATATCCAGTAATATTTCTGCTGTCTTAAATGCTTGTATTTCTGCATAATAGTTTCCACATTACTGTTCTATTGGTACTATGGTTGTGTCCCAGATATTACTTGTGTGTACGCACCCGCTCCCCATTTCTAACAGCATTTTTTGATGACTCGTCTGTGTATATTCAGATCCACAAGTCCTATGGCTATTCATCATCCAGACAACTGAAAGTGGCTCTACTGCTTTGCGCACTGCTCTGTTCTTCCTTGATTGATATTCCTCTCGCTGTTGTCTGAATGTGTGCTGGTAGTCTCTATTTCTCTGTCGAAAGTTTGACTAGTTTTGATAGGGCTACCATATGCAGATAGGTCAGTGGTTTGTCTGCAGAGACGTTTGGCTTAGCGTTACATCTGCTTTTTTTCAACTGTTCCATTGCTGGATTTTGAAATTTGATCTTTACGGGACCTTCCTTGCAAGCCATATTCTCCTCCCCTCCCCTCTCCTCCCTCTCTTCCTCCTCCCCTCCTCCTAGTCCCCTCCTCTTCTAACTGCAACCAATAAATTATTAGACAGACAGACAGACAGACAGACAGACAGACAGAAAGGGGGGAAGGGAGAAAGGGAGGTGGGAGGGAGGGATAGACGGAGGGAGAGACGGAGGGAGAGACGGACGGGTAGACAGACAGACAGACAGATAGACAGACAGACAGACAGACAGACAGACAGGCAGGCAGGCAGATAGATAGATAGATAGATAGATAGATAGATAGATAGATAGATAGATAGATAGATAAATTGCTTTCTGAGCAATTGGCTCACATACCCCGTAATTTGCCAACACGGCGAGAACCGCTACCGATTCTCGCGCAGCTTACATTACTCACGAGAATATACGGAATTTCGTAGAAAGACGTGAACACCTATGCCAGGGAGACTGGCACCCATATATATATATATATATATATATATATATATATATATATATATATATATATATATATATATATATATACGCGCGTGTGTGTGTGTGTGCGCGCGCGCGCGCACCCACACGCTCACACATAATTCAAGAAAGGGG